>CM076580.1:1521377464-1521977464 GCA_034641835.2 Pinus albicaulis
GTTTCTCTTCTTAGCTACCTTTGTACCCCAATATGTGGCACAATATTACCCCTTTTCATTCCCTATTCTATTCACCTCTTTATTACATGACACCACCATTTGAGGGATGTACCTTGGACATACTATCCCCTCTAAAGGTAGAAACCACCTAATAAGGTACTTGGCTAACTCCCTTTGGAGCTTGGAGACATTAGCACATGCAAAATCCCACTATGGAAGGGCATGCCATTATGAAGTGTCCACTTGTTTCCATGGTTTATAAGCTCTTATACCGATTAATTTAATGACTTTTTTTGCTATAAGGCTCGGGGACGCATTAGATCTTATGCAAGATTGCAGATGGTGTCCATTTTGAGTTTGGTCTCCCTATACAGGGTCCTAACTCTCCAGAGGGCTACATTGGCATATGTAGGGTGTGTGTATAGAGCCATGGGCCTCCATAGTAGTAGAAAACACTCCATGGATCCCCACATATGTTTAGATATTTCTCGAGATCCACCTATTGGACGAAGAAGATGCACCTGCTACACCATGCCCAGTCAGCCCCATTGTTGCACCATACACTTGGCAGGTGACCCGAGACTTGTACACTAATATGGCATCATTTATTCCATCATCTAAGCCCTTAAATATGCTCTATAGGCATCTTATACTTACTTGGATACCCATGAGTTTATTGGTGTGTCCCCACACCCACTAGGAGGACCACATGTTTATTTTTTGAAGAACAAGAGGCCACCCCTTTTTCCATCACTTTTGGGAGTCCTATCTCACATTATGGCACCTATGGACTTCAATAGGCTTTCTATAAGGCTCAACGACACATGTTATTGATAATTCGACCCTCTTGAGAGGCTTTACTCTTTTATTATTGAGCTAATTTGGCGGGCTTATCACCAAAAGGTTGTTATTATGCACATTATTTTACTTTAGGGTCTCAATTGACCAAATTAGCTAAATTGAACTCATTCGATATTATTTAAATAGATAAGGCGATTCATTCTCTCATCATCACTTATATTGGAGCATATCTTCTTGTGATATGTTCGCTATCTTTTGAGGATGATAATTTTTGGATGAATGGATGAATTTTGATGTTTGGTTATTCTTCTTTGTCTTGGAGCTTCTATGATTAGCATATATTGGTGATTGGATATATTCTTCTTACATGTAAGTACCATTTTAATGCTATTTTTATTCCTTATGTTGCTGCATTCATGATATTGGGATTTTCGTTATTCTAGGGTTAATTTGTTGCTTTTCTTGGAAAGAAATTGTGGAAATTGAATCTCTAAATAGTGTTGTATCATGACAGGGCCATGTTTTAATAACTGAATGTTCCTAGAGACATCCCTGTCTTGATAAGTCACCAAATATTGTTGAACGGATTATAAATGACCTTGAAGCTACTTATATTAATCCCTAATGCCCAACAAAGTTGTATTTTAGGCCTCCTTGACAAGTGGAAATCAATCACCTCCTTCTCCTAGAAAATTTTGTACCTTGCTTAAAGAGCAAGCAAGCTCCATTCTTAATCTTATTCTAGGGAAAGGATCATTGAGGCCACTTCACATCTATTTATTGATCCATTCTTCATAATTGAATTCCTAATACGAAGTCTCCTCCCATCGATGAAAGTCTATAAAGAGTAGGGAGCCTTAGCTAAGGTGATAGTGGTCTAACTCTCGATCGTTGCCCTTGATTTAGCAGTTGCCCCTTTAGGAGTACGTTTTAGGCCCCCTTCTAGTTTGGGTGGTAAAAAGTATCATAAAAGATTATGGAGGATGTGGAAATACTTAAAGTCATGCATAGGGGTGGATAGATCTTCATATCATCTAACCGTATTGCTACAATTAGAAAAATATGAGAATAAACCCCTAAAACCCTTTTAAATTTAGCCATAATGTGCTAGGAGAAGAAGGTTTCAATAATTTGGTCACTCGCAATTGGAAAAAATATGAAATGAATACAAGGGACACAAATTTTTATCAATTTTCAATGAAGTTGATGAAAGTTTAAAACATAACAGAAATGTGCGAAAACAAAAAAGCCTAGTAAACTCAACAAAAGCTTATTGAGAACAAGGAACACATAAAGAAATTGATTGAAACAAATAAGGAAGGATTCTTTACAAACATGGAGAATATGATTTAATTTTTAAAAAAATAAATATAAATGAAGATATTGGAACATGAACAAGTAGAGTGGAGATTGAAGAATAGGGTTACTTGGCTGGTAGAGGGCAACACGAATACTATTTTTTTTCAAAACTACATAAAACATTGAAGGAACATAAAAAGTTCATGGGAGAATAGTAGGAAATATTGGAGGAAGCTAAGAAAAATCTCAAAAATAGAAAGAGGAGTAAGGCACTTTAAAAGTTTATTCCAAGAATTTCCCAAGGCAAACATAAAAGATATTAAATAACAATTGTTATAGGAAATTTTGTCACATATGGTCAATAGGCCTGCAGACTGGATCAATAAACATCTGTGAACATGTTGTCATCATCCCTACAAAAAGCCCTAAGCATGACCTTTCCAAAAATTCTGAGTTTATGGGATTAACTACTCAAAATCAAAGTTTTAAGCCTCAACACACCCTGTCCCTTTCGACACCTGCATTCAACACAGGTTGCTCCATTATGCACTAGTGCTGGTCAACACTAGTTGGTCCTTGCTGGGGGTGCTCTAATTCTATAAATCTAGGAAAATTAAAAATATTTCCAAAGCTTCCTCTTTCAGAAGCTTCCAAGGGTTGTTTTAACCATTTACTATGGATAAGAATCTCGAGTCCTATTTGATATTACCTGGAGACTTCACCTCTTATCCCTTGATCTCATCCTCCCATTATAAGTGGATCTCAAGCTCATTATGGTAAATCCTAAACTACCATCCCTCTGCTATAAATTTACTATCATACATAACATCAGGGTTGGATTTTGGAGATTGATCATGCCCTCATGCTCTTGCCTTGAAGCTAAGAGAGTCATCATCTTCAGGTATTAGGGTGATATTGAGGTGTGCTTTGTGACAAGGAAGGACAAGTCAACTTGGGGAGATCGCTACAATATCAACTACTATTCTTGGTTGTAAAATATCTCCTATTTCTATTAATACAAAGAATATATTGTTTTTCTATATGTTACATTTGCATTCATGTATTACAATGCTTTGTTGATTCATTAAATAGAGTAATTGAATTATGCTACATAGATGTTGTGGATCCTTGGCTCATTTTGTATGTACAAGTTCTAATTATAGCATTAGGAGCAACGATTGGAGCTTACAAGAAAGGAGGAAAGTAAAGCTTGCGACAGATTCCAAGTAAGCCTCTTTCCCGTTCTTTAATTTCTCTAAGGAAAACTTTATATTCTTTGCTTTTTGTTGTTCTAGACTAGTCCACTAGGTCTAGGGAAGATACTTTTGTTCACAATCGTAAATTTCGAATTAAGACAAAAAAAAAACTTGAAGCTAAAGTCAACAAAGAGGGACTCAAATCATTTCTACAATATTTTAAGAAGGCAAATATTTTGAGTCCGCAAGGATGGATGGTGGAATTTTATTTGCGTTTCTATGACTTCCTAGAAGATGAGTTGCTAAAAGTGATAGAATAAATTTTTTTTTTTTGGTGGGTGCACTAAATAAGCATTTATAGCTCTAATTCCATACCAAAATGATCAATATAACTTTGATGATTATAGGCCTATCTCACTATGCAATTGTGTACACAATTTCAAAAATAATTCTAACAAATAGGCTTAAAAATAATTTTCCCTAATTTTATCTCAAGGAGTTGTATAGTTTTCTTCATATTGGAAAAATTCATGTGGCCATAATAGCACGAGAAGGACTCCATATAACAAAGGAAAAAATTAAACTATGATGATGAGATTAGACTTAGATAAGGTTTGTGATAGGCGAGCGATTTAAATAATAGGATTATTTTTATTCAAATTGGGATGAGATCTCAAATAGTCAATTGGATTATGGAGTGCAATTTCTCAACTTCCTTTGTCGTATTGGTTAATGGGTCAACATTTAATTTATTCTATCCTACTAAGGGTCTAATGCATAGATGCTCTATGTATCTCTTCTTATTCTTGTTGATTGAAAAAGGTTTGAGCAAAATGGTAAATACATCCAAAAGGGGAGGTAAGAGTATTAAAATGAGAAATAATTTCCCCTTATCTCATTTACTATTTGTAGATGACATGGTTCTGTTTGGCATGATAATAATTTAGGAAGTATATAAATATAAAGAAGTTATACAATAATTAAACAAGGATGTGGGTGACTGTTCATAAATATTCATTGTTATTCAATGTACTAGAAGTAGGTTTAGAGAGATAGTTTGTTCAGGTATTGATGTGGGGTTAAAATATCTGAAGTTTTATTTCAAGCCTACTAACTACAAATTCGAGGATTGGAACTATCTTTATGAGAAAAAAAAATGAAAAATAGAATGACTAATTCATGCTAATGGTGGTTATCCGAGGGAGGAATCTTACTTTAGTCAAATTAGTTTTGGAGGCGATGCCTATTTATTGGCATTTTTTAGTTTACATGCTAAAAGGAATGCTAGAAAAGATAGAGAAGGCACTTTAGCTTCATACGAACAAGAAAAATAGAAAGGGAAGGAATTGATCTAGGTGGATATTGGTGGCCATCCACCTATTCTATTTGGACCCCCACCATCGGTTCTTTTAGTTTTTCAGTTTCAGCACATACTATTTTTAGCAATTTTTTAGGTCCTGAACTTTCAGAGCCATTTTGAGGCCCTAAACGATGTTTTTTGGGAAAACTGGGAGCAACATGGAATTTCCTTTGTTGTTGCTCACGTCGAAATTTATAGTCCTCGGATAGATATTTCTAACGTGGTATTGAGCGTGTCAAACAGAGATCATATGAAAAAGTTACGTTGTTGAGAAGTTGATGTACCAATTTACTCGAACACGACCCATAGTTTTGGCACTTCATCTCCTAGGGTTAGGTTTTTGGATGTTTAGTGTTTTCTATTGTTTATAAACAATAAATAGGCCTTAGAGCCTCATTGTAACATAATTCAGAGGCCTGTAGCCGCCACATCTTTTCTCAGAGATAAGCTACCAGTGCCCTAGCTAGTTTATTTTCATTATGTCCATAAGCATATTTCTGTTATTTGATATTAATGAAATGAAGTATTATTTCCACTGCATCTCTATGTTTATGTCTATTTCTGTATTTTATTGCGTTCCTGCATAAATTCGAATTAGTGGTATCAGAGCGGCCTGCTCTTTCTCTATTTTTCTTTGCATGTCCCCAATGAGGAGTTAGGACTCGACCTGGTTGAACCCTTGCAAGATCAGCCTCGCAAACCTTGACAACCTCCCATGGAGGAAGAAAAGAGAGATGAGGGATCACGAGATCCTATCAAAATATTGCTCGAGGTGGCCCTCGAGAAACAAAGGAATGCGATGATGGATAACTTTGCCCAGATCCTTCAACGGTTGCCCACTGACGATACATCTACATCTAGCAACCACTCTGGAGGTGCCTCTCCTTTCAAGGTACAAGTCAACTTCAACATTCTTGTATTTGAAGGCAAAATAGATGCAAACACCATAGATAGATGGTTGAATTTGCTAGAAGGTTATTTCTCGGTCCATGATTTCTCCGACAGAGAAAATATTACTTTTTCACTCCTCAAAGTTCCCCCCCATGTCAAAGACTGGTGGGAAACCTACTGTGAGCAGAAGGACGAGAGGTAAACCTCTCTATTCTTGGCCGCGCCCACTTGGAATTTATTCCTAAATGGCATCAAAGAATGATATTACCCTGTGGGGAGCTATGAGGACAAGTACATCCAATGGAACATGTTGTGGCAACAAAGGGATCGAGATGTGCATGAATTGATGAATTTTTTCCATAGCTTGCGCACAAAGTTGGTTGTTAAAGATTCAAAGAGAAATTTGGTGCTCAAGTACCGAATATTTTTGCACAGATACATTTAGGAGGAAATGGAGTTCCTCGACATTACCTCGCTTGGCATGACATATTGCTATGGCGCCAAGATCAAGCAGAAATTTAAGCAAAAGAAGCGATACTTTGGATCCACGAATCTGAAGCTAGGGAAGGGTGCCCTCGAACCACATAACAAGGGGAAAAGCCAAAGCGAAGTGACTTAGAACAACACCAGAAATCCAAAGAAGGACATGGGGAAGTGGTGTGAATTTCATAACAGCCCCACTCACTGCACAAATGAGTGTCAGGCCAAACAGTCGTTGGTGGCCAAACTAAAGGCACCCGAATTAGATGCATGTTTTGATCCAGAGTTACAACTAGACAAGGAGAGGAAAAAGGAAAGCATATCATTTATGCGGATCCCAGTGCCATTGTTGCCACCACCAAGCTCCATAGGGAGGATCCAGAGGAGGGGGAGCGTCTCTTCCATTCGCAGATGTGGGTGAAGGGTTCTCCATTGCAATTCCTTGTCGATAGCGGAAGCCAAAAGAACCTCATTTAAGCAGAGGTTGTGAAGCGGCTTGACCTACTGACCATAGCACACCCGTAGCCGTATACCATTGGGTGGCTTCACCAAGGAAGAGATCTTCGCATCCTCTAGCAGTGTCGCCTTCCATATAACATCAAGCCATTGACAAATGAAGTATTGTGTGATGTTGCTCCTCTTGATGTGTCTGACGTATTATTGGGCCAACCATACTTGTGGAAGTGACATGCTATATATGATTCTATGCCTTGTTTTGTTTTTATTACTTTTTGAAATAAATTGTATAGGATAGCAGAGGTAGTACCACCTCTTGCCATCTCTTTGACTACTGCAAAACAACACAGTAAGATTGTTTCTCGAACCAGGAAATTTATTTTCGTTACAATTTGCCCACATGGCAAGAAGAAAATTGTGGCCACAACCTCAAAACAAGGCTCCCCTGCACGATATCAGCAGATGGACAAAGTCATGGAGGAATACGAGGATATTTTCTCCTCACCCACAGAGGTTCCTCTACACTGTCAGGTCAAGTACTCCATTGATTTGACCCTAGGTGCATCGCTGCCTGATGTTTCCATACCGCATGCGACCACAAAAAAAAAATCCACACATGTACATTCAGAGGCTGGTAAAGCAAATAAATTTATTGAACGCATCCAACACGTCCACTAGTAGGTCCATGACATCTTCGAAAAATCCAATACCAAGTTCTTTGCCTCATCTCATGGAGGAACTCAAATGCAATGGGGACCATTGCTTCTTAAGGGGGGAGGAGTGATCTAAGTGGATATTGGTGGCCAAGAATCTATTCCATTTGGACCCCCACCATCAGTTCTTTTAGTTTTTCAGTTTCAGCACAACTTACTATTTTTAACAATTTTTTGGGTCCTGAAATTTCAACGCTGTTTTGAGGCCCTAAACAAGATTTTTTGGGAAAACTAGGAGCAACATGGAATTTCCTTCGATGTTGCTCACATCAAAATTTGTATTCCTCGGATAGATCTTTCTAACAAGGTATTGAGCGCATCAAACGAAGATCAAATGCCAAGGTTACGTCGTTGGGAAGTTGATGTACTAATTTACCCGAACGAGGCCCATAGTTTTGGTGCTTCATCTCCTAGGGTTAGGTTTTTCGATGTTTAGGGTTTTCCATTGTTTATCAACAATAAATATGCCTTCGAGCCTCATTGTAACACAGTTTAGAGGCCTGTAGCCGCCACATCTCTTCTCAGAGATAAGTTACCAGCACCCTAGCTAGTTTATTTTCACTGTCTGTAAGCATATTTATGTTATTTGATATTAATGAAATGAAGTATTATTTCCATTGCATCTTTGTGTTTATGTCTATTTCTATATTTTATTACATTCGTGCATAAATCCAAATAAGGAATACCATTGTTTAAGTAGAAAAACTTTGGAAAACCAAAGAAAGGTAGGGATTATCAAATATTCATCTATTTGAACAAGCTTTAGTAGCAAAAGTTCAATGGAGAATGACAACGAATGAGGGTTTATGGGGAAAAGTGAATAAAGAAAAATACATAGATCTTTGTTCAAAGGAGGATTGGATTAGAAGTTGAGTGACGACTGTGTGCTCAACTTAGTGTTTCTAAATTGAGGTCATAAATTGTCAACCACGGCTAGTAAACTGCTGAAGTGAGGTACACTATATGTGCCTAGGTATCTGTTTCTCACTACGTTGTGTTTAGTGTTTTTCTGATGTTTTTGGTTTTATGGTTTTATGTTAAAAAGGAAAAGAACCAAGTGTTGGTAAAGAGAAGTGGATGGTTACACTAAAACAGAGCAAAACCTATTCTAAACTGTGTATGGCACTAAAGAACAGAAAATGCAAAGCTTGATAATGATTCATAGCAAGGAAATAAATCACAACATGAACCCAATAACTCATAACATGAACTCATCCAATTCATTCATTAGAAATATGTTGGAATAGCTTAAGAAAAGGACAAGTTTAGTGAAAATGAGGTTCTCCTAAGTAAACAATCATCTTACCAGATTACAAAGAATCTCATCCATGGCTAGAGGTTTATTGGAACACAATTGGGAAAGATTATTTGTAGCACAATAAGATTTCTACTCTGAATTAACTTGTAATGCTAAGATTAATCCATTCTGCAGCTCAACTTATCACTACTAAGCCTCATTCGAAAGTTAGAGATTTTCTAGAATAGTTTTTGGGAAAAGGCTTATTTGTGAAATTGCAAAAGATTGCAGAACAATCAAGGCCTTAAACTGATATCACTAATTCCTGTCCATATAATGATGCATTAATAGAAAGTCAGAACAAGAGTAGTTTGTAAACAATGAAGGCCGTGAAGTCTAATTTTGACAGTTAATACAACTTAAAGAACAATGGATAACACTGAACTAGAATGCAATTGATCAAACTTGAAACACAATGACCACAACTAAACTAGAATGCCATTAATTTAACTTGAAACATAGTGAATAGAGTTGAACTAGAGTGCCATTATCAAACTTGAAATATAGTGACATAATTAAACTAGAGTGACATCTACCTCCAGAGTATTTCAACTGAACTAAAATGCAACTAATTCTGTGAAATACTACAGCCCTATCTCGTTCAATATGAGTGATATTTTGGAATAGTTTGTAAAAACAAGTCTGGCTGTATCTTTCAATGCAAATGAGCATAAAACATAAAGTTTCAGAAAAAAAATGCAATTAAATCCTAAAATACTACAGTTATATCTCATCCAATGTTAGTGGTATTTTGGAATAGTTTGTAAGGATAAGACTGACTGTGGCATCCACTGCAAGTAAGTATAAAAACACAAATTTCAGAAAATTGATTAAACTAGGAATGAAACAAGGCTAAGTTACTTATCTAAACCATATGAACAAAGCTTCTCAGGTAGCAGGGGCCCTCTACCACCGGATTAGCACGCAAATCTACTCAAGATTGACTGAGCTCTTGTAATAAAGTGATGCTTCTTTCATTAAAGGAGAAATTATTCAAAAAACAGAGTATTACGGTCTTCTGAGATCTAGCAACAAAACAAAATCTAGCTAGCTGTCTCTCGGTCTCCCGAGCCATACTTATAACAAAATTACATAACTGTCTTTGAGATAAAACAAGAATAAATGTCTTTCCCAACTAAAATCAAACTAGAACTCTGGTGGTGGTCTCATACTCTGATTAAGGACATCTGTACAGTCCTTGTCCTATTATAAGTCTATCTCCTAGTTTTGGTTTCCCACTTGCATAACCACCTGTAGACTCGAGCTCAGACTTCGTGGAGAGCAAGAAATGATGGGGGAGTGATGTGGAATACGACCATATGCGTTTTTCCTTGAGGTGACACCTGGAACCTACGTAAACATGAAGATGGCTACGGAATAGGCGACTGGCTATAGAATGACTGCGTTCTGTAGCCGAGTCTAATAAAAAATTACTACAACAACTAAATCATGAAAACATAGCAAGTTAGTCATTATATACATTATTAAAGTAATCCTAATCAATCCTATTGATCATTTAATCCTGTAATTGATGAGGGACAAAGGAAATGAAGTGAAATGTGGTGGAAAAGAAGGACATCTTTGGGGCTCAACAACGACTTTTGAAGGGGCCTTGCTTATCTAAAAAATATTTGTGAAATCTTATCCGTTTCGATGAAAACAATTAGCTTAAAAGGTTATGTTAAATCCCTATTTTTCCATCTACTAGACACCCTTTTTGCAAAAATATACCTTATTACAACATCTAAAACTAACCTTGAAACCACCTATCCTCATAATATTGAGCCCTAGTTTCCCTTAACAAGTGTTTGAGGTAAAGTTCTTTATTTTAAGCATTTTTCCTAATTTCTTAATGAATTAGAGGGAGTTTTAAGTAACCTTTACTAATGGAGAATGTTAGCTTTATTTTGTACTACTGAAACCATTGAAACTGTTGAATTCCAAAGGTTTATGTATACGCACGTGCAAATTGGGTTTGGTCGCATGAAGGTTAAGGTTTGACTACTAACTTGCATCAAAACATACTAGTTTGTGCCTATTCTTCTCTTCCACAACATGAAGTATTCAAATCAATATTTGAATAGTCAATTCCATATAGTATAATATTTACTACATTATTCACGTGCACTCCAGTTAAATGAACAACAACAAGATCAAACCTTGATTAAACATTTACCTAAAATGTATTGATGGTTAAAAGAATAAATCTTGGTTATATATTATCAACGATGTAACTATTTTTACCCTTTAATCCACATGAATAGAGGGGTTGGTTCTATCTCTCTAGTTTTGGGCTTTCTATATAGTGCATCATGTTGAAAAGTGTAACTAGGTCGGTCTTCATGTTGACTATGCAATTACGGATTTATAAAAGACAAAGATAGTAAAATGTAATTTTTGTTGTACTTGCTTCATGGGTTTCATGAGCAAGATTTTATTATAGGTCAATAGACTTATTCTTAATGTCTATTAGGGTTTGTATTATATATATAAGTGTAATTAAGAGTCATGATAATGAAGTGTCTAGTATGAAGAATGTCCTCCAAGACCTTGCGAAATAATGGCCCGTAATGGCCCTCAAGACTGCCCACTATATATGTTGAAATATCAGCTCATCCTGCTCCTAAAGTCGACCTCCAATAGCTGGACAAGTTGGCCCAGAATCTGTAATTAAATTCGGCCTAAATAGTGAAAGTATGGTCAGCCTAAAACAGAGGTAATATTACTATTAATAGACCTAGATCTGTGGCTCATTTGGATAGAGAAAAGATGTGGATTCTCTCGAAGTTAACACAAAACATAAAGTGCGGATTATGAAGAAGATGTACAGAGTTTTAGTGCGGTCATCGTATGAATTGATTACAAGTGTCAAAAGGTCTAACCAATAGCATATCCACCTGTGATTGAGATACAGATCTCAGATGCAAATCCCTATATGTAAAAGTGTGGATTTCTCTGTATTATAACAGTGTCAAATTCAAGAAGAGTGTGCAGATTCCTATGCAGATTTGAGTGGTAAACAATGCCGGTTTGAAGGAGATGACAATGCATACTTCAAGAAGAAAGGGATGAAGATTTCTCTGAAGTGTCAACAATGAAAAGATGCAAACTCTAATAGTCATAAAGTGCTGAACTCAACAAGAATGAAATGCAGATTTAAGAAGTAATCAAGTGGAGATCATAGAGGTAAGAAAGAAGGTCTACATTCTCGAAGATGATGTGTATACAAAAGATAAGAAGAAGGATCTCAAGATAAATTTAGAGACCGAGTTATCTAAAGCTAATGGAGGTCAGTATACATTGGAGAAGAACAAAAGGATCAGTGTTGGAGGAAGACTTAGAAGAAGTGTCAAGGTCTTGGAGGCATTCACAGGTCAAAGGTCTGAGTCTTGGTCATGGTGCTTGTCATTTGAAGATCTATAAGAAGAATTTCTTGTGGGTTTTCCTCTCCAAGAGGGAGAGTTTTTGCCTTGGCTAGAAGAACCTAACTTTGTGTCTTTTGTATTTTGGTAATTTACTTGATGAAAGACTAACTAAGCTAAGCAAGAGAAGAAATAAGTAACTCAAGTAAGCTCAAGAGTAATTATCAAGAAGAGAATTTGAATTAATATCCAACCCTCTAAATTATCAACATGGTATTAGAGCTAAGGTGCTAATCTCAAGGGCTGCTTGACAAAAGAGACACTCCAGGAAGAAAATATCAAAGTTTCGGTTGAAAAATCAAATCACTTTGCAAAGGAAGACTCTCTAGATACTTCAAGAAGGATCAAATCAATTAAGAAAGTAATATTTTCCATCAAAGATTCACATTCAAGACATTGTTAGAAGGAGGACTTCAATTTTTGAAGATATCCTTTATCATCAAGGATTCAAGAACATCTACATTGAAGATTTCTATCTTAGAAGAAACTCGTGAGTTCATCTTCAAACATCATCAAGGAAGTTGCTGAAGGAGAAAGTCACTCTCTCAAGTAAGTATCTATGACTTTATCTAAATCTATCAAAATGTATTCTTTGCAAAGAAAGCAACAAACTGGTTACGGTTTCAAAATTTCCTGCATGGAAGACAAGGACAATGAAGTCATGCCAAATACATGAAGGGAGATATAAGAGCCCAAAGGATTCTCACAGAATCCATAAAAGACTCTCTCATCTCCGATACATCAAATATAGAATAATCAAAGGGAATATATGAAAAATTGGTGGAGCTATTCTCTATGAGTACTGCGGGAGAAGCAATCTCTCTGATCAACTGCAGGAACTAGGAGAAGTAACATCTGACTCTAAGATGACTATAGTGGTGCTGAATGCTCTGCCAGAAGAATGGGGAAAACTTCACTTCAGGTTTATACGAGAAGAAAGAAGCCACACCATTTCACGATTTAAGGTCTCTATGTAAAATAGAGGAAACAAGATTGAAAGCCAAAGGTGTTAGAGGATCAAGTGAAGGGAATCAAGCCTTTGCAGCCATGTCAAGGGATAAAGGAAGATTCGGTAAGTCTGGTCCTTAGAATAGTATGGAAAAAGCATGATGCTTTGGATATGATGAACTTGGGCATTACAAAATAGATTGTCCTAAATTTGAAAAGGACAAGAGAAATAGGGAAGAAACCCATGTCTTAGAAATAAGAGAAGAACGTGACACAAAGAAATCTAAGAAAGAAGAAGTGATGGATCTCCACTATGATTAAGATCATCTTCTCCTTTAAGTGATTTATGTTGGTTGTATGATAGGAAGTAGTGTAGCATCCTGATCAAATCATGGTAGGAGTTCTTGGTAAAACAACTCCTAGAAAACCTCTTTGATAACTATACTGATGGAAGGCAGTCATCAAGATCAAGGGTCATCATGAAAAACATAATTTTGGGATGTGATGACATATTGATGGAGCAGGCCAAGGGAATGAAGCTCTTCATTCTAGTAAAACTGCTGAAGGATGAATTAAATGAAAAAGGTATGAGGTATGTATATATTTATATGCTGACACTGGATGCTGTGAAGTCATGCCATATGGTTGCAGGTAATGGAACTCTATATTTAGAAGTATGATCTATGGAGGAATATCTCCCGGTGCACTGACAGATGAAATCAACATAACATGTCCTCATGGAATATGAGGTGGTTGTATATGAATGAGAAACTAGAAAATTTGTAAGTACATGGGAATGGAGAATGTGCAGAAAGGAAGAGATCATGAAATGCAACCATGTCAAGAGGCAGTTATTATTCGGAAGCCAAGAAGATGTGACTAGGAGATCTCCTGGTAGGATATGTAGACTCTGACAAAAGTTTAGTAAATAAGAAGACCCTTGACAAAACCTATCATTAGGAGATGTGTTAATCTGAATAGAGGATGTTGATGCCTACAAGAAGATGTCATGGTGAAAGATCATCACTGAGGTAACTTTTGTTTTAAAATTTCACAAGTATATGTTTATCTAGATGAATTTGTGTAGGGATGTTAATCATAAGAAAGGATGTATGATCCTTGGAGATGATTTGAAGAAAAGTAGCATGGCATAGCGATGGAATAGATGAGAAGCACTGATGAATCACTTTCTGATAGTACACAAAACTCGTGATTGAAAGTGATGGATGATTTGTGCCCTATGAAGCCAAAAATTGAAGATTCCTCAATATTGAAATCCATGACATCGAGGGGAGGAATTCTTCATGAGTAGCTGGATTGCTGCTGTAGGATCCTGGTTGAGAGGAGCCTAGTGGCAAGTTTATTACTTGGAATAAACTTGAAGTATGTCCTTCCTGTGTTGAGAGGGAGAAACATATGTGATTATCTATTACATGTGTCATGCACTAGGACAGGACTAACGACCGTAAGTCTTAGTGAAGTCCATGTGAAGAGAATGGATAGACACAACATTCTGGTCTTCACCTAGAAGACAAAGTGGAGGATTGGGTAATCATCTAGCATTCGATACTCTTTGAGAATGATATAGGGCATTCAATATAAGAGTAGTCTTGGACCAATATTCTTTGAGGGCTAGCTACCCAAGAGAAGAATAGTCCAAGAAGGTCATACTCTGGGAACACCTAGGTGGGGTATGTACCTTGGAGAGACAATGACCATGGTGTCTATTAGTCATGTGTCTCGATAGCATTGTAGCCCATTGTCTCGTTGAGAGATGGGGATGTTAGTCAAGGCCTTGCACTAGGACCATGCTAGTTGATATGATGCTATACAGATGCGATTACCAATCCGATTCTTCTTATGAGATTCTTCAGTTTGAAAGTGACCATTTACCTGTATGAATACCTCCCTAGTTAAGAGGGAGTGTTGAAAAGTGTAACTAGGTCGGTCTTCATGTTGACTATGCAATTACAGATTTATAGAAGACAAAGATAATAAAATGTGATTTTTGTTGTACTTTCTTCATGGGTTTCATGAGAAATATTTTATTATAGGTCAATAGACTTCTTCTTAATGTATATTAGGGTTTGTCTTATATATATAAGTGTAATTAAGAGTCATTATAATGAATTTTCTAGTATGAAGAATGTCCTCCAAGACCTTGCGAAAGAATGGCCCATAACAGCCCTCAAGACTGCCCACTATCTATGTTGAAAGATCAGCTCATCCTGCTCCTAAAGTCGGCCTCCAATAGCTGGACAAGTTGGCCAAGAATCTGTAATTAAATTCTACCTAAATAGTGATAGTATGGTCACCTAAAACAAAGGTAATACTATTATTAATAAACCTGGAGCTGTGGCTCATTTGGACAGCGAAAAGATGCAGATTCTCTCCGAGTTAACACAAAACAGAAAGTGCAGATTTTGAAGAAGCTGTACAAAATTTTAGTGCGGTCATCGTATGAATTGATTACAAGTGTCAAAAGGTCTAACCAATAGCATATCCACCTGTGACTGAGATGCAGATCTCAGATGCAAATCCCTATATGAAAAAGTGCAGAAAATAAAGTGTAGATATCTCTGTATTGTAACAGTTTCAAAGTCAAGAAGAGTGTGCGGATTCCTATGCAGGTTTGAGTGGTAAACAATGTCGGTTTGAAGGAGATGACAGTGAGTACTTCAGGAAGAAAGGGATGCAGATTTCTCTAAAGTGTCAAAAGTGAAAAGGTGAAAACTCTAACAGTCATAAAGTGTTGAAGTCAATAAGAATGAAATGCGGATTTAAGAAGTAATCAAGTGTGGATCATAGAGGTAAGAAAGAAGGTCTACATTATGGAAAGTTGATGTGTATACAAAATATAAGAAGAAGGATCTCAATATAAATTTAGAGATCGAGTTCTCTAAAACTAATGGAGGTCAGTATACACTGGAGAAGAATAATAGGATCAGTGTTGGAGGAAGACTTAGAAGAAGTGTCAAGGTCTTGGAGGCATTCACAGGTCAAAGGTCTGAGTCTTGGTCATGGTGCTTGTCATTTGAAGATCTATAAGAAGAATTTCTTGAGGGTTTTCTTCTCCAAGAGGGAGAGGTTTTGCCCAGGCTAGAAGAGCCTAACTTTGTGTCTTTTGTATTTTGGTAATTGACTTGATGAAAGACTAACTAAGATAAGCAAGAGAAGAAATAAGTAACTCAAGTAAGCTCACAAGTAATTATCAAGAAGAGAATTTGAATTAATATCCAGCCCTCTAAATTCTCAACACATGGCCCTTTTTTCATTATAAACTAGGTTTTGTTTCCCTTATGGCTATGATATAAGTGTTGTACACTCATTTGTGATACTTTATTATTAATAAAAACATCATTTTGATCCATGGTATTTTGTTGTCACTCATCCTGTGAATTTTATTAGCTTTCCTACCTAGATTTTTAAGGACCCACCTCTCATGCAACAACTGAGATGAGTGTACTTGTATTTAGTTAGTTCATTTCATTGATTTTATTTCCTATAAAAAGATCTAACTTACATTAAAATAATACATGAATGCATGACCAAATACATACATAGTATTCAAAGCTTGTTTACTTAACACGATTTATTAATCTCTGATTATAATGTCAATTAGCACGACTAGATCTCATATATTATAATCTCTTTTCATTTAGGTTATTTCTTTGATATTTAATTGGTGGTTAATTATTTCTACATTCTATTCTATTACTCATTAGACAGTTAGGGTTTACAGAGATTGAATTGTTTATAGTTTTGTTTTTCTCTTGAACACATATCAAAGTAATTTCATTTTGTTATTGCTACAAACTTTATTCTTTGAGGAATTGATCAATCACTAAACACAAAAGATATGAATGTTTGATTCAAAATAGTGTCTTCTAGTGCTGACTACGAGATTAGTTCAAAGAGAGAGGTTTCAAGTATTATTGAAGATTTCTTTTTAGTGTGTGGATTGAATGTGTGTGAATCTTGAGACAAACCTTAGCAGAGTCACACTTACAGAGCGATAGTGTCTCTAAATCCAAAGGTGTGGAGCCCACCATAACACTTGATTTATGACACATACACTCGTGCACATAAGTTTGTTTTTGTTCTCAAGCCGACACAATTCCCTTTAGGTCTATGGCTCTTATACAAGTTTTGAGTATTATATAGCAGACATACAAAGGAAATCAAATTCAACAACAACTTGCGACACTCCCCCCCCCAGAATAGACTCTACATTACTTTGAATCTCCTGCATTTGCATTCAACCTTTCTCCATTGTTAGCATGAATGCTATCCTAGTAAAACAAAGATTGATTTTTGGATACAATAAGGGAATCAAAACCGAGGAGTTAACTATTAGTTGATTTGGTTGTTTGCTCAAATAAGTTTGATTATTGTTGTGTTAATCTATTTAGCTTTCTAAATCCAGTAATGGATGTTTTTCCTGTGAAATCATAGAGCAACTTGGGATTGAGAGAATAGTTTAGACATTAGACCTTTACCTGCACATACAATATTGAATAATGTAATTAGTGTCAACCTTCATAATTGTATTTGTCAAAAGAAATAAAAAAGGAAATTTTTATTGTAAAAGAAATTGACTTATGAAAGCATGGGTTTCATGCTTGGGTCATTGGTCAATAGGTCAAAGCACCCATTGAGTGATCTAGCATTTTTTTTGTTGAGTCAAAGTCATTATGTAAGAGACTCTTCTGGGCTCATTGTGTCAAAGAAAGAAAATTTTCTATGTAAAAAATTATGTCTTATCCTCCATTTAGTCGGTTGTACCCTCTATCAAGTCAACATATCATACCATTCATGTCGGCCCAATAGAACAAACATAAAAAATATATATATAATAAAGTGAACTCCTCCTAGTTTTGATAGTGACAAGACAGTTCAAATCTACAAAAAGACAGTGAAATTGTAGGGGTCGAAGTCTGGAACAGGACAACGAAATTACAACGATCGAAGTCTACAATAGAATAGTGTAATTGCAGAGGACAAAGTCAAAGATTCAAGTATGTATTGTAGCAACTAAATTACAAAGCTAAGGAGAAAATGTGTGTTGCTTTGGAAGTTTGACTGATCTTCATAAGAGGATGACTTGATGGATGGAAGAAAGACTGTGTCATGGTAGAAAATGTCTTGGTTTGTATCAACTTGATTTGATTCTACTAGAGGAAGAGTCTGACTTGCTTTTCCCCTTCATAAGGGTTTTTCCCTGGTTTTGTGTCTATCTATGGTGTCTTTGCGATCTTCTTATTTTGAATATATCCTAATGTTGAAAACAACATAATAATAATACTGAAGACAAACATAATAATCACAAGAATTTGTCAAAGTAGAAGAGAAATTGGGATAAATAACTTAGTCTATATTTTGCCCTAAATTTCTCAACATATTGTGCTTACAATTCACAAGTATTATGAAGCTTATTGAGATATAGTATATTGATAATCGTTAGTCATTGTCGGGGAACTTTTAAAAGGTAAATGGTCTAAATGTAGTATTTTTATTTGTTTTTTTTGTAATCACCATTCAGATTGGTGGAGGAAAGATAATAAGATGTAAAGACACCCTCATTTCAGAGTTGCTGAAAAAGGTTCTAGCCCATCGCATTCAATTTAGTGAGTCATTACAAAACCTATATGATATTTGGTTGAATAATGGTAATAATAGAGATATCAAAGATAGGTTTCTTAAATTTGAACTTCCAAGCTAAAAAGGAAATAAAATATATGAACATAATCAGGATGATCCAATACTTAAACAGGATATTAGCCCAAAACGCATTGAAATACTCTTGATATCACCTTAGAACATGGTGATTTAACATATAGGGACAATTGTTTTTTGTTTGTTTGCTTGGTTATGTGGTCCTAACATGGCATCACGCCAAACCTTTGGTCTGAGAAACCGCGACCGAGGGACATCTAAGCCATCAAAATCACCTGAGGGTCGCACCTGGCCTCGGCCACACCAACCCTTATCATGGCTAGATTTTTTTTTTTCCTTCGGGGGGATTCAAACTGGTGACCTTTCAGCATGAGTGTCTTAACAACACACTCTTCATCGTCGAACCAAACCCTCGTTGGCCATATAGGGACAATTGTTATGGAGGAGATACCATAAGTATTTTTTGAAGATAATTTAAACATTCACCTCACCCACTTATTGAGCTAAACCTCTCACCATGACTGGTTGAGGTAAGATCATTTGGAAATATGGTAAATGAAGAACACAAAGATGCAGAAATAGAGGGAGAAACTACTTTTGGGTTTCCCATCCTTGAATTGGCACCGAATGTCACTATGAAGAACATGCCTCCATCAATCATGCCCAACTTTTGAGGTATAGATACAAATGATGTAGATTCATTTCTCTCTGAATATGAAATTCTATGTTGAAGTTACAATTATGTAGATGATGACTAAATATTTAAATTGTTCCCTGCCACATTAAAAGATTCTACTCTTCGATGGTTGATGGGACTTGGAGAGTCCACTATCATATCTTCGGATCGAATGAAATTCACCTTCCATAAAAAATATTAGGAATATTAAAGAAAAAAAGACACACGCAATGGAATTTTCAAGATGTAGCAGTAGCCAGAGGAGAGCCTTGAGGACTTTGTTGAGATATATTTTTACAACCTCCAGAAGACTAAAGAGGTTGCATTAATTGATGAGACTATTGAGACCATATTTTTGAAAGCATTATTAGAGGAATACATAGATGTTATTAATCTCATGGGTTATGGTGTGGTTCTGGTGATATATCTCAATTATCAGTTGGTGAAATTTGTAACTTGTGTATGAAATACTAAAGGACCATAGCCAAATCCAATAATATTATAAGAGAAGATTTCTCACGAGTAAATAAGCCTGCTTCAAAGGGAATAACAAGGATGAAGTTAGGAATTTTTCTTGAAGATTTCAAAACAAAAATACTTGGGACCCTAAACTCGCAATTAGACACCTTGAACATTAAAAAGGAACAAGAATATGCAAACATAACTTTAACCTTTTTTTTTTCGCCAGTGTAGGAAAAGGCACTCTCTTAAGGACTTTCCACTAAATCATGTGAGGTTTTGTGTCCTATGTGCAGATGACCATGATACTGAGAGTTTTCATTTTTTGTTAGGACTTTGAGCTATCTATATAGGAGGAAATGAAATAGAAAAACCATCATTCTGAGTAGCACAAAGGAGACCATGGAAACCATGGGCAAAAGGTATGCCACTAGACCCTTCTTCACAATTTCCTTCATTTTATAATTCATTTCCTCAATAGTTAAATACTTAGATGCCTCGACATCCTATGTGGCCTCAACAAAAAACTCAACCCCAAACTTGGCATTAGGGTTGGTGAGGCAATACCTTTGGATATATTCCCTCACCACAAGTCCCCATGTCTTATCCTATCTTGCCACAATAATTTCCACCCTTGCCACAACAATATCGTCCTTTGCAAATAGAAGTAAGTGCACCACAATCATCCATTCCTCAATTTCCTAGATTTCAGACAACACAAAATCCATTTAGATCAACCCAATTGCTTGTTCAAATTGTACATAATCCTAACAACAAGCCAACTAAGCCTTGTTGTGTAACCAACTCCAAAAAGAGAAGAAAGATAAACATAGAAAATAGAGCCTTGCTTAGAGGCAACCTCAACACATTACATAAATGAAAAATTCTTGAATGATACGATTTACAAAACCTCCTTTCTATATATAGGAGTCCATGGGGCCATAATGTAATCCTAGTGGGCCACAATGTAATCCTAGCCGACCTAACAATAATAATTTAAGGGCACAATAATAATAAAATGGGGGTTACAAAGGTACAATAATAACAATAAGGGGGTTACACTAACAACAATAAGGGACTATACTAGTAATATAGGGACCTAACATGCCCCTCTCCTTCAAAAAAAGTGTTGTCCTCAACGCTTGAGTAGCTCTGGGTGCTTTTGTATAAAATTCTCATCCTCCCATGTAGAATCTTGAGTGGGTAAGTTCTTCCACTTGATGAGATATTCTGAAATTGATCGATTCCGTAGTTATTTGTGTGTTTGGTCTTCATGGTAAGCCAGAACTTCATCTTTGATGTGATGTTGATATTCCTGTTGTTTCATTAGATTACTGCACCAAAGTTAGAGTTATCCTTTGAGAGTTGGAGAACTTGTTGTTGAAGTGTGAATATGTCTCTCCACTAATTTATCAATGTCTTAGTATTATTTGTCTTTGACAATAACAAGCCTCCATTTCTTCTTTTAAACCATCTATGTCATCTTCGGTTGCTCTTCGTAGATCGAAATTTGTTGCACTTGGTACGTGGTGTTTTTGATATCTTATCACATTCTTTAACTGGTATGTAGTATAGATTTCTGAGGGCTTAATGGGTGTTGAATTATTTTTAAGAGGCATTTCAGAACTCAATACTGAAATATATGCTCAATAGGCCCTTGGAATCACTTCAAATTGATTTTTCAAACAAGATTTATGCAATTCGGGAAAAACAATACACACCTTTTACTTGCTTTTGAGGAGCTCGATATTGGAATTAGATTATCTTTGTGATTGCAGCACTTAAATATCTGAAATTAAGCAATGAAATACCCCTCTAAATTATCTTTTGAATGCCACAGGTCTGACCTGATTTGGATTCTCCAAGACAAAATTGTGTCCAATCTCCCACAATGACCTAATTCTGGACTAGTTCAGTAGAGAAAACTTGTAGGACTTTCCACGTGTCACTGTTTCGTCCTTTGTCTCTGAAATTGATAGCAAATAAACTACAGCCCGTGTACTTGCGACCACTTTTTACGGCACTCAAATCCACTGCCCAGAGAGAGAGTTATTGAACATTTCCCATGATCACCTCTTTGAGATGAAATTTAGGAGCCTGAAAAAGCACTACCTTCCACAGTTCATATCTCCAAAAATATTGCGAACCAAGCTCTAAATTTTTTTGAAGAATTTCCTCAGGATTTTAGATTCGTACCATATGAATTTCAGATTCTGAACCTTCGTAGAAAAAATTTTATAGCGAAAATTCCACGATGACCTGTTTAGGAGCTTGAAAAAAGACCCAACTTCCACAGATGATATCTACGAAAATGTTGCGAACCAAGCTCTGAAATTTTTAGACAATCTTCCTCCAGATTTCAGCTTCGCACCCTAAAAATTTCAGCTTCTGAAACTTCTTAGAAAAAAAGTTATAGCGAAAATGCCACGATGACCTGTTTGGAGCAGCGAAACCCTAGAATCCAAAGCTCTGATACCAAATGTTGTGTAACCAGCTCCAAAAAGAGAAGAAAAGAGATATAAATGCCTTAGAAATGAGCCACTTCGAGGGGGAAACATCCAATACATTACATAAATGAAAAATTCTTGGATGATCCAATTTATAAAACCTCCTTTCTATTTATAGGAGTCCATGGGGCCATAATGTAATCCTAGTGGGCCACAAAGTAATCCTAGCCGACCTAACAATAATAATTTAAGGGCACAATAATAATAAAATGGGGGTTACAAGGGTACAATAATAACAATAAGGGGGTTACACTAACAACAATAAGGGACTATACTAGTAATATAGGGACCTAACAAGCCTACTTTTAATACTAATATGCAGACCTTTCCAACATATTTGGTTACCCTCGTACCAATTCAAGACATTAATCTTAGGTTAGGAAAGGCCACAAAACCAAAATATTCCACCATTGACACTAAGGAATAGTTTGAATAGGAGGAAATTGTTGATCGAGTGATCAATGGAAATAAACATAAGGAAATGATCACTCCTACCACATAGACACCCTCTAATTCACAATTGAAACAATCTCAAGCAATAAAGCCTCAAAGTTTTACTTCATATGCACAACAATGTCAAGAACCTAAAACTCCTTATCGAGAGAGATTAGCCATACAAAAATTTGTTTCCCAACTAGTATTTGATTTAGAAGCATAATTGAAAAATGTTTGTGTCAAAACTCCCCTTTTGTAGGCCATTAAGGATGTCCTTATATATGCCCAAACCATCAGGGAATTATGTATAAAAAATCCAAGAAGAAACTAAAGGAGCCTCTCATTATTAAAGTAGTAGGATAGTTAGCTAATTTTATGTCTAAGGAGGTTGTGATGGAGAAATATGTAGAACCTAGAAATTCTGTAGTCACCATCTTCATCAACAATGTTTCCATAAATAACACCCTTATCGATTTAGGGGTTTCCATCAACATTGTGACTATCCCAATAATGGAAAAATTGTAATTCCAAAGTCTTCGATCCACTCCCACTATATTTGAACTTGCTGATAGATCCAAGGTCAAGCATATAGGAGTCTTGGATAATATTATAGTAAAATTGGATTCATGGGAATATCTTGTGTATTTTTGGGTAATCCAACCCAAGACAACCATGGAATATCACCCATTAACCCTTTGGAGATCATGGTTAGCCATAGTTGATGCCTTTATTGGTTGTAGGCCTGGAAAAATGACTATATCGAATGGGATGGCCATTACAAAATTGATCCTCTACCCACCAGCCAAGCCTATCACAGAATAATCCCCTTGGGTAATAGATCCTTATGAAGAAGAGGAGACTACACTTCCTCTTTTAACTATTGAAAAATCCAAAGAATGTTGAAATTAGAGGCCAACTCCCTCTTATGCTCAATCATCCAAGGTTCACTACCCATCAAGAATAAATCGTCAACATATAAAATCAAAATCAAAAGCATACCTTGGAACTCCTTTGAAATGGAAGTTGGAATCAATGCTACTTCTTGTGAATCCAAGATTACCCAGGTAAATATCAATGAAGACATCCTGGGATTAAGGATCTTGGTTTAAATCATATAATTCTTTCTTCAACCACATTAGATGATCATCTATTCATGTCTAGAAGCCTTGATTTATTTTCCATCACAAATAATGATAGGTATTGGAATCTCATCAAGAGTCTCTCCCACTAAATGGGAAGCCTCTTCAATAATAATCAATCAAGATATCAATCTGTCTATCATAATACTGTTATGCATCAACAACACTTTTAGATCACGAAGTCAAACTATATCAGCATTTTAGACATATATACATCATAGTCATGATAAGTCATCATATGCTATTCGAATATGTCATCAAACATTCATCATAGGTTAGTGTGAACTGGAAAATATATCTTCATCATAATCACAACATCACTTCGTTATCACATTACTCAACCATTTCATATCAACATCATCAATTTGGGGCATTCATTTTTGTCACATAGTCAAATTTACTAGCTTATCAAGATCAACAAGAATATAGTGAGAAAACCTGAGTATAAATCTTACTGCCACATTATTACTATTAGGGTTACCATGCTTATCACAAGCATTGACAATAGTATCAAGTTACAATATATCAAAATCAATGTTTCTAGCCAAATTTATAAAATTCGAAAAATACCCCATTCCTAATTAAAATGCAAGATACTTACCAAATATCAAGTGCACCAATATATCACATGTACCAAAAATCAAACTTACTTTCATATGCATGCATGAGTAATTTATGAAGGTGATATTCTCATCATACCTCAGGGCTCACCTTGCTATCTAATATTGCAGCTAATAATGTACTATACATACCTTGTAGTATTGAGATACCTTAGCAACGTGTAGAACTTATTTGACATTGGCACCTTTTACCTTTTCCAACACCAACTCTTCTCTTCCTTCCCTAGTTCTCTTTTCCTACAACTTAGATGATCCTTAAAAGGATATGCTTATCAAATCTCATCTGGTGGTTAGAAGCATTCAAATACGCAAACATCCATGTAGGAAGGATCAAAATCAATAAATCTAAACAAGAATAATGTCACAAAGAAATAACATAAGTCTAAAAGGTACTTATATTTAACAAGAAGTGATAATCTCCCTCTTGAGCCAATAAGTCTAATGTCTCAAAGAAATAACATAAGTCTAATACATGAATGCGTGACCAAATACATATATAGTATTCAAAGCTTGTTTACTTAACACGATTTATTAATCTCTGATTATAATGTTAGTTAGCACGACTAGAGCTCATATATTATAATCTCTTTTCATTTAGGTTATTTCATTGATATTTAATTGGTGGTTAATTATTTCTACATTCTATTCTATTACTCATTAGACAGATGGGTTTGCAGAGATTGAATTGTTTATAGTTTTGTTTTTCTCTTGACCACATATCAAAGTAATTTCATTTTGTTATTGCTACAAACTTTATTCTTTGAGGAGCTGATCAATCACTAAACACAAAAGAGATGAATGTTTGATACAAAATATTTTCTTCTAGTGTCGATTGTGAGATTAGTTCAAAGAGAGAGGTTTCAAGTATTATTGAAGAGTTTTTTTAGTGTGTGGATTGAATGTGTGTGAGTCTTGAGACAAGCCTTAGCAGAGTCACACTTGCAGAGCGATAGTGTCTCTAAATCCAAAGGTGTGGAGCCCACCATAACAGTTGCTTTATCACACATACACTCGTGCACATAAGTTTTTTGTTGTTATCAGGCTGACACGATTCCCTTTAGGTCTATGGCTCTTATACAAGTTTGAGTATTATATGGCAGACATACAAAGGAAATCAAATTCAACAACAACTTGTGACACTCCCCCACCCAGAATAGACTCTACATTACTTTGACTCTCCTGCATTTGCATTCAACCTTTATCCATTGTTAGCATGAATGCTATCCTAGTAAAACAGGGATTTCCTTTTGGATACAATAAGGGAATCAAAACAGAGGAGTTAACTATTAGTTGATTTGGTTGTTTGCTCAAATAATTTTGATTATTGTTGTGTTAATCTATTTAGCTTTCTAAATCCAGTAATGGATGTTTTTCCTGTGAAATCATAGAGCAACTTGGGATTGAGAGAATAGTTTAGACATTAGACCTTTAATTGCACATAAAATATTGAATAATGTAATTAGTGTCAACCTTCATAATTGTATTTATCAAAAGAAAGAAAAAGGAATTTTTTATTGTAAAATAAATTGACTTATGAAAGCATGGGTTTCAGCTTGGGTCATTGGTCAATAGGTCAAAGCACTCATTTAGTGCTCTAGGATTTTTTGTTGTTGCGTCAAAGTCATTATGTAAGAGACTCTTACTAGGCTCATTGTTTCAAAGAAAGAAAAATTTCTATGTAAAAAATTATGTCTTATCCTCCATTTAGTCGGTTGTACCCTCTATCAAGTCAACATATCATACCATTCAAGTCAGCCCAATAGAACAAACATAAACAAATATATATAACAAAGTGAACTCCTCCTAGTTTGGATAGTGATAGGACAGTTCGAATCTACAAGAAGACAATGAAATTGCAGGGGTCGAAGTCTGGAACAGGACAACGAAATTACAAGGATTGAAGTCTACAATAGAATAGTGTAATTGCAGAGGACAAAGTCAAAGATTCAAGTATGTATTGTAACAAATAAATTACAGAGCTAAGGAGAAAATGTGTGTTGAATTTGAAATTTTTATTGATCTTCATAAGAGGATGATTTGATGGATGGAGGAAAGACTGTGTCATGGTAGAAAATGTCTTGGTTTGTATCAACTTGATTTATTCTACTAGAGGAAGAGTTTGACCTGCTTTTCCCCTTCATAAGGGTTTTTCCCTGGTTATGTGCCTATCTCTGGTGTCTTTGTGATATTCTTATTTGGAATCTATCTTGATGATGAAAATAACATCATAATAATAATGAAGACAAACATAATAATCACAAGAATTTGTCAAAGTAGAAGAGAAATTGGGATAAATAACTTAGTCTATATTCTACCCTAAATTTCTCAACATATTGTGCTTACAATTCACAAGTATTTTGAAGTGTATTGATATAGGGTATATTGATAACCATTAGTCATTGTCGGGGAACTGTTAAAAGGTAAATGTCCTAATTGTAGTCTCATAATTTGTTTGTTTTGTACTCACCATTCAGATTGGTGGAGGAAATATAATAAGACGTAAAGAAACCCTCATTTCAGAGTTGTTGAAAGAGGTTCTATCCCATCGCATTAAATTTAGTGAGTCATTACTAAACCTATATGATATTTGGTTGAATAATGGTAATAATAGAGATATCAAATATAGGTTCCTTAAATATGAACTTCCAATTAATTTGTTTGGTGACAATAAAACTCCCTCTTCTAATCTAGTTGAAATGCATGTAGGCAGAAATCATAGGGGGAGGCATTCTGCATTTGAATTGACTTCCAAGCTAAAGAGGAAATAAAATATATTAATATAATCAAGCTGATCCAATACTTAACTAGGATATTAGCCTAGAACGCATTGAAATACTCTTGAGATCACCTTAGAACATGGTGATTTAACATATAGGGACAATTGTTTTTTTTTGTTTGCTTGGTTATGTGGTCCTAACATGGCATCACGCCAAACCTTTCGTCTAAGAAACCGTGACGGAGGGGCATCTAAGCCGTCAAATTCACCAGGGGATCGCACCTGGCCTCGGCCACACCAACCCTTATCATGGCTGTATTTTTTTTTGCCTTCGAGGGGATTCGAACTAGTGACCTTTCAGCACGAGTGTCTTAACAACACACCCTTCACCGTCGAACCAAAACCCCATTGGCCATATAGGGACAATAGTTATGGAGGAGATACCATAAGTATTTTTTGAAGATAATTTAAACATTCACCTCACCCAATTATTGAGATAAACCTCTCACCATGACTATTTGAGGTAAGATCATTTGGAAATATGGCAGATGAAGAGCACAAAGATGCAGAAATAGAGGGAGAAACTAATTTTGGGTTACCATCCTTGACTTGGCACCGAATGTCGCTATGAAGAACATTCCTCCATCAATCATGCCCAAACTTTGAGGTATAGATACAAAGGATGTAGATTCATTTCTCTCTGAATATGACATTCTATGTTGAAGTTACAATTATGTAGATGATGGCTAAATATTTAAATTGTTCCCTGCCACATTAAAATATTCTACTCTTAGATGGTTTATGGGACTTGGAAAGTCCACTATCATATCTTCGATCGAATGAAATTCACCTTCCATAAAAAATATTAGGAGTATTAAAGAACAAAAGACACACGCAATGGAATTTTCAAGATGTAGCAGTAGCTAGAGGAGAGCCTTGAGGACTTTGTTGAGATATTTTTTTACAACCTTCAGAAGACTAAAGAGGATGCATTAATTGATGAGAATATGGAGACCATATTTTTGAAAGAATTATTAGAGGAATACATAGATGTTATTAATCTCATGGGTTATGGTGTGGTTCTGGTGATATATCTCAATTATCATTTGGTGACATTTGTAACTTGTGTAGGAAATACTGAAGGACCATAGCCAAATCCAATAATATTATAAGAGAAGCTTTCTCACGAGTAACTAAGCCTGATTCAAGGGGAATAACAAGGATGAAGTTAGGAAATTTTCTTGAAGATTTCAAAACAAAAATACTTGGGACCCTAAACTCGTAATTAGACACCTTGAACATTTAAAAGGAACAAGAATATGGAAACATAACTTTAACCTTTTTTTTTTTTCCTTTTTTTCGTCAGTGTAGGAAAAGGCACTCTCTTAAGGACTTTCCACTGAATCATGTGAGGTTTTGTGTCCTATGTGCAGATGACCATGATAATGAGATTTTTCCTCTTTTTTTTTTAGGACCTTGAGCTATCTATACAGGAGGAAATGAACTAGAAAAACCATCATTTTGAGTAGCACAAAGGAGACCATGGAAACCATAGGAAAAAGGTATGCCACCAGACCCTTCTTCACAATTTCCTTCATTTTATAATTCATTTCCCCAATAGTTAAATACTGAGATGCCTCGACAGCCTATGTGGCCTCAACAACAAACTCAACCCCAAAATTGGCATTAAGGTTGGTGAGGCAATACCTTTGGATACATTCCCTCACAACAAGTTCCCATGTATTATCCTGTCTTGCCACAATACTTTCCACCCTTGCTGTTGAGTCTCAAAAATGTTCTCCATATTCATACATATTTCCATTATGTCATAACCATTTAGCTCTTATTTCATAACCATTTGACCTAAAACCCTACATCAAGTAACCATTTTCATAAATATATGGGTTAGGATCCTTGTTTTCAAAAGTTATTTATTTTATGTATTTTAAGTGAATTTATGATTAGAAACTAGAAAATTAACATAGTTTCATATATCTATATATGTGTTATGAGTTTTGTGACATGTGTAGGTCAAAAGGAGACTTCTAGAAGACCCTTATGTGGCACTCTAAGGCCAAATTCAAATTTGGTTGGAGAAGATTATGGGATCAAGAGGATATGTGTCTCACTTCCTTGTTGTATTGAAACTCTAAGAGGATATGTGTCTCATTCCTCAAGTTGTGTTGAAACTCTAGAAAGACAAGTGTCTTATCATTTCCTATTTTGATTGTAACTCTAGAGATGGAGGGAGAGATTCATGGACTCCCATTAATGAGATGTCTCCTCATATTTTGTATAAATAGGAGAAGATTTCTCCTATCATAGGTAATGAAGAAGTAATGAGAAAGTAATGAGAAAGTAATGAAGAAGTAGATTTGTAACTAAGTTCAAGATGGAATGGGATGTAGATTTGTGAGTTCTTTTTAATAGAGAAATTCAGTTCTTTGATGGTGTTTTGATTACAACTTTAAGGAGCTGAAGGACTTCACCAAATTGGTAGCAGAGGGCCCCTGCTATCCAAAGAGGCTTTTTACATGTTTTCTAGATAAGTTGCTTTCAATTCTGTTTTGTCATATTTCTTTACTTAGATTGCTTTTTGAAATCATAGCTTTTAGCATAATTTTTCATGGCAGCCCGGGCATTTGCATAGCTTTTTGACTAATGACATGGAATCAATATTGTTCTGCTGTTAATTTATTTTTTCTTAGTTTTTGTTTAATTTCGGTATTGCTTTGTTTATTTCAGTCTTGCACATTTGCTTCAGTAGTTAGATTTAGATATATTAAATTGCTCATGTCATTTTCAGTTACCTCCGAAAGCCACAGCTGGACTGATGGTGAGGGATTGTATTATGAAATGTGTATTTTGATATTAGTTTCCTTTCTGCAAATTTAGATATATTAAACTGCTCATAACATCTTCAGTTGCCTCCGAAAGCCACAGCTGGACTGATGGTGAGGGATTGTATTATGAAATGTGTAGTTTGATATTAATTTCCTTTCTGCAAATTTAGATATATTAAACTGCTCATAACATCTTCAGTTGCCTCCGAAAGCCACAGCTGGACTGATGGTGAGGGATTGTATTATGAAATGTGTAGTTTGGTATTAGTTTCCTTTCCGCAAGTTAGAAATATTAAATTGTGCATGACATCTTCAGTTACCTCCGAAAGCCACAGCTGGACTGATGGTGAGGGATTGAATTATGAATGTATGGTTTGATATTAGTTTACTTTATGCAAGTTAGATATCAGTTACTCAAGTTGTTTATGGTTACTTCCGAAAATCATAGCTGGACTAATGATGAGGGATCAGAAGACAAGTTGATGTAATTTTATTTAGATTTACTTTATTGCAACTTTTGGATTTCTTTCAGCATAGTTTCTTTTGTGTTTAGACAGCAGCAAGAATAGTTTGGTTTCATGCTCACTAGTTCACTGTTTTGATTTATTAGATTAGCGGCACCTTTTTCATTTCAGTAGCACATTTTCATTTCCTTTCAAGTTTTGTCATTGTATGTTTCAAATTCCTTTTTCAGTTTCAAGTTGGTAAATCATTATAAAGGACATCATTGCCTTGAACAATTATAACCATACTTGTTTTTATTTTAAAATTTCCATCTCACATTAGGAAACCAACCAAGATCAATAAAAATCCAAAAACGACAAAAAGTAAGAGATAGGTTATCTTGCACATATAGTGCGCCACACTTCTTCAGTTTACGAATCCCTGGTTGATAATTTATGTTAGCAATTTAGGACACACTAAATTGACCAAACACTTGCCACAAGAATATCGTCCTTTGCAAATAGAATTAAATGCACCACGATCATCCATTCCTCAATTTCCATGATTTCTGACAACACAAAATCCCTTTAGATCAACCCAATTGCTTGTTTAGATTGTACATAATCCTAACAACAAGCCAACTAAGCCTACTTTTAATACTAATATGTAGACCTTTCCAACATATTTGGTTACCCTCATACCAATTCAAGACATTCATCTTAGGTTAGGAAAGGTCACAAAACCAAAATATTCCACCATTGACACTAAGGGATAGTTTGAATAGGAGGAAATTGTTGATCGAGAGATCAATGGAAACAAACATAAGAAAATGATCACTCCTACCACATAGACACCCTCTAATTCACAATTGCAGCAATCTCAAGCAATAAAGCCTCGAAGTTTTGCTTCATATGCACAACAATCTCAAGAACCTAAAACTCCTTCTTATCAAGAGAGATTAGCCATACAAAAATTTGTTGCCCAACTAGTATTTGATTTAGAAGCATAATTGAAAAATGTTTGTGTCAAAACTCCCATTTTGTAGGCCATTAAGGATGTCCTTATATATGCCCAAACCATCAGGGAATTATGTATAAAAAATCAAAAAAGAAACTAAAGGAGCCTCTCACTATTAAAGTAGTAGGATAGTTGGCTAATTTTATGTCTAAGGAGGTTGTGAAGGAGAAATATGTAGACCCTAGAAACCCTGTAGTCACCATCTTCATCAACAATGTTTCCATAAATAACACCCTTATCGATTTAGGGGTTTCCATCAACATTGTGACTATCCCAATAATGGAAAAATTGTAATTGCAAAGTCTTCGACCCACTCCCACTATATTTGAACTTGCTAATAGATCTGAGGTCAAGCCTATAGGAGTCTTGGATGATATTATAGTAAAATTGGGTTCATGAGAATATCTTGTGTATTTTTGGGTAATCCAACCCAAGACAACCATGGAATATCACCCATTAACCCTTGGGAGACCATGGTCATCCATAGTTGATGCCTTTATTGGTTGTAGGCCTGGAAAAATGACTATATCTAATGGGATGGCCATTACGAAATTGATCCTCTACCCACCAGCCAAGCCTATGACAGAATAATCCCCTTGGGTAATAGATCCTTATGAAGAAGAGGAGACTACACTTCCTCTTTTAACTATTGAACAATCCAAAGAATGTTGAACTTAGAGGCCAACTCCCTCTTATGCTCAATCATCCAAGGTTCACTACCCATCAAGAATAAATCGTCAACATATAAAATCAAATTCAAAGGCATACCTTGGAACTCATTTGAAATGGAAGTTGGAATCAATGCTACTTCTTGTGAATCCAAGTTTCCCCAGGTAAATATCAATGAAGAGATCCTGGGATTGAGGAGCTTCGTTTAAATCATATAATTCTTTCTTCAACCACATTAGATGATCATCTATTCATGTCTAGAAGCCTTGATTTATTATCCATCACAAATAATGATAGGTACTGGGATCTCATCAAGATTCTCTCCCTATAAATGGGAAGCCTGTTCAATAATAATCAATCAAGATATCAATCTATCTATCATAATACTGTTATGCATCAAAAACACTGTTAGATCACGAAGTCAAACTATATCAGGATTTTAGACATATATACATCATAGTCATGATAAGTCATCATATGCTATTTGAATATTTCCTCAAACATTCATCAGAGGTTAGTGTGAACTGACAAATGTATCTTCATCATAATTACAACATCACTTCTTTATCACATTACTCAACCATTTCATATCAACATCATCAATTTGGGGCATTCATTTTTGTCACTTAGTCAAATTTACTAGCTTATCAAAACCTTATCAAGATCAACAAGAATATAGTTAGAAAACCTTGAGTATAAATCTTACTGCCACATTATTACTATTAGGGTTACCATGCTTATCACAAGCATTGATAATAGTATCAAGTTACCATATATTAAAATCAATGTTTCTAGCCAAATTTATAAAATTCGAAAATACCCCATTCCTAATTAAAATGCAAGATACTTACCAAATATCAAATGCACCAATATATCACATGTACCAAAAATCAAACTTACTTTCTTATGCATGCATGAGTAATTTATGAAGGTGATATTCTCATCGTACCTCAGGGCTCACCTTGCTATCTAACATTGCAGCTAATAATGTACTATACATATATTGTAGTATTGAGATACCTTAGCAACGTGTAGAACTTATTTGACATTGGCACCTTTTACCTTTTCCAACACCAACTCTTCTCTTCCTGCCCTAGTTCTCTTTTCCTACAACTTAGATGAACCTTAAAAAGGATACGCTTATCACATCTCATTTGGAGGTTAGAAGCATTCAAGTATGCAAATATCCATGCATGAAGGATCAAAATCAATAAATATAAATAAGAATAATGTCACAAAGAAATAACATAAGTCTAAAAAGTACTTGTATTTAACAAGAAGTGATAAGCTCCCTCTTGAACCAACCTTCAACAATTATGACTTTCCATTATCCATATATAAATTTTGCCTTCAATATTAGACCTAATTGAGACTATCCCATCTAGGGTTACATTTAACCTGTCACAAGTGTTAGAACAACTTCTCATTGACCATGCTAGGGTTTCAAAACTGCAAAACTCAAGCATTCATATTATGCCAAGGTTTCTTTCAAACCATAACCTCATGATATCCATAAAATCCTAATAACTAAATTACCTAGTGTTTCCTTGAAACCCTAGCATTCTTTTAGGTCTCCTCCATCTTCTCTTGTCTCCATCAAAGGTGTCTTCTCAAGGGTGATCTCAATGACTTTTATTTAGTCCAAATCTGATTCCATGTTACTTTTTCTTAAGTTATATTGTTCTTTGCTTTAGATAATTGCATTTCATTATTTACACATTGAATTCAGCCCATAGCATCAAAACATTATCGAGCAAGAAATGAAATTATATAGAAATAACAATATCATCATCAATGCAAAGGAAAATAAAGGGACAATATAAGAAAAGCATTCACACATAGAGACACTAGTAATGGTGGGAGACCAGGACAAAACCCCACAAGGGGGAAAACCCTTTCAATTCTTCTTCTTATTAGATTATCGTTGAAAGTTTCAACAAAGAGATATTACAATTATCCATATATTCAACCACAAAGCTATCCAACAAAATAAAATAAACAACATCGAATAGATGAACCCAATAATGCGAATAGTCAAAAAACTTGATTCATAAGCATGAGGTCAACTGTCAATATCTGTGGTCAACTCCCAAATTTTGTGGTCGACTGATGAAATAAAAATCTAGTTTCTAGCCACACAAAGTTAGTGCACGTGTGTGTAGTTGAAACCCTCCAACTGCATAGATAAGCCCGCATGCCTACAGTTTCAACTGAAAATTTCCAGTTTCAACCTTGTGGCTGCAAATCAAAACCCTAGATCACATTTGTGAGTTTCAAAGCCTACAATTTCGGAGTTGTACGAACCAATCTCTACGAACCACTTCAGACCTGTGCGAGTCAAATAAAATAAAGAAGAATGATGATGATATCTAAATGAGGGTCACTTGAATTGTACTTGTATCCATCCATGGGTGTCCAATTTCCTTTTAGGTCGACCTATCCCTTTTTTGCACATGTGGGTTTCCATATTAAAATATATTTTTCCTTAACCAAGTTAAATTCTTCCAAGGAATAGGAAGGGTCTTTCTTGATGAGGAAGATTTTCCAAAGGAGGTAATTTATCCTTGAGCTACAAAAAATTAACATACATGTTTAGGATTTTTTCATCCACCCTCGTAAAGGAGCGCTTCACTGAACTACACATAACCTTGCTACGTGTTGGGTATGTGTTATATTCTTTCCATGACTAGCCCTACGCATTGTATGTTGCGCCGGGCACAACAGGGGGGTCACAGGGGGGGCGGTAGCGCCCTGGCGAATTTTTTTTGGTATGCAGTCCCACTCATAAGCAGACCCACCCATGTTTTGTGCATGAGTTTGCACATGCTTTTTGGGGTACGATGGTTTTCGACCCCTGGTATTTTGTAGATCTGGTCAAGGGAACTACGGTTATGTTCTAATCCAGGGTTAATGGATTGGGGTTTATGTATGCTTTGGCATGTATATATGTGTTGTAACACTAAAAGGAATATAATGAAAAATCAAGCTGGTCGTCCCAATTTGGGATCCAGGGGAAAATCTCTGTGTTTATCTGTTTTATGTTTTATGCTCTCGCCATTGTTTATTTTCTGTTATAAGATTCGTGTGTAGATAATTTCTGTTCAGGGTTAAAACCTACATTTGGTATCAGAGCTGTTTCGGCTTCAAGGGGACGCCTTTGCTGCTGAGGGTTTTTTTGCTCGGGCATGAGGTAGACCCTGTTCAGTGGGATATCTGTGAGATCGATTCTTGCAGTGAAAGAAGATGGCGAGTGGCGGAAAGATAGAGATCGAGAAATTTAATGGTCAGAGTTTTGAGTTGTAGAAGCTCAAGATGGAGGATCTGCTGGTGGATAAAGATCAGTGGATCACAGTAGATCCAGGTACTAAACCAACGACAATGTCAAATGAAGACTAGAAGAAACTGGATCGGAAGGCTAAGAGCACAATACGGTTGTGTGTCTCAGATTCAGTATTGTTGAATGTATTTAGGGAAGCTAAGACAAAGAATTTGTGGGAAAAACTTGGTGTTACACTATTTTTTGGTCATCTAACCTACTATCATTAGATGGACCCAAGTACACCATGCAAGACCAATTTTACCCGAAGTAAAATTGATTTGACTATGTAAAATAACTTAATAAAACACATTTATTAGGTTGTTTATGGTCTAAACAGGAAACCCCAAAAGGAAATATTAAACAAACCTATACTTGTTTGATTTTCCTCAAGGAATAATTAATTAAACAATAATTTAATTATTATTCCTGGTCATGTTTAACCCAAAACAAAGAAATTAATTAGATAAATCTTTATTTATCTTATTATTTTCTAAGAATAATTATTTAAATCTTATTTAAATAATTTTCCTTGTTAAATATGACTAAATCACCCACAAATAATTAAATAAATCATTATTTATTTGATTATCATTCAACTACTTCATTAAAATGATAAATAAATCATTTATTTATTTATTATTTACAAATAAAGGGATTTGACCCAAGTCAAATACCTTTTCCCTCCAACAAATATAATAAAATATTCAATAAATGGTGGATCTAGATTTGGTTAATATTATTTTAATCATGCACCGAGATCTAGAATGACCAAATATTTTGTTATAAATAGAAGGGTTTTTCCATTCATTGGTCACCTTTTGTTGCCCATTAGATCACTCTGGATCTATGCTCTTGGTCTGACTTTGAGCCATTATCATTGTCACATTCTCCATAATTTGCTTTGTGAGAGCTCCCTTTGAGTTCTATCTTTGTTTGGAGTTTCTACACCAACGGGAGAGAAAAGAGAGAAATACTAGATACGAAGTCTTGAGGACTTCCCAGAACCCATCCCATTGAGGAGAATTGGAAACACCTTCTTGTCTTCCTCCCAGGTGCCCTTAATACAAAAATTCTTTCAAAAATATTGTTCTTGTCTTGTCTATTGGATGTATGGAGCAAAACCTTATTTTTACTGCTTAATGTCTCTTTATGCATAGATCTGGATTTTTGCAACACTTGTATTGATCAAATAACTGTAGATCTGAAGATATTGGCAGCCATATTTGATGTTAGGGTTATAAGTTATGCGTAGCTAAAGTGGTCTTTTTTCGTACACTTCGACAAAAGATTCATACTAACAACTGGCGACTCCACACGGGTTTTCAATTACGACCGCTGTCGTTTTTCATATTCCTGCATATCCAGCTACTTCAGACCCTAGGGTTTCTTTTCAGCTTTTTTTTTTCCTCCCTTTATGTTGTTTTTCACCTATAAAACCCTAAAACATTAAAATTTCTAACTTCCGCGTGTTTCTGGATCTATTGCGCAGGTGACAGACATCAGCCGCAACTGAGACGACAACTTTTTCGGAAATCTGCCGCCGAGACACCCGGAGCTTCAGGTCGCACTTTTCAGCCCAAAAACTATGACCTGGCCTCCAGGTCACACTTTTCAGCCCATTATCTGCGACCTGCACAGAAAATAGGTCAGAACCTGCGACCTGCCAGTTTTTCTGCTATTTTTCTGCAATTTTTCTGGGTTTTTCTGAAGCTTCTGTCAGGGTTTCCCAGCCTCTGTCTCAGCCCGTTTAGACCTGTTTCTGATCTGTTTTGCTCATCTAAGTGGGAACATCGCCCCCTAGGGCTTCAGTACCCTCCACTTTTGGTGGAAGAGTTTTAACTGTTTTAGGTGTCTGATTTTTCAGAGTTTCAGCCTCCCCTTTTTCAGACCTGATACCTCCTTTTCAGATCCCTTTTAATTAGCTCTTCTCCCTTTCAAATCACCTCTTGAAGTTTTTTTTGGATCTACCTTTAGGGCCTCCTCCTTGTCCCTTCTGCTTTTCGCTGATTTCCTCCTTTTTTACAACCACCTTGCCTCTGCCTCTTGGCTGTGTTCTGCACCTCTTTTCCGCAGATTCCTCCTTTATATCCCTGTCCCTCCCGACCTTAGATCTATTGGCCTCTTTTTAGTGTGTTTGGACTAGATTTTTTCCCTCTTTTCGACTAGTTTTGAGAGCCCCGCCTTTTTGGGTTAAATCGATGCATTGTTAGCTGTTAATTTTCTTTATTTCAGCATTATATACTGTTCTCTGTAGATTTATTTTCAGTTACGCAACACACTTTTTATTTTTGCTCTCAAAACGTCTGGGTTTAAAAATTAAAATTAACGCACGCCACACACTCACCCTAAGCGAAGAAGTGCCTGGTTAACACCGCCAGGCAAAGACTTTAAAACATTGTAAAATCAATTGACACTGCACCTTTCTGCCCTTGTTTTGTCATTGTAATCACTTGATTCTGCACCTCCCTGCCTTTGTTGGTTGTTCTTCTTCCCCTTGTGCCGTGTTTGTGTTGTCACCATTGCGCCCCCCAGGCGCACATCCCGGAGACTTCTTGGCCTTCACCCTCAGTTTCCGGTCGGTCGACCTACTCCTTCCCGTCGTCGTTGAGTTAGTCCTCCTCCGAGTCCACACTCCGACTCCTCTTCTGATTTATTGGGTTATCCTTTTACTTCTGTTTCTCCCCCTATCACCTTCCCTATGTCTGGTCCAGGGCCTAACGCTAGTGGTAATCCCAACCCTAATGCCGGGACTACTACTAGCGGAACCGCCACAGGAACTACCTCGGCTGCACCTTTGCTCCCTTATATGGCAGGACTCAGCCTCCCCGATTTCAATCAGTTGATCAATGACCCTATCCGCCACGATGTTGGTTGGCCTGCTATGCCGACCAAGCTCCCCTCCGACATTCCCAAGTTAAAAGGCCTTGCTGGAGAAGATTCAACCAACCATATCTGATCTTTCCACATGTGGTGTTCCTCCAATTCCATTACCGATGACTCCATCCGTCTTCGGTTTTTCCAACGCACGCTTACAGGCGAAGCTTCTAAATGGTATGTTGATTAGACCACCTCTTCCCATACCACCTTTGCGACCATTTCCCAAGCCTTTTTATCTTATTTCTAGCTCCCTCTCCGATACGACACTGGTACCGAGCTTTTGACTTCTTTCCGTCAATCCTCTTCAACCCGCCTTTCCACTCATGTCCAGGAATGGCGGAGAAGAAGGAGCTTATGTCGAGCTCCCACCTTTGAAGATCAGGTTTATATGGACTGGTTCCTTCGCACTCTATTACCTCCCATTGGCAAAGATGTCGCCTCCCATTTCCCTCAAACCGAAGAAGCCACCCTCCAAATAGCCTTGAAATATGACCTGATCTACGCTCAGTCTGGTTATGTTTACACCGTCCTTCCTGACCTCCCGAGGCCCGGTGGCGGTAACGCCCCGGGGGCATCTCATTCCACCGGCGGTATCGTTGGAGCCCTTTCTCATCCATATGCTCAACCTCCTATGGGCTATGGTCTCCCCCCGGGAGGGGCCAGCACCTTTAGCACTTTTCCCCCTCCAGGTAGCATGTATCCAGGATACGGTATGCCTCAACCTTTTGCCCAGTCTCCTGCTTACCTCAATGTTTCCCAACCTAACCATTATCCTTATCCACAGCCTGGTGCTCCAGCTCCTCTAGCATTTTCACCTCCACCTCCCTTGCCTTCTCAACCCCAGCAACAACACCTACCGCCCCCTCCAGGGCAAGTATTTGCACAGTAGGGCACGACTAATCCCCCTTCCTCTCAAAGAAGGCGGAGAGGCAATCAAAATCAATCTGCCCCTCGTCCTCGTGGACCCAATCCTCAAGGTCTTGACCCTAACAATGCTAACCAACAACAGGGCACTCAACCCAAGCCAGACAGGCCTATTCGCACAAACAAGCCTTGTTCGTGTTGCGGTGTTTACGATCGTTACACTCACGATTGTCCCCTTCTACCACAGATGCGGCAGATGTGGGAGTCTCAAGCCAAATTGCGAGGAAAACATGCCTCCCCCCATGCTCCCCCTAATGTGCCCACTACTCAACCGGCTGTGTTTACCGATCCTTTCCCCCAGCAAGGATTCGTGGCTGCCCAACCACCTGACGGCCAGGTTGCCACTCAACCTTCCCCTTCTAGTTCCTCCGATTACCAGATCCTCATGATGAACTCTGATCCATCCCCAACCGTCGACCTTAACCTTCAAACTCGGTCTCGCCAGTACCCCAAGCCTCCCGCTCAGTCTGCCTCTGAGTCCCCTTCTTCAGGTTCTACCGAGCCTCTTTCAACATCCAATGGTCCCTTACATATCCCTCAACCCAAAGTTGAGGTTCATACCATGATTCCTAAGGGACCATTACGCCGAAATGCTGCTCCTGGTCGAGCCGCTCATTCGTATAGCATAGTAGATGATTTGGCGCAGTCTCCTGCTGTCATTTCCACATTGGAACTCCTCCAGTCATGCCCTTCCCAAAAGAAGGCTCTACTATCTGCCATGGGTGCTATAGATCCTGTTGATGACCAAATGATTGTTTTCAACGCCCATCAATCAGAGCATCCTCCCCTTCCTGCTTCTGTAGCCTTCCAAATCCCAGTCAAAATTTGGAACGCTAATGTTTCTCGGTGTATAATTGATGAGGGGGCATCCACCTGTGTGATGTCCGCTTCGGTTTGGAAGCAACTCGGATTTCCTGAGTCGGCCCCTTCCACGATCACCCTTCGAGCATGGGATGGCCACGCCTCCCAGCCCATTGGCCTCTTCCGTAATTGTCCTATCACTCTTGCGAGCAAGACTGTTTGCGTTGACGTCGAAGTCATCGACGCCCCTCTGGATTACAACATTCTCTTGGGGCGAAGCTACACCTATGCCATGTCTGCTGTCCCATTCGTGGTTTTTCGTAGGATGTCTTTTCCTCACAATGGAAAGATAGTCACCATCGACCAGTTGACTTATCATGAGCCAAAGTCTCAAACCTCCCCTGAGACGACCATCTCTACTGTAGCCAATAAGCAAACCGTCGATTCCTTGACCAATGTCTCTCCCGGCGTCTACAAAGACTCCTCTTTGCTTGGAACTTTCCCTGGTCTCCCTCCTCCTCCTATCTCTGATCCCAGCTTATCGAATGTTTGCATGATGCAATTGTCTCGGGCTACCCTTAAGCGACCCGCTTCGGCTAGTCAGCAACCTCAGCCTCAACCTCTCCCACCACAGCCTGCTCCTAGCCATTCATCTCAGCCAGCCGGACCTCCTCCTTCTGGCCCTTATCCTACAGCTGGTATCCCTGAACCCCTCTATCCTCCTGGGTCGGTTCCCCCAGGCCTCAACCATCTTGGAGCCGTCCCTCCTGGTCATTATCCCGCTGGTCAGATACCTTTCCTGGCTCCCCCTCTCGGAGTCTATACGGTCCTCGTCATGGCCACCCTCTCTCTCCCCAACCTAACCCTGGGCATACCCGTCTGGTACCTTGACCCTCCAGCCGCTACCCCACCTGGTCACCCCAAACCTTATCTTGCTTTGACACCGGTTCAACCGGTCCCCCTCGCTTCCTCCGTTGCCACCATGCCCCCAGCACCCCCCCAGGACCCTGCCCCTGTGGTGACAACTCCAGGAAAGAAAGGCAAAGCTCGCAAGGGGGCATCCAAAGACAAGGCCACCCCGACTGACCCGGCTCCTCCTCCGCCCGCAAAGCCTTGCGCCTTGTGTGATGTCGTCGGTCACGCCACCCATACTTGTCCCGAGTTGCCCTGTATTCAACCCATGGTTAAAGTCGCGTTCCCTGAGTCTACGGTCCCTGACCCCTCTATTCCGTCCTCATCCGTAACCAAGAACCCAAAGATTATTCGCACCAAAAAACCCTGTGCTTTGTGCGGTATACATGGCCATTACTCCCACCATTGTCCTCACCTGACGCATTACCGCGCCTCTTTAGAGGTAGTTCGAGAGTATGAGGTTGAACAAAATCAGTCCGCCTCTCCCATACTTGCGCAGTATGCTTCAAGTCAGCTTGAGGATCCCCCCACTCCCATTGACATCCCCCCCCTGATGTCCAGATGACGGAGTCTACTACCACCATTCTCTACCTATCATCCTCTGTGAGACCCTTGGAGAACATTCCCTTTGAATCCTCCCCTGTTGTTTCGCTCGATCCCCCTTCAGCAACCACCCTGGGCTCAACATCATTTGACCATTTGTTTATCTGTCCTTCTGTCATTCCCTGTGACGAACCGTATGTGAGCCTTTCTTCCTATACATATGATTTAGGTAGCTTTTCCGTGTCATGTGGTTTCCCTTCCACTCTTCATACCCTCTTTTCCCGTCAGGATGCCCCCTTAGAAGCCTTTTCCACCCATGACCTCATCCTTCCCGCCCATAACCGGGATAACACCACCCGTATCTATGTTGACCTCCACAGCCCGAGTCCCAGCCATACCTCCTATACCCCTCATATACCACCATCTAGATCGTATCTGAGTCATAGCCATCCTGCCCATCGTACTCCCTCCTGCAGTTGCCGCTCGATGTCTACTATACACTCACGCTGCCGTCATCGTTCCTCCTCCTCCCTTTTTTTGTCTCGTAACACTATTCCGCAGGATCTCCCGTCCCCACCCCATATCGGTTACGCCGATGGTGCAAGTCGTTACTCCCGGAATCTATCCTCGGCAGGTTGGGCCATTTTCACCCCCTTTCATGCCCTTGTTCTCTTGAATGGGGTCTGCATTGGTCTTGCCACCAATAATCAGGCCGAATATGATGCAGTGCGTGGTCTTTTAGTCGATTCCCTCTCTCATCGCATCCTCCATCTGCATGTTCATTTAGATTCCCTACTTCTTGTCATGCAAATAAATGGTGTCTATCGTGTGCATAATCCTGTGCTGTTTGGATGATATTTACGAGTGAAACTCTTGATACGTGACTTTGAAACCATAACTTTCAACCATGTACCTCGAGAACAAAATCACTATGTAGATAGCATTGCAAACCATGTTATAGATTGGCATTTATCACACGCATTTTATACAAGACAATAACATTCATAATCATTCAACTAGATGCATATCCATAATATGTGTCGCAAAACATATGTTTAGAGTCCATCTACTTTGATACATATGACATGCCCATAGCATGTTACAAAAAACTCAAAACTGGGGGCACCACCTGTCCCTACATACATACTAGGGGGCACCACCTGTCCCACACCTAATCACTATCTGGCGGATCCCGAGCCAATGGCTCTGCTCCTGCAGCCTGTAGATCACGTATCCCCTGATCGGCCATCGCCATGCGCCGCATGACACCTCGCCATTCCGAGGGTAGACCAATACATGGCTCTATGTACTGGTCGTCTAAGTCTTGCCAGCCGCGCTCTGAAACACCGGTCAGCAACCTCTCGCATCTACGGCAGATGTCCTCCATGAGGGCGGCCGCATCCTCATTATGCGCCGCTCTCGATCCACTCGGGCCTGCAGCTCCTGCTGCTGCCGGTCGTCCCATATATCCGGCCGGTTTTACCGGAGCTATATTTGCATACCAAAAGTACATGAATCAGTACCCTATCTACTATTCAATAACTTTAACATGCCCAAAAAAGAGTAGTCACTTGTCACTTACCATCGGGTCCCCATACTCGACCAGGCGGAAGTGGTAGGTCCGGATCCCCACAATAACTCATCCCACTATAGGGATAGTCGTCTATGTATAACGACATCTGATCCCAACGGGCAAAGAACTTAGGTCGAAACACTCGTCTGACCGCCCCTCCTCCTCCTCTGCACAGTATTTTCCCCCACCGGCGCATCCTGGGATCTCTCGGGCCCCCATCTGGGAGCTGTATACGAGGTCGTAAGGTCGAGATCTCCTCAAAAAAGAAGGAGCACAATAAAGTCCCATACGAGCAATCATGGTTCACTTGCTGCTTGCAAAGCGACAGTTGTCATTTTAACGACACCAAAATCATTTGGGCCCACCCATAATAGGTCCCACTCAATACACTCTCCACAATCATCATCTGCCCCCCAGTGATGTGATGGAGCGCCTGGTTGCCTAGGATCCATAGCACCGCTGCGGCCACTGCACGAGTCTCTAATCTCTCTAGGTCTCCGACCTATGGCGGACCTCCTTCTGTCGACATCAGCTCCTTCATTCCAGAAGATAGGTCTAGAGGGCAGTGTAGCTTGGTTCCAGCTTCCTCTCTTGTTCAGGTGCCTCGGATCAGGCAAAGGGATCTCTCATTTCCCTTTAACTTGATTGTTTCTCCACTCCAGCTCCTTTCAGCATGATCGAGATCCGTATGCTTGATGGTTCAGTGATGCAGTAGTAGCTTTTGGTGATTCCTGGGTGTGTGTGAGATGTCTCAGCCCTCATGAGGGGGTGGCCCTGCAGGTAGCCCCCCACATGCCCGGATGACCTCTTCATTGCAGCCTTCGATGCCGCTCCATATATTTGATGATGTAGGCCTTAGCCGCTTGCAGCGCCTCTTTGATTTTCATGTATCAGTCAGATTTTGTGAGCCCTTCCCCGCTTGTAGGGGGCATTTGGGTTGTATTTGTATCTCATGTACTCAGATATTATTGTATAAGTCCTGGATGTTATCCCAGGCACAACATGTATATGGGATCCCTCATTGTATTTTTATCTTGCTCATGTTTATGCTGGATGTACTTTATGGTTCAGTCCCTTGTTTACTGGACACACTATTCTTTTGTACTTTGTCTCGGCGAGCATAGGTATGCCTCCCCCGCCGCCTTTAGCACAGGTACCCTCTCATAAAAAGAGACTTGTTGCACCTGCAAGTCTCGTCTCCTCAGGGTCTAGTTCTTCAGCACATTATTCTACCTTACATTTCTCTCTCTGACTTCCCTTTTGATGTCTGGTGATTGAGTTCTTACAACGTACTTCGGTCATACGATTTGCTCCTAACACTCGCACGCTGGGGGGAAATATGTTACACCATTTTTTGGTCATCTAACCTACTATCATTAGATGGACCCAAGTACACCATGTAAGACCAATTTTACCCTAAGTAAAATTGCTTTCACTGTGTAAAATAACTTAATAAAACACATTTATTAGGTTGTTTATGGTCTAAACAGGAAACCCCAAAAGGAAATATTAAACAAACCTATATTTGTTTGATTTTTCTCAAGGAATAATTAATTAAACAATAATTTAATTATTATTCCTGGTCATGTTTAACCCAAAACAAAGAAATTAATTAGATAAATCTTTATTTATCTTATTATCTTCTAGGAATAATTATTTAAATCTTATTTAAATAATATTCCTTGTTAAATATGACTAAATCACCCATAAATAATTAAATAAATCATTATTTATTTGATTATCTTTCAACCACTTCCTTAAAATGATAAATAAATCATTTATTTATTTATTATTTACAAATAAAGGGATTTGACCCGAGTCAAATACTTTTTCCCTCCAACAAATATAATAAAATATTCCATAAAAGGTGGATCTAGATTTGGTTAATGTTATTTTAATCATGCACCAAGATCTAGAATGACCCAATATTTTGTTATAAATAGGAGGGTTTTTCCTACCATTCTTCACCTTTTTTTGCCTATTAGATCACTCTGGATCTAAACTCTTTGTCTGACTTTGAGCCATTATCATTTTCGTATTTTCCATTATTTACTGTGTGAGCTCCCTTTGAGTTCTATCTTTGTCCGGGTTTTCTACACCAACAAGAGAGAGAAATGCTAGATCTGAAGTGCTGAGGACTTCCAAGAACCCATCCCATTGAGGAGAATTGGAAACACCTTCTTGTTTTCCTCCCACGTGCCCTTAATACAAAAATTCTTTCAAAAATATTGTTCTTGTCTTGTCTATTGGATGTATGGAGCAAAACCTTATTTTTACTGCTTAATGTCTCTTTATGCATAGATCTGGATTTTTGCAGCATTTGTCTTGATCAACTAATTGCAGATCTGAAGATATTGGCAGCCATATTTGATGTTAGGGCTATAAGTTATGCGTAGCTAAAGTGGTCTATTTTCGTACACTTCGACAAAAGATTCATACTAACATTTGGGACTTTGTACCAATCTAAGTCTCTGGTGAATAAGTTGTTCCTGCTGAAAAAGCTGTATAACCTGAGGATGAGGGATGGAGACTCGGTGACAGAGCATCTAAACGCCTTCAATACTGTGGTAAGTTAGCTGTCATCTATTGATATTAAAATCTTAGATGAAGATAAGTGTATCAGTTTGTTGTGTTCTCTACCAGATTCGTGGGACAGTCTGGTTATTGCAATAGGTAGCAATACAACTACCTTGAATTTTGATGACATTGTCTCAGCCTTGCTGTCGGAGGAAATGAGAGGGAGAAATATGGAGGGTCAAAATGGAGATGCCTTATATGTACGAGGAAGGTCCCAAAATAGAAACAAGAATACGGTTTCGAGTGGGAGATATAAATCTAGAGGGAGATCTAAATCTCCTGGAAAGTTTGTAAAGGTATGCTGGAAATGCGGAAAGGAAGGGCACTACAAAAACGAGTGCAGATCTAAAGCTCCTGAGAAAGGAAAGGGATCTGATGATGCTCCTTCTGCAGAAGCAAAAACCACCTCGGATGAAGGTTGGGATGTGTATTTGGCTTCTTCAAATACACATGTAGATCATGAGTCATGGTTGATTGATTCAGGTGCATCCTTTCACTTCACTCCCCATAGGGAGTGGTTCTGCGAGTATGAGAAATATGATGGTGGTGATGTCTTCCTAGGGGATGATAGGAAGGCCAGAATCGTCGGACGTGGAAAGGTCAAGTCGAAGCTGCAAGGTGGGAGGATTGCACACTTCCCGGTTCGCATATTCCCGCATTGCTATAAATCTAATTGTGAGCAAGATGGATGACAGTGGGATGTGTAAAAACAAAGGTTCAAGAAAAGATGCCCGAAGATAGTCTGGGTGAGCACTAGTATTAATGGGAGTCTATTTGAACTTCCATACAAGCTACAAGGTAGCACTATTATTGATGGGTGTAATACGATGGTTCCCGAAAGTGGAGCGAAAGCCTAGCTACTGGGAGACAGGAAATTCATGCCATGACATCAAAGGCTTGGACATATTGGAGAGAAGGGCCTTCGGATACTGCATAGAAATGGTATGGTAGAAGGTATGTCTAATTTCTCTCTGGATTTCAATTTCTGTGAACATTGTGTATATGGGAAGCAGAATCGGGTGAGTTTTCCTTCTAGTGCTAAGAGGGTGAACAAGATATTAGAACTTGTACACAGTGATGTGTTTGTACCTGTGTTAGTTCCATCACTGGGAAAGTCTGTGTACTATGTTTCATTCATAGATGAATTCTCAAGGAATACATGGATAAATTTCTTGAGGAAGAAATCTGAAGTCTTTGACAGTTTTAAAGAATTTAAGGCTCTGGTGGAAAACCAGACAGAGAAGAAGATCAAGGCGCTGAGGACAGATAATGGTGGGGAGTTCTGCAAGAAGGAATTTGAAGAGTTCTGTAAGAAGTGTGGTATAACATGACAGAAGAATACTCCATACACACCTCAGCAAAACAGAGTTGCAGAAAGAATGAACAGAACGCTGACGGAAAAGGCAAGAAGCATGCTCAGTGGCACCGGGTTAGGACAAGAATTATGGGCAGAGGAAGTGGAGACTACATGTTACTTAGTTAATAGATCACCTTCATCAGCGTTGGAGGATAAGACTCCACATGAGGTATGGACTGGTAAGAAACCCTCTCTTTCACATATAAGGGTATTTGGATGTGATGCATATGTACATGTTCCAAAGGAGAAAAGGACCAAGTTGGATAATAAATCTGAAAAAGTGCATCTTTATTGGGTATAAGGATGGTTTAAAAGGTTACAAGCTTTGGAACCCGGAAATAAGGAAGGTTGTGTAAAGCTGAGATGTGGTGTTTAGAGAGGTGAAAGATATTGTTAAACATGAAATCATACCAAAGGAACCTGAGAAGATAGAGTTTGAGCTAAAGGAGGATGAATCAGACTCTACAACAGAAGAAGATTCAGAAGAGGAAGAGCCACAAACCCCAACTTTAAGAAGATCAGTTCGGGAAAGAAGGCAACCAGAAAGGTATAGTCCATCTGCTTTCTATTCAGGTTTTTCCTTAACTATAATTGATGATGATCCTAGAACTGTCAGGGAGGCAGTAGATTCCGAGGATGGAAAACTCTAGAAGGAGGCCATGGTTGATGAAATGGCATCCTTGCACAAAAATGAGGCATGGGATCTGGTGGAGTTGCCGGCTGGAAGGAAGCCCATCAGGAGGAGAAAATGGGTGTTTAAGAAGAAGATGAATGTAGAAGGAAAGGTGGAGAAATAAAAATCTCGGTTGGTAGCAAAAGGTTATTCCCAGGTGCCGGAAATTGATTTTGGTGATATTTTTTCTCCTGTTGCCAAAGTTACTTCTATTAGATTACTTTTATCTGTTGTTGCTGCATTTGATTTTGAGATAGAACAGATGGATGTGAAGACAACATTTCTTCACGGGGATCTAGAAGAGGAGATCTACATGAAGCAACTTGAAGGCTTTATGGTGAAGGGTAAGAAAGAACTGGTATGCAGGTTGAAGAAGTCTCTGTATGGGTTAAAACAGTCACCAAGGATGTGGTATTAGAAATTTGATACCTATATACGGGGAATTGGCTTCACCAGAAGCAAGGAGGATCACTGTGTTTATTTTAAATTAATTGGTGACCGTGTTATTTATTTGGTCTTGTATGTGGACGATATGTTGTTGATTGGAAATGACAAAGAAATTTTCCAAGATTTGAAGACCCAACTGTTCTCCAAATTCGACATGAAGGATCTTGGTGGTGCAAACTATATTTTGGGCATGGAAATTAAGAGAGATCGGGAAAAGAGGAAGCTCTGGTTAAACTAGAGAAAGTATGTCTAGACTATATTGCAGAGGTTCAAGATGCAGGATAGTAAACTGGTGAGTGTTTCTATTCCTGTAGGTGCAAAGCTGTTTGTTGAACAGTGTCCCAAGACACAATAAGAAGAGGAGGATATGTCCCGTGTTCCATATGGTTAATAGGGCAGCAGTCAAGGTATGGTTAATGGTCTGTACTAGACCAGACATTGCACATGCAGTGGGAGTATTGAGCAGGTTTATGTCAAACCCAGGGAAGGAGCATTGGACAGCAGTGAAGCGGGTTTTCAGATATTTACGTGGCACTAGTGATTTTGGCTTGTGCTACCAGGGAAGACCAGGATTGGAAAGAATGTTGGACATTCGTGGTTTTGTTGATGCAGACTGGGCTGGAGATCTGGACCAAAGAAGATCTACAAGTGGGTATATGTTTAGCCTATTTGGAGGCGCAGTCAGTTGGATGAGTAAAAGACAGTCTGTAGTGGCTCTTTCAACTACAGAGGCAGAATACATAGCAGCCACTCATGCAAGCAAGGAAGCAGTTTGTTTGCAGAGATTGTGTTCAAGTATGGGGTTGGTACAGCAAGCTATAAGGATAGACTGTGATAGCCAAAGTGCAATTTTCTTGGCTAAGAACCCTGCTTATCATTCAAAGACAAAGCACATTGATGTTCAATATCACTTTGTTAGAGACATGGTTGAGGCTAAAAGGGTGTTACTGGTAAAGGTGGACACTTTGAAGAATGTTGCAGATGCATTGACGAAGTCTGTGAGCACTCAGAAATTCTCTTGGTATAGAGAAACAATGGGTGTTGAAGAATTTTCCAAATGACTAAGCTCTTGGGTATGTGTTATATTCTTTCCACGACTAGTCCTATGTGGTGTACGTTGCGCCGGGCGCAGCAGGGGGTCACGCGGGGGCAAAGATCCCTCCGTCGGTCCCAAGGAAGACCCCATCGAATTTTTTTTTGGTATGCCCCACCTACAAGCGGACCCACCGAAGTGCTTAGCAGAGTTTGGTGCCACGGTTTTTTTGGGGTACGATGGTTTTTGACCCCTAGTATATTGTAGATCCAGTTAAGGGAACTACGGTTATGTTCTAATCCAGGGTTAATGGATTGGGGTTTATGTATGCTTCAACATGTATATATATGTGTTGTAACACTAAAAGGAATATAATGAAGAATCAAGCTGGTCGTCCCGATTTGGGATCCAGGAAAAAATCTTTGTGTTTATCTATTTTATGTGTTATGCTCTTGCTATTGTTTATTTTTTGTCTTAAGATTCTTGTGTGCAGATAATTTCTGCTCGTGGTTAAAACCTACACTACTCGCGCTCGCAAAACTGTACCGTGTAGAACTTGCTGAAATCCTTTCGCGTGTAGGTCCACCCTTGAAGTTTTACATATTTATCTAATGCAACATAAAGCTTTACTCTCAGATATAAGCGTGTAATATTCCCAATTTTCCATGAGATAATTGGAATATTAGAGTTCTTATTTTTCTTAATTAATTAACTAAATAAGAGGGTGGAAAGACCCACAAACCCCATAGATGAATAAAATCCACTTTTATTGTGTGGAGGTAGATATTTTGGAGTTAGATCTACATTATGGAGTAATGGAGCAACTTCTTAAATGAAGGAATAGTGGAGATAATGCCACATTAATGATAGATCATGGAGATCATGGAGGATGTCAAATGAGATCATGGTGCATTCAACGTAAGATCATAGAGCACTAATGATAAGATAGTGGAGGAAGTTGTGCATATAATGCACACATGATGGAGAGAGTGGGAATTAAATGCAAATATGGTGGAGAACATGGAGAGACAACACAATATTCATGGAGGCTAGTGGCCACATGTGCAGCGCAATTATGAGGTGGGCTAGGGCTATGGAAGGCTCACAAAGCATATAAGGGAGATGAAGGCAGCAAGAGAAGGCATGCTTTGTATTATTATTTTAGATATTTTTAGATCTAGATTTGTCATGTGACATTTCTATGCACGCTTATGCTGTTTAGCTAAGTCTGCAGTGTTGTTTAGCACACGGGTGATTTCGAGCGGAAATCCCACCCTTACCCACAGGGGACTTCGAGTGCCTACTCTGGGAAGGTTATTCTGAGCTGCCATACATCATCAGGCATTGATTTCACATTCATCCACTCTCATATGCACATTTAGTCTCAGGAATAACACATTCCTATCTTAGGGTTTGAGAGGTGGAGGTTGTTTTTAGCATTTCAGCTAGGAAATCAGTGGAGGATTCATTCTTTCACCTTGTTCTTCAAGATCGGCCTTTTAGGAGCAACATATTCATTTCCAGCATTAAGGCCATCATTTCATACCTCCATGCAGCAGTAATCCCCTCAAGTATTGCACAATCCAGTCCTGTAGATCTATTGGAGGAGGGAAGTTTCCAGTATTTCAGTTGGAAATCCTATGAGGGACCATTCCTTCACTTTGGGAATACTATTTCCATCATTATTGAGCTACTTTGCAGTATCCAACAGTAGGCTACAAAACTTCCATCCTTTACAGTGCAGTTTACTTCAGCGGTTGAGTATTCAGCAGCCACATTAAGTGGAGGAGGATAGAGAAGCTAGATCTTGCGCTTCTAACTTAAGGATCTAGTGAAGGGATCAACCCTTAAAGCATAAACCTGAATGTACATCATATTGCAGCCATCTTTGATCAAATTTTGATTCATATCTGCATACCCAGTAGTCATAGTTGCAGGGCCTAAGAGGGTGATTTTCCAAGATTTTCATATCTGGAAATCGTTTCTGTGTTATCTTGGGTATTCATCATAGAGTCTGGATTTGAAATCTCGACAACATCTGAGCTCTGAAACTGTTAGATCTACACTTCTATATTTTTCCAGCAGTTGTAGTCCCGACATTTGCAGGATGGATAGTGCAGTATTCCTTCCAGCAGTCCAACAGTTATGCAATCCCTCTTGTGGGATCATTTCAGGGTCATTCTAGGCCATCTCTTTGGCCTGAGTGTCTCATATTTTGAGCACTGTTGTACTTATTTATCCACCTCCATATAATAAAATTTCTCAAGTATTCTATACATTTGTATGGTGTCTTTAGATTATTTGTTTACATTGTTGCAGTTCTTATATTGTGTTTTAGTATTACTTCATTCTCCCTTTTGGGATATTACAATGGTATTAGAGCATGATCTTTGGCTCAGCTTGTGGGCACTTCATCTTTTGCATCAAAAGAATAAGCAGATAGTGGAGATCCATCATGAAGGAGGATTGTAGTTTTGCCACTCTTCTCTTTAGATCTATGTAAGATCTATCCAAGGAGGAAAATCAAATGAAGAGAGAAAGGAAAAAGGAGGATCCAAGAAGAGTTTAGAAAGAGGAAGGACCAAGCACTTCCTATCAGAATGAGAAGCAACTAGAGAAGCAAAGAGCTTCACATCATTCTACTAGATCCACTTTATTTGATAAGAGAGGGGAATGGTGTGAATATGAAGGAGACTTGGGGTATGAGAACCTAAGTAAATATCTGTCTCAGTACAAAGCACAGCCTAGAGCACTCAAGGAGAATCTATCTCTCCAACAGTTTTTGCAACTTAAAGAAGAAAGGAGATCCCGCAACAACAATAGAAGAAAGATGTATAGATTATTCTTGCCTACATTTGATGGATCTTCCACAAGCACATTGAGGGCTTGGAGGGAAGCATTAGCTACCTTCTTTCAGCTATATCCAGTAGTAGAAAGAGAGGCTACAGAGATTGCAACGCTGCACCTAGAGGGTGAAGCAGGAGATTGGTGGTTCAATCATTTGTCACATATGAAAGTGTCTGCGTATGCCGATTTTATTCAAAGACTTAAGAAGAATTTTGGTAGGAAGAAACTAGAGACATCTCGCATAAATACATATCCCATTATTGAGGAGATAGTACATGAAGAGCCAAAGGAAGATGTCTTCATTATCACTCAGGAGGAGGAGCCTCTACCACCACCATCAGCTACAAGGGTACTTACATCAGGAGGAGGAACACTTGCATCTTTTCAAGATGGTATTGATCTCTTGACATTTGGAGCCCCATGCAATATTCATGAGATGCATGAGGAGGAGGGGCATATACTAGTGCTGGTATAGTTGAAGAAGAGCAACCATCATCATTACTAGTAGTTGGAGAGGCCATTGCACCGGTTGGAGGAAATCTTGTAGATGTGCAAGATGTTCTCGAGATTCAAATTATCCAAGGTTTGCATATACTCTCATCTCGTATTATTTCAATACCTCATATTGAGATTTGTGAGATCATGCCATCAGGGTAATTGCATAACCAAGGATTAGAGCACCTTGCTGATTTGGAGCAACAAATTATCACTGCACAGAGGACCCTTGACTTGATCAAGGAGAAGATGTATAACTATCCGAATTTATCATGGTTGAGATACACCCAACACTTTGCGTTGAAGTGTGGAGTTTCAGAAGATGGGAGGAGCACAGTCCTATTCAGTACAGTGCTAGATTATGAGTTCAACATTGTATATGGTCAGAAGACAATAGATGTATCACCATGCAGATCTACAACGTTGTCACAGAGCAACAGTGATGAGATGAGGGCCCCATTATTCTTGGAGCATCCTGAAGATAGCTTCACTAATGAAGCACTGGAGGGACAAATGATAGATGGTAGACATCTTGTGATGGATAGTAATTTCCATTGCCAATATGTAGTTAATTTGATGAGCACCTCATAGCTCAAAGAGGAATATCTACCTACAACATGTATGGAGCCTTATGGGTTCTATTGGGCCATTGATGAGAGGATCTCAAAGGAGGTGCACTTCAACATTTCATGGAGTGAAAAGCTATTCAGATGGATGATGTTGGTATTCTACCTTAGGTGGATACCAAGGTTGAGCTTGGCATGATTCATCATCCACATTGGGATGAACGGATCCAGATGAGGAGCAGGAGGTTTCCAACCTTCTTGCAGATCTATGACACCGGGCAGCAAGAAGCATGGATGCGCTAGTTTATTTTGGGTGAGTATGGGTTCTATCCAAAATCTCACATTTTTGTGGTCCATGCCATGGATGTCACTAATGTTATGTAGCAACAGGAGGCATGGCTGCGTTGGTTATTGCTGAGAGAGTTTGGCCATCACATGATGTATCTTATGTCCTTGTATTTAATTTTGATTGGGATACGTCTCATGTATTTAAATGTACTTATCTTTGGAATGTATCTTATGTTAATGTATGTAAATGGGTTTGAGACATGGCATAACTCTCACATGATGTGGCAGAAGGGAGCTTGTTTGTATTTTTCTGATGTGACATATCACATGTCAATCAATATGTTGTTGCTTCATGACTTTCATCATGATGATGTAAGAGGGCAACACGAATCCTTGTTGCTTTGGTTAATTTTGGGAGAGTGTGGGATGATTTCTTCCCATACATTGCATGATATTGATGGAGGATGGAACAGGAGGCCTTACTGCATTGTCTTCTATTGGGAGATTATGGTCATTGTACTTGGTATAATGATGATGTGATGGGGCAACAAGAAGCATTGTTGCGGTGGCTTCTTTTGAGAGAGTATGGCTCTCATATTTATATTGATGCTGATTTGGCATGGCAGTAAGAGGCATTGCTACGGTGGCTTCTATTGAAAGAATATTGAGCTCTTACTTGTTTTCATGATGATATAGCATGGCAGCATAAAGATTTTCTGCGGTGGTTGTTATTGGGAGAATATGGTTTGAAATTATACATGTTCACCCATACGTCTCTAATTCTTATTTTGGCCTATGTTGATGTGATTCTTGGATCCCACAAGGCCAATAGGGCTAATGATGAGAGCATTGATAGATGCAATCTACTCTATGCAGAATGGATTGGAGGGATAGTTCATGAGTTGGGACTTTACACTTTGGGAAGAAACCACTTCATTTCATGTATCTCATGTATAGAGGAGAACTTTGGACATCGTATGGTTTCCACTTGGAGATTTATTGGTGAGGAGAGGCATCTAAATTTTTAGTTGGAGGCCATTCTATACATTCTAGAGAGGCATCTTTGGTGCTGGGCATGCATTACACATTGTGGCAGAAGGGGAGGCCTTCCATATGAGGATGCCACTTGGAGGGAGGGTGTTTGCTGTAGCATCAAATTTTTTAGTTGCTTGAGGACAAGCAACATTTTTCCATGGAGGATTGTAATATTCCCAATTTTCTATCAGATAATTGGAATATTAGAGTTCTTAATTTTCTTAATTAATTAAGCAAATAAGAGGGTGGAGGGACCCACAAACCACATAGATGAATAAAATCCAATTTTGATGTGTGTATGTGGATATTTTGAAGTTAGATATACGTTATGGAGTAGTGGAGCAACTTCCTAAATGAAGGAAGAGTGGAGATCATGCCACATTAATGATAGACAATGGAGGAAGTCAAATGAGATCATGATAGATTCAAATTAAGACCATAGAGAACTAATTATGAGATAGTGGAGGAAGTCATGCATATAATTCACAGATGATGGAGAGTGGGAATTAAATGCAGAGATGGTGGAGAACATGGAGATACAAAACAGTCTTCATGGAGGCTAGTGGCTACATGTGCAGTGCAGTTATGAGGTGGGCCAGGGCTATGGAAGGCTCACAAAACATATAAGGGAGATGAAGGTAGCAAGAGAAGGTAGGCATTGTATTATTATTTTTTATCTATTTAGATCTAGATTTGTCATGTGACATTTCTATGCACACTTATGCTGTTTAGCTAATTCTGTAATGCTGTTTAGCACACGGGTGTTTCCGAGTAGAAATGCCACCCTTACCCATGGGGGAATTTGAGTGCCTACTCTAGGAAGGTTATTCTGAGCTACCATACATCATCATGCATTGGTGACACATTCAACCACTCTCATACGCACATTTAGTCTCAGGAATAACACATTCTTGTCTTAGGGTTTGAGAGGTTGAGGTTGTTTCTAGCATTTCAGATAGGAATCCGGTGGAGGATTCATCCTTTCCCCTTGTGATTCAAGTTCAGCCTTTCAGGAGCAACATATTCATATTCAACATTGAGGCCATCATTTCATACCTCCATGCAACAACAGTCCCCTTAAGGATTGTGCAGTCCAGTCCTGTAGATCTATTGTAGGACGGAAGTTTCTAGTATTTCAGCTGGAAATCCTGTGAGGGACCATTCCTTCACTTTGGGCATACTATTTACATCATTATTTAGCTACTTTACAGTATCCAGTAGCAGGCTACAGAGCCTCCATCCTTGATAGCGCAGTTTACTTCATTTTTTCAACAACCACATTCAGTGGAGGAGGATAGAGAAGCTAGATCTTGAGTTTCTAGCTTAAGGATCTATTGAAGGGATCAACCCTTCAAGCATAGATCTGATTGTACATCATGTTGCAGCCATATTTGATCAGATTATGCTTTAGATCTACATACCCAACAGTCATAGTTGCAGGACCTAAGAGGGTGATTTTCTAAGTGTTATCACTCAAAAAATTTCAAAACATCTTTTTGACAAGGTTACATAGGTTCATGGGTCAAAATAGGGTCTTAGGAGTCATTTTAAGTTTGATCAAGGGAAGTATTAAATTTTTTATACTTTTAGATTACCCTAAGGTTTAAAAAAACTCATTTTAAAACTCCTTCATGTCAAAACATTCATCATTTTCTGTTTCATTTAATTTCCCAAAGTTTTTGTACTAAAACTGCCTAATTCGCCAAGAAACCACAGTTTCGTAGCACATTACACTGTAAAAAGTCACTTTTCACTACGAAAGCGCTGATAGTTTCATAGCACAAAGAGTCAAATTAACACTACAAGCGCTATGAAAGCACGATTTTGTATCTGTCTTGTCAGTCGAGTTGTTAAGTGTCAGAAAACGTTGGGAAAGGGTAAGTTAGATGCCTTTTGAGTCATGAAATGATGAAATCAAATTACATACCCACATTTGTAGTCATCATGGCAAGTTTAGGTAATGAATAAGCCATTATTTCAGTCATGAGAGGACATTTAAATTTCAAATCTTTTCCTAATTAGTCATTCTCATTCCTTATTTCTCCATGCGTAATGTCTGAGCTCTGTAGAGCTATTGTATTGAGCCAAACTTGTGGCTGGTTATTTCAAAAGGTTTACTAAATTCATATCAAGCGAGGCTGAAAATTCATATCAAGCGAGGCTGAGGGGTTTCCTCTAGGAAATATGGCAGAGGAAAGAAAAATACATAGAGGAGGATAGTGCTTAAGACATGAACCTGAAGACATGAAAGCAATAACTGAAGATACAACATTAATGGAAGCATTTAGAAGAGCAGGTTGCCTACAGTTTTGTGAGAAATTGCAGGGCTGTCATACACATGTATCTAAGGAATTTGCTTTGAATTTTAGTGGAACAACCACTAAAGTGGGAATGTTAAATTTGTCTATCACACTAGAAGTCATTGCTGCTGTTTCAGAAATTCCAAGAGGTCAAGAAACCAGGTTCAAAGGATTCAAATTTTACATGGAGCTTTGTAAAGAGTTCATGAAGTTGAGCACATTGAGATGGATCTCAACGATGTTGTTCCAAGAAGCTGCATCAAAGATAATTATTCAAAATTGCTGCTCATCATCCAAAAATAATTTACCTGTGAAGGCAGATATCACAAAGTTTACTCATACTATTTCAAATTACTTCTACACTTCACTGGTAAGATTTCCCTTGACTTACCTTTTTATCTGCATAGAAGTCTTTCAAATATGGCTGATAAGGTTCAAGAAAAGTCTGAGGGGAGTGAGACATCACTGTTTCATCATGGCTTTATGAAATTATTGGTTTTAGATGAACTTCAAAGGTTAGGAAGAGATTGGTCCTCATTCTTGTTTGTTAATGGTTTTGAGTTGGATATTCTAACTCCTGGAAAAACCCCTAAATCTAAGAAAATTTCATCACCACTAGCAGAAGAACAGAGCCAACCTTTGGTTGCAAAACCAAAAGAACTTGCAAGAGTAAGGCCAAGTAAGAAAACTGAGAAAAATTCAGAGCAAATGCAGAGTCTTGACACACCAACTCTCCTATCTGTAGAACAAAAATCAAAGGCAGTGAAACATGCAAAACAAGAACAAGCTGTTAGAAAACAAGGGACCAAAAAATGACTAGAAGCCAAACGATGGTTTTGAAAGAGAAGACAGTGGATACAGAAGACATAGCAGTAACTAAGGGGAATCTAGAGGATATTATACATGCCATTCACATAGAGGAAACACCTACTGTCCAAGCTGAATTCATAGAAGAAGATGGGAAAAAGTTGAAAAAGGCAAAATTTGCAAAGAGATTAGAGTTTGAGGGAGAAGATACAGGTTTTGTTTTCCAAGCAAGAAAGCCTATGGCAAGGCATGTTAGGAAATTATGGAGAGCTGTAAAGAAGTTCAAATACACACTGATACAGTCCAACTACCTAAATAGATTATTGATCTGTCATCACCCATAGTAAAAGATACAGTCAACAAATTAAAAAGGGGAAAAGGAAAAGAGATAGAAAAAATAGAGTTGCAGCTCCTTGAGGAAAAGTTGAAATTAGAAAATCAGGAAATTGCTGTCATGAAAAAAGAAGCTAGGAAACATAGTGTTGAGAAAATTCAATTTGAAAAGATGAAGGCAGTTTGGGAAGAACAGGTGGATACCGTTTCTAAGGACTTAGACAATACACAACAGTTTGTCAAGTGGGAAGTTATAGCAATATTAGAAGCCAAACATGTCAGAAAAGTGAACACTCATCTAAGAGGCACCAAAAAAAGTCTTAAAGACTAGGTGAAAGACTTACAAGAGGAGCTTGAACTAATTCATGATGAACTGCAGAGCAAAGGTATCAAAATGACAGTGATTGAAGAACCATTAGGCCAACAAATTGTAAATGAGGATGAAATACCCCAAGAAGCCTAAAGTGATGTTGGTTTATGGTTAATTGATGTTGAAGACATGTTAGTTACAATTTTTTGATACTTACAACTTTAATTTTCCAAAATTATGCAAAAAACTGCATTTTTTAGCATTTTCAGCAGTTTCGTAGCGCCTCGAGGCTTGAGGGGAAGCAATGTGCTACGAAACTACTGTAGATACATTTTTGTCTTTTTGACTAGTTATGGAGAGTGTTGAGAGCTAAAATTGATATGAAACATGTGTTGGATGATAATAAATCTGATGCAAAAGGAAAGAGTTGAAATGGTTGAAGATAAAGGCTTATTTTGTAGCGCAACGAAAAGTGCTACCAAACTGTCTTAATTTCGTAGCACACTGCCTTTCATCCTTTTGAGCAGGTTTTGAATCTATTTTTGGAAAAATGGAGGTTATGGGTGAATAATATACCATTTCATGCCATGATTCAACATTCAAGGACCACGAATTGAAGATTAAATGACAACTAAGATGTTCAAAAAAGAAGAAGACTATTTGCCTAAAAAACAGGGTCTTGTTTCCTAGTTTTGAGGAGGTCAGTTAAATGGTCATAAAGAGATGAATGCCATTATCCAAATTCAACCATGTGACAACATACTTGTAAATGATGTAATTTATTTAAGTAGATAAGGTTGTTAAGATAGTAATGAGTAGTTTGAGTCCTTTTTGAAATAGGACTGTCAAGTAGGATAGGTGTCTGTTTGTCATAAATTTCATGTTTTATAGTTACAAAAGGTGTTAGTGGATAGAAATTCAATGTATATAGCCTAGAGGCAGATCATCTCATGATGTAGCATCTCTATTAATGGCCACTGGGTCTAATTTTTGAAGGGTTGGACATTTTTGGCAAAATTGCAGCTTATTGTAAATTTACAGTTTTAGCTAATACAAAGATATATTACTTGACCCACTTGAGATTCTGAAGGAGTATTTAGTGCTTCCCTATTCCATCTATACCTATTATATATTTCAATTGCAGTGGTTTTCATTTATATTACTCAAAATTCATCTATGAGATGCTCTGACTTCCTTTATAAGTGAATTGACTGTGTATTTTCATGTTTCATGTGTGTGTGCCATATTACTAAAAACTCTGATCTGCCTCAACTTCTATGTCAAGTAGACTCACTGAATCACTGAAAGCTTTGAATCCATAAGCCCAATGTATACATGCTGATGTTATTTTCAACCTACATCTATCATAATCCATTTATTTCCTAAATAGAGTTAGCCATCTATATCTTTATTCCATATCATTAACCCTTGAGAGAGCCCTCTCAGGCTGAGGAGGCTAAGCCTCAGTTACAAGATTGGTTTGAAATAGTTACATGAGATTGTCTGATCAAGCAGCCTATCAGGTCCAATTTTGTGATAACATTTTGGTGCGTCTGCCGGGAGCCTGAATATTATACTTTCCTGAAATTTTAAGCTAAACTTCTCAAGGTAGCAGAAGCTCAGGAAGCTGTTTGAGGCTGCATCTACCTTGGTGACTCCATTCAAAATTCATATGATCAAAGGTGGCTTCGAGAAGAAGATACACGAGGAGTAATCCCGACCTAGATCCACCTACCATTGTGGACAATCCAAACACCATTTCCAGAGGCAGTCAAGGCATTTATGAAATATCAGGTACTCCATTACATACAAAATCCTTGTCCTCTGAAGTTTTAATAAGTATTGAAGATAAAATATTTGATGATAAAATTCAGGAAGTCTTGTTTATTTCTGAAAGTGAAAAATAATTAACTAAAATTGTATTAGACTTGCATAAGAGAGGTATTGATACTTTAGCCTTAGTAACACAGGAAGATAAAGAAGAGTTTTGGGAAGCAGTCACTTCTAACTTGCTGTTGAAAATAGAGTCTTTAGATAAGTTGAAAGATCTTGGCCCTTTTGAAATATTGTTGAAAAGTAAAGCTGGTTTTACTCTTCTTGATTGGATTTCGATTGTTGGTGGACAAAAAATACCAAACAATCATCCTCTTAGCAGCTCCTCATCCTCTATTGCTGCTATCCCTAAAGCTACCACAGTCCCTTTCACCATGGTTGGAATTGTACCCCTCCACTTGCTGCACCTACTAGATATGCCCCTCTTGTTCTTCCAGCTATTTTACATGACCTCCCTAGAAAATATTTTGCTAGAATCAAAACTTGGGGAAGTGATGAAGAGATTACATTCGAAGAACATGTGGACCAATTTAATGATTTTATAGACAGGGAGGAGGTTGATCATGAAGATGTCAAGTTGATATTGTTTGCTCAGAGCTTTACTGGTGAAGTTAGGAAGTGGTTCAAAGCCATTACTCTTGGAATCATTCATAATTGGAATGAGTTCGAAGACATGTTTTTGAGAAAATGGGGAAATAGAACTAATCCTATACAAGCCCTCACTGAGTATAATAGTTTAAGAAGAGCTGTTGATGAAATTGTTCAAAACTTTTCAAAAGGTTTAACAAGGTTTATAAATCTATTCCTGCCCATTTAAAACCTTCACAAGCCTTAGCTCATATGAGATATGCTGAAGCTTTTGATTATGACTTTTCCATACTGTTGAGAGAGAGAGAATCCCCTTCACTTGCTGAAATGCAGAATGGTGCAGTGAAGGTGGAAGTTAATATGATAGCAGCAAAAAACTCAAAAATGGGTAAGACTAAGTTAAAAGAAGAAGAGAAGCCTTCTTCCTCTACCTATGATGATAAATTTGATTCAATGATGAAGACTATGGAAAAGTTGATGGATAGGTTGGCCCTTGGGAATACCTCTGCTTATCCTGCACAACATGAACCTCAGTTTAGAAACCCTCAATTCAGAAGACCTTAGAATCAACAAAGGCCAAGAGAAAATAGAAATCGGCAGTCTGATCCTCCAGTGAGACCTCCTTTCCAGCAGAACTTAGTTGATGAAGAGGATGAACCTGAAATTCTTGAAGAGTCTATTCACTATTTATATGAAGAAATGTCTGGAATTTTCTTGACTAAAGAGGAACATGATGAATTAGACCAAGGTAGTCATGGAGAGGAACCATCTGATTATTTTAAAGGGTATCAACATGCAATTTTTTAGATGCAAAAATAATACAATCTCAAAAATAGAAATGTGCCAATCATTGCAAATAAAACACAGCCTAATAAAGATACACCTAAGGCTGCTAAAGTTAAGAAAGATATTCCCAAGGCTGCTGAAGGTAAGAAAGATACACTACCTCCTCCTCCTATCAAAGAAGCTGAAAAATCTGTTTCTGTTTTCAGTTTGGAGAATGAAATTTCTAAGATCAAAATACCAGAACCTTTTGGTGAGATTATCAAGGTAAATGAGTATAGAAGAAAGATTGTTAAATTGCTAAATTCACAACCAGGAGATGCCGATATCTTGAATGTTCAAGAGGATCATCCAACTATATACTTGGGTCCAAGATTAGAAGATGAATAGAATGAGGAGGTGCCTCCTTTTTATGTGAGCCTTAGCATTCATGACATGACGTTGCATAATGCTATGTTGGATTCAGGGGCCTCTCACAATATTATGCCCAAATTAATCATGGAGAGAATGGGGTTAGAAATAAATAGACCATATAAGGATTTTTTTTCTTTTGATTCAAAAAGAGTTCAATGCATTGGTTTTCTTAAGGATGTTGTTGTTGGTCTTACACAAGTCCCTGCCAAGACAGTGTTCATGGAAATTGTGGTAGCAAACATTCCACCTAAGTTTGGCATGCTATTATCAAGGCCATGGGCAGCAAAAATCAAAGGTACAATGTAGATGGACCTTACTTATGCCACCATTCCTGTTTTTGGTGAGCAAAGAAGACTATATAGGGAGAAAAGAATGGCTTACATGGTGAGTAGTAAAGATAAACCTCACAATTTTCCAATTTATGCTCTTGATACTGAACTTGGATCTGCTATTCTTTTCAATGAGTTGACTGATGAAGCAAAAGATGAGAAGAAAGCAGAAAATCAGCAATCTGAAATTCAGCAGACATAAAATCAGCAAACAGAAGATCAACAAGTCAGCGATAAGAATGCGGAAGGTTGGTGGTTATTGCATTTTGATGGATCATCAGGAAGAGAGGGGGCAGGAGAAAGGATTTGGATCACAATTCCAAATGATGAAAGTAAGTTCTTTTCCTACAAACTGAATTTTGATTGCACAAATAACATGGCTAAGTATGAATCCTTGATTTTGGGCCTAGAGGTTTTGAAAAGAATGAATGCTCAAAATATTTCCGTCTATGGAAATTCTGAATTAGTTATTAAATAAGTTGAAGGTGTGTATCAAACAAAGGGTACAAGAATGAGGGCATATAGAAACTTATTTTTGGACATGCTGGAAAATTTCCAAGTATATTCATTCATTGTCAAGACTAGAGACCAAAAATCCATTGCTGAATCTCTAGCTGTCTTTGCAAGTCTTTTCATTATCCCCATACATTCCACTGAAAAATATGAGGTTGAAGTTCGCCATAGACCAGCTATCCCTGATAATATATCCCATTGGCAAGTTTTTGAAGATGACCAACAAGTGAAGAACTTTTTTGAGCTGAAAGAAAAGTTTGAAAATATACAAGTAGATCAGCAAAACATGCTTGCTGAATCTAAGGGAAATTCTGAAGTGTTACAGCTAAAGAATAATTCTATACCAAAAGGTCTCATACCCCTTGAGAAGCTTTTTGAGTAGAATGATGTTTTCAAATCTCCTAATATAGAAGCTGATGATGAAGAGGTAGAGAGTTGTAACCTTGGTACAATAGCTATGCCCAAAATGATTAAACTTTCAAAGTTTCTTTCAATTGATATGAAGTATAAGTATATTGAGATGATGAAAAGATTCATAGATGTTTTTGCTTGGAATTATGCTAATTTGAAGGAGTATGACCCTACTATTATTCAACATACTATTCCCATTAAAGAAAATGAAAGACCTTTCAAATAGAAGTTGAGGAGGATTAATTCACTTCTCATGCCACTGATTGAGAAGGAAATCAAGAAACTCTTTGATGCCAAAATCATTGTTCCAATCAGATTCTCAAATTGGCTTGCAAACTTGGTTCCAGTTAGGAAAAAGAGTGGATAAATCAAAATATTTATTGACTTCAGAAACTTAAATAAAGCCTCTCTGAAGGACAACTATCCTCTCCCAAAGATGGACCAAATTTTGCAAAATATTGTTGGTTCCCAAAGGATGTCTATGATTGATGGTTTTTCAGGATACAATTAGATCCTTATGCATCCAAATGATCAAGAAAAAACAGCCTTTACTACACCATGGGGCACTTTCATGTATGCCAAGATACCATTTGGTATCATGAATGCAGGAGCTACTTTTTAGAGGGTAATGGATATTGCTTTTTCTGAAGAGAAGGACAAGATGGTGGTTTTTTATCTTGATGACATAACATTTTTCTCAAGGAGGGAAGAAGATCACTTGAAACACTTAGAAAGAATTCTGCTGAAGTGTAGAAGGTTTGGCATTTCTCTAAATCCCACCAAAATTAATTTTTCTTTAAATTCAGGTAAATTACTTGGACACATTATTTGTAAAGATGGGATTAAGATTGATCTAAACAGGGTCAATGCAATTCGGAAAGTGGAGTTGCCTAGAAGCAGAAAGGAGATTCAATTTTTTTTGGAAAATTAATTTTTGTAAGGAGATTCATTCCTAATTTTGCTGAGATTGTGAAGGACATAACAAAGATGCTGAATAAAGGAGTTGAAATTAAGTGGAAATCATAGGCAAAGCACTCATTTGAGGAGATAAAAAAGGCACTCACTCAAGCACCGATATTGATTAGTCCGGATTTCTCAAAAGAATTTCTGGTTTTCACTTTCGCATCAGAAAATACAATTGCTGGAGTTTTGTCGCAAAAGGGACAGCAAGGTATTGAGAAACCCATTTCATTTTTTAGTAGGACATTAGATAACTCTGAGCTAAAGTATAACACCTTATAGAAGAAAGCTTATGCCTTGGTTAAGGCTATCAAAGATTTCAGAATTTATATTCTGCATTCTCATATTGTGGCTTTTGTTCCTAATATTGTTGTGAAAGACATCCTAACTCAAGCTGTATCCTGATGGTAAGAGGGGGAAATGGATTGCTAACTTGATGGAATATGATATAGAGATCAAGCCAACAAAATTGGTCAAAGGACAAGGTCTAGCAAAGCTGATGGCACAATCAAACTTTGACTGTCTTGACATGAACTTAATTGCAGAAATATCATAAATTTCAAATGAGGAAGAAGAACTGATCACTATTGAAGAAAAGTACATCATTTCAGATTGGTATAAGGATATTTTTTTTGTCCTACATCATCATAGAGCACCTGCTGAGATGACAAAGTCTAAGGCAAGATTTCTGAAGCTAAAATCCTTGAGGTATTGCATCTTTGATAAAAATCTGTTTTGGAAGTATACGGACGATATTTTGTTGAATTGTTTACTAGAAGAGGAGGATGATAAAGTGATTGAGGAGTTCCACAAAGGAGATTGAGGAGGTCATAAATATTGGAAGGCTACAGTAAACAAGATTCTTAGAGCAGGATATTATTGGCCTACAATGTTTAAATATGTCTACAAAAAGATTGCTGCTTGCCATGAATGTCAGATTTTTGATGGTAAGAAGAAGCTTGTACCTTTACCTTTAATGCCTATCTATGTGGAAGTGCCATTTCAACAATGGGGGCTAGATTTTATTGGAGAGATTCATCCATCATCATCAGGCCAGCATCGCTGGATTTTCACAACAACTGATTACTTCACTAAATGGATTGAAGCAATCCCAACTAGGCAAGCAAATGATTCTGTTATTATTTCTTTTTTGGAGAATAATATTTTGTCTAGATTTGGTTGCCCCATGAAGATCATAACTGATAATGCACAGGCATTTAAGTCTAAGAAGTTGATTAATTTTTGTCATCAATATCATATTACTCTTGGGAATTCCACTGCATATTATCCACAAGGGAATGGTCTTGTTGAATCTTCTAACAAGAGCATTGTGAGGATTATTAAGAAGGTGTTGCAGGAAAATAAGAAGGCATGGCATTTGAAGCTAAAGTATGCCTTATGGGCTGATAGAATATGCACAAAAAGGTCAATTGGAACTTCACCTTATGAATTGGTATATGGAGCTGAAGCCATTTTTTGTACATCCTTAGGAGTACATGTCATGAAGCTGCTTCAAGGATTGGAAGAGGAGCCAAATGCAGTTCAGAGAAAAATCAATCGGCTAATAGCTCAACAAGAGAAGAGGGATGAAGGTTATAACAGTAATCAACAATCTCAAAACATAATCAAAAGGACATTTGAAAAGAAGATCAAGGAAGAAAATTTTCAAATTCAAGTTGTGGTTTTGAAACGGGAGGCCAAAATTGAAGAGAAAGGAAAACATGGTAAGTTTGAGAACATATGGAAAGTTCCATTTAAAGTAGCTTATTTTCATGGAAACAATGCTTACATTCTACAAGAGATGGATGGAAAACCATGTGCTGGAGGGCCTGTCAATGGCAGGTTTTTAAAGCACTACTCTTCTTAACATCTGTTGATCATTCATATCATTGTTTATATTCCATTTTATATGTGTTTTTATGCTAATAATGACAAGTTAAATCATCAATCTTGAGCACGAGGTGAAGGCGATTATATTTTGAAGAGAAAGCTTGGCAATATCAGAAGTTTTTTTTCTGTTTTTTCAAGAATATGGATAGCAACCACTGTTATCACTCAAAAAATTTCAAAACATCATTTTGACAAGGTTACATAGGTTCATGGGTCAAAATAGGGTCTTAGGAGTCATTTTAAGTTTGATCAAGGGAAGTATTAAATTTTTTATAGTTTGAGCTTCCCCTAAGGTTTAAACAAACTCATTTTTAAACTCCTTCATGTCAAAACATTCATCATTTTCCGTTTCATTTCATTTCCCAAAGTTTTTGTACTAAAATTTCCTAATTAGGCAAGAAACCACAGTTTCGTAGTGCATTACACTGTAAAAAGCCACTTTGCACTACGAAAGCATTGATAGTTTCGTAGCGCAAACAGTCAAATTAACACTACAGGCGCTACGAAAGCGCGATTTTGTATCTATCTTGTCAGTCGAGTTGTTAAGTGTCAGAAAACATTGGGAAAGGGTAAGTTAGATGCCTTTTGAGTCATGAAATGATGAAATCGAAGTACATACCCACATTTGCAGTCATCATGGTCAGTTTAGGTAATGAATAAGCCATTATTTCAATCATGAGAGGACATTTAAATTTCAAATCTTTTCCTAATTAGTCATTCTCATTCCTTATTTCTCCATGCGTAATGTCTGAGATCTGGAGAGCTATTATATTGAGCTAAACTTGTGGCTAGTTATTTCAAAAGGTTTAATAAATTCATATCAAGTGAGGCTGAACATTCATATCAAGCGAGGCTGAGGGGTTTCCTTGAGGAACTATGGCAGAGGAAAGAAAAATACACAGAGGAGGATAGTGCTTAAGACATGAACCTGGAGACATGAAAGAAATAACTAAAGATCCAACAGTAATGGAAGCATTCAGAAGAGCAGGTTGCCTATAGTTTTGTGAGAAATTGCAGGGCTGTCATACACAGGTATCCAAGGAATTTTCTTTGAATTTCAGTGGAACAACCACTAAAGTGGGAATGTTAAATTTGTCTATCACACTAGAAGTCATTGCTGTTGTTACAAAAATTCACAGAGGTCAAGAAACTTGGTTCAAAGGATTCAAATTTAACATGGAGCAGTGTAAAGAGTTCATGAAGCTTGAGCACATTGAGATGGATCTCAAAAATGCTGTTCCAAGAAGCTGCATCAAAGATAATTATTCAAAATTGCTGCTCATCATCCAAAAATACTTTACCTGTGAAGGCATATATCACAAATTTTACTCATACCATTTCAAATTACTTCTGCACTTCACTGGTAAGATTTCCATTGACTTACCTTTTTATCTGCATAGAAGTCTTTCAAATATGGTTGATAAGGTTCAAGCAAAGTCTGAGGGGAGTGAGACATCACTGTTTCATCATGGCTTAATGAAATTATTGGTTTTAGATGAACTTCAAAGGTTAGGCAGAGATTGGTCCTCAGTCTTATTTGTTAATGGTTTTGAGTTGGATATTCTAACTCCTGCAAAAAACCCTAAATCTAAGAAAATTTCATCACCACTAGCAGCAGAACAGAGCCAAACTTTGGCTACAAAACCAAAAGAAACTGCAAGAGTAAAGCCAAGTAAGAAAACTGAGAAAAAGTCAGAGCAAATGCAGAGTCTTGACACACCAACTCTTCTATCTGCAGAATAGAAATAAAAGGCAGTCAAACATGCAAAACAAGAACAAGTTGTTAGCAAACAAGGGACCGAAAGAATGACTAGAAGCCAAACAATGGTTTTGAAAGAGAAGATAATGGCTACAGAAGATAGAGTAGTAACTAAGGGGAATCTAGAGGATATTCTACATGCCATTGACATAGAGGAAACACCTATTGTCCAAGCTGAATTCATAGAAGAAGATGGGCAGAAGTTGAAAAAGGCCAAATCATCAAATATATTAGAGTTTGAGGGAGAAGATGCAGGTTTCATTTTCCAAGCAAGAAATCCTATGACAAGGCATGCTAGGAAATTGATGGAGAGCGACAAAGAAGTTCAAATACACACTGAGACAATCCAACTACCTAAAGAGATTATTGATCTCTCATCACCCACAGTAAAAGATATAGTCAGCAAATTAAAAAGGGAAAAAGGGAAAGAGATAGAAAAAACAGAGTTGCGGCTCCTTAAGGAAAAGTTGAAATTATCAAATCAGGAAATTGTTGTCATGAAAAAAGAAGCTAGGAAACACAGCGTTGAGAAAATTCAATTTGAAAAGATGAAGGTAGTTTTGGAAGAATAGGTGGATACTGTTTCTAAAGACTGAGACAATACACAATAGTTTGTCAAGTGGGAAGTTCTAGAAAGATTAGAAGCCAAACATGTCAGAAAAGTGAACACTCATTTGAGAGCCACCAACAAAAGTCTTAAAGACTAGGTGAAAGACTTACAAGAGTAGCTTGAACTAATTCATGATGAACTGCAGAGCAAAGGTATCAAAATGACAGTGATTGAAGAACCATTAGGCCAACCAATTGTAAGTGAGGATGAAATGCCTCAAGAAGCCTAAAGTGAGGTTGGTTTATGGTTAGTTTATGTTGAAGACATGTTAGTTACAATTTTTTGATACTTACAACTTTCATTTTCCAAAATTATGCAAAAAACTGCATTTTTTATCATTTTCAGCAGTTTCGTAGCGCCTCCAGGCTTGAAGGGCAGCAATGTGCTACAAAACTACTGTAGCTGCGTTTTTGTCTTTTTGACCAGTTATGGAGAGTTTTGAGAGCTTAAATTGGTATGAAACATGTGTTGGATGATAAAAAATCTGATGCAAAAGGAAAGAGTTGAAATGGTTGAAGATAAAGGCTTATTTTGCAGCGCTACGAAACTGTCTTAATTTCGTAGCACACTGCCTTTCATCTTTTTGAGTAGGTTTTGAAGCGATTTTTGGACAACTGGAGGTTATGGATGAATAATAGACCATTTCAAGCCATGATTCAACATTCAAGGACCATGAATTGAAGATTAAATGACAACCAAGATGTTCAAATAAGAAGAAGACTATTTGCCTAAAAAACAGGGTCTTGTTTCCTAGTTTTGAGGAGGTCAGTTGAATGGTCATAAAGAGATGAATGCTATTATCCAAATTCAACCATGTGACAACATACTTGTCAATGATGTAATTTATTTAAGTAGATAAGGTTGTTAAAGATAGTAATGAGTAGTTTGAGTCCTTTTTGAAATAGGACTATCAAGTAGGATAGGTGTTTGTTTGTCATAAATTTCATGTTTTATAGTTATGCAAGGTGTCAGTGGATAGAAATTCAATGTATCTAGCCTAGAGGAAGATAATATCATGATTTAGCATATCTATTAAAGGCCATTGGGTCGAATTTGTGAAGGGTTGGACATTTTTGGCAAAATTGCAGCTTATTGTAAATTTACTGTTTCAGCTAATACAGAGATCTGTTACTTGACCAACTTGAGATTCTGAAGGAGTTTTTAGTGCTTTCCTATTCTATCTGTACCTCTTATATATTTCACTTGCAGTGGATTTCATTTATTTTACTCAGAATTCATCTATGAGATGCTCTGACTTCCTTTATAAGTGAATTGACAGTGTATTTTCATGTTTCATGTGTGTGTGCCATATTACTAAAAACTCTAATCTGCCTCAACTTCCATGTCAAGTAGACTCACTGAATCATTGAAAGCTTTGACTCCATAAGCCCAATGTATACATGCTAATGTTATTTCCAACCTACATCTATCATAATCAGTTTATTTCCTTAATAGAGTTAGCCATCTATATCTTTATTCCATATCATTAACCCTTGAGAGAGCCCTCTTAGGCTGAGGAGGCTAAGCCTTAGTTACAAGATTGGTTTGAAATAGTTACATGAGATTGTCTGATCAAGCAACCTATCAGGTTCAATTTTGTGATAACACTAAGATTGTCAGATCTGGAAATCCTTTATGGGTTATATTGGGTATTCATCATAGAGCCCAGATCTGAAATCCTGACATCATCTGAGCTCCGGAATTGCCAGATCTACACTACTATATTTTTTCGGCAGTTGCAGTCACGAAAATTGCAAGAGGGACAACGCAGTATTCCTTCCAGCAGTCCAAAAGTTACGCAGCCCCTTTTGTGGGAGCATTTCAGGATCATTATAGGCCATCTCTTTGGCTTGAGTGTCTCATATTTTGAGCACTGTTGTACTTATTTATCCACCTCCATATAATAAAATGGCTCAATTATTCTGTACATTTGTATGGTGTCTTTAGATTATTTTTTTACATTGTTACAGTTCTTATATTGTGTTTTAGTATTACTGCATTCTCCCTTTTGGGATATTACAAGGCGAGGTCAACCCCTTAGATTCCAATCTAGTGTTCTTCGACATGGACAAGAGTACACCTCGTCTCTCACACAAACTTTCCTTCCAAGTGTAGGTTCATGCGAGAGGCAAATCCATTCACCATAATGTCATTGATGAAGGTGCATCCACCTATGTGATGGCTACTTATTGTTGGCTTTCCCTAGGTTCCCCTACACTTATTTTTCCATCTGATTCACTGAAAGCTTTTGATGGTCATACTTTCATTCCTAAGGGATATCTCATTGCTTTTCCCATTAATCTTGGGAGGAAGAGCTTCATGGTTGATATAAAATTTGATGATCGTCCACTTGATTATAACCTTTTGTTGGGGCACAATCACTACTTATGCCATGAAAGCCATTATCTCATTCGTTTCCTGATTCATTTGTTTTCCTCGCCAAGGAAAAATCATGAGTATGGACCAATTATTTGTACACCCCTGACTTTCAATCGTCAAATTCCAACAATGTTCCTTTGGTAGGTGGCGCTCCTGAAAATTTTGTTAGTATTGGTACTGGCCTCTTGAAGGGCTCCTCGCTTCTAGGGTGTTTCCCTCTCCTACCGCTCAAGGTTGCTACGATAGTTTATATGGTCTCTAATATACCTTATGGACCTACAGATCCATGGATCCTCCCTACCCCTTCCACCCATTGTATATTTTGAAGAACAAATGCTTCTCTCATCAATGGAACTAGCTTATTAAGCTATTCAATCTTTGTATGAATATCCATTTTCCTTGGTTAACACCTATGGTACTTGTATTCAATCTTTGTATGAATCTCCATTTTCCATTTTACTTGGTTCTGATGTGACATACGACATGTCAATCAATATGTTGTTGCTTCATGAATTTGCATCATGATGATGTAAGTTGGCAACATGAATCCTTGTCGCTTTGGTTAATTTTGGGAGAGTATGGGCTGATTTCTTCCCATACATTGCATGATATTGATGGAGGACGACACAGGAGGCCTTACTGCGTTGGCTTCTGTTGGGAGATTATGGTCATTTTACTTGGTATAATTATGATGTGATGGGGCAACAAGAAGGCATTACTGCAGTGGATTCTATTGAGAGAGTATTTCTCTCTTACTTGTTTTCATGATGATCTAGCATGGCAGCAAAAGGCTTTGCTGCGGTGGTTGTTATTGGGAGAATATGGTTTGACATTGTACATGTTCACCCATATGTCTCTACTTCTTATTTTGCACTATGTTGATGTGATGCTTGGATCCCACGAGGCCAACAGGGCTAATGATGAGAGCATTGATAGATGCAATCTACTCTATGTAGCATGGGTTGGAGGGATAGTTCATGAGTTGGGACTTTCCACTTTGGGAAGAAATCACTTCATTTCATGTATCTCATGTATAGAGGAGAACTGGACATCATATGGTTTCCACTTGGAGTTTCATTGGTGAGGAGAGGCATCTACATTTTCAGTTGGAGGCCATTCTATACATTCTAGAGAGGCATATTTGGAGCTGGGCGTGCATTACACATTATGGCAGCTGGAGAGGATTTCCATATGAGGATGCCATTTGGAGGGAGGGTGTTTGCTGTAGCATCCGATTTAGTAGTTGCTTGAGGACAAGCAACATTTTTCCATGGAGGATTTTAATATTCCCAATTTTCCATCAGATAATTGGAATATTAGAGTTCTTAATTTTCTTAATTAATTAAGTAAATAAGAGGGTGGAGGGACCCACAAACCCCATATATGAATAAAATCCACTTTTGATGTGTGTATATGGATATTTTGGAGTTAGATCTGCATTATGGAGTAGTGGAGCAACTTCTTAAATGGAGGAAGAGTGGAGCTCATGCCACATTAATGATAGATCATGGAGGAAGTCAAATGAGATCATGGTAGATTCAAAGTAAGATCACAGAGAACTAATTATGAGATAGTGGAGGAAGTTGTGCATCTAATTCACACATGATGGAGAGAGTGGGAATTAAATGCATAGATGGTGGAGAACATGGAGAGACAACACAATCTTCATGTAGGCCACTGGCCACATGTGCAATGCAGTTATGAGGTGGGCCAGGGCTATGGAAGGCTCACAAAACATATAAGGGAGATGAAGGCAACAAGAGAAGGTAGTCGCTGTATTATTATTTTTGATCTGTTTAGATCTAGATTTTTCATGTGACATTTCTATGCACACTTATGCTGTTTAGCTAAGTATGCAATGCTGTTTAGCACACGGGTGTTTCCGAGCAGAAATGCCATCCTTACCCATGGGGAAATTTGAGTGCCTACTCTGGGAAGGTTATTCTGAGCTACCATACATCATCAGGCATTGGTGCCACATTCAACCACTCTCATTGGGTTTGAGAGGTGGAGGTTGTTTCTAGCATTTCAGATAGGAAACTGGTGGAGGATTCATCCTTTCACCTTGTGCTTCAAGATTAGCCTTTCAGGAGCAACATATTCATATTCGGCATTGAGTCCAACATTTCATAGCTCCATGCAACAACATTCCCCTCAAGGATTGCACAATATAGTCCTGTAGATATATTGGAGGAGGGAAGTTTCTAGTATTTCAGCTGGAAATCCTGTGAGGGACCATTCCTTCACTTTGGGCATACTATTTACATCATTCTTGAGCTACTTTGCAGTATCCAACAATAGGATACAAACCCTCCATCCTTGAAAGCACAATTTACTTTAGTTTTTCAACAACCACATTCAGTGGAGGAGGATAGAGAAGCTAGATCTTGAGTTTCTAGCTTAAGGATCTAGTGAAGGGATCAAACCTTCAAGCATAGATCTGATTGTACATCATATTGCAGCCGTATTTGATCAGATTATGCTTCAGATCTACATACCCAATAGTCATAGTTGCAGGGCCTAAGAGAGTGATTTCCCATGATTTTCATATTTGGAAATCCTTTCTGGGTTATCTTGGGTATTCATCATAGACCCGGATCTGAAATCCCGACATCATCTGAGCTCCAAAAATGCAAAATCTACACTTCTGTACTTTTTCAGAAGTTGTAGTCCTGACATTTGCAACAGGGACAACAAAATATTCCTTCCAACCATCCAATAGTTACACAACCCCTTTTGTGGGAGCATTTCAGGGTCATTCTAGGCCATCTCTTTGGCTTGAGTGTCTCATATTTTGAGCATTGTTGTACTTATTTATCCACCTCCATATAATAAAATGGCTCAACTATTCTGTACATTCATATGGTGTCTTTAGATTATCTGTTTACATTTCTGCAGTTCTTATATTGTGATTTAGTATTACTGCATTCTCCCTTTTGGGATATTACAAGGCGGGGTCAACCCCCTAGATCCCAATCTCGTCTTCTTCGACATGGACAAGAGTACACCTCGTCTCTCACACAAACTTTCCTTTCAAGTGCAAGTTCATGCACGAGGCAAAGCCATTTCACCATATAGTCATTGATGAAGGTGCATCCACCTATGTGATGGCTACTTATTGTTGGCTTTCCCTGGGTTCCCCTAAGCTTATTTTTCCATCTGATTCACTGAAAGCTTTTGATGGTCATACTTTCATTCCTAAGGGATATCTTGCTACTCTTCCCATTAATCTTGGGGGGAAGAGCTTCATCGTCGATATAAAATTTGATGATCTTCCACTTGATTATAAACTTTTGTTGGGGCACAATCACTACTTATGCCATGAAAGCCATTATCTCATTCGTTTCCTGATTCATTTGTTTTCCTCACCAAGGAAAAATCATGAGTATGGACCAACTCTTTCTACACCGCTAAATTTCAATCATCAACTTCCAACAATGTTCCTTTAGTAGGTGGCGCTCCTGAAACTTTTGTTAGTATTGGTACTAGCCTCTTGATGGGCTCCTCACTTCTAGGGTGTTTCCCTCTCCTACCGCTCAAGGTATCTACGATAGTTTGTATGTTCTCTACTATACCTTATGGACCTACAGATCCATGGATCCTCCCTACCCCTTCCACCCATTGTATATTTTGAAGAAAAAATTCTTCTCTCATCAATGGAACTAGCTTATCAAGCTATTCAATATTTGTATGAATCTCCATTTTCCCTGGTTAATACCCATGGTGCTTGTATTCAATCTTTGTATGAATATCCATTTTCCATTTTCCTTGGTTCTGATGTGACATACCACATGTAAATCAATATGTTGTTGCTTCATGACTTGCATCATGATGATGTAATATGGAAACACGAATCCTTTTTGCTTTGGTTAATTTTGGGAGAGTATGGGCTAATTTATTCCCATACATTGCATGATATTGATGGAGGATGGCATAGGAGGCCTTACTGCATTGGCTTCTGTTGGGAGATTATGGTCATTGTACTTGGTATAATGATGATGTGATGGGGCAGCAATAAGCATTTTTGTGGTGGATTCTTTTGAGAGAGTATGGCTCTCATATTTATATTAATGCTGATTTGGCATGGCAGCAAGAGGCATTGCTACAATTGCTTCTATTGAGAGAGTATGGCTCTCTTACCCGTTTTCATGATGATCTAGCATGGCAGCAGAAGGATTTTCTGCGGTGGTTTTTATTGGGAGAATATGGTTTGACATTGTACATGTTCACCCATATGTCTCTACTTCTTATTTTGCACTATGTTGATGTGATGCTTGGATCCCACGAGGCCAAAAGGGCAAATGATGAGAGCATTGATAGATGAAATCTACTCTAGTAGCATGGGTTGGAGGGATAGTTCATGAGTTGGGACTTTCCACTTTGGGAAGAAACCACTTCATTTCATGTCTCTCATGTATAGAGGAGAAATTTGGACATCGTATGGTTTCCACTTGGAGATTCATTGGTGAGGAGAGGCATCTAACTTTTCAGTTGGAGGCCATTCTATACATTCTAGAGAGGGAGCTTTGGAGCTGGGCATGCATTACACATTGTGGCAGATGGGGAGGCCTTCCATATGAGGATGCCATTTGGAGGGAGGGTGTTTGCTGTAGCATCCACTTTTGTAGTTGCATGAGGACAAGCAACATTTTTCCATGGAGGATTGTAATATTCCCAATTTTCCATCAGATAATTGGAATATTAGAGTTCTTAATTTTCTTAATTAATTAAGTAAATAAGAGGGTGGAGGGACCCACAAACCTTATAGATGAATAAAATCCACTTTTGATGTGTGTATTTGGATATTTTGGAGTTATATATACGATATGGAGTAGTGGAGAAACTTCTTAAATGAACGAAGAGTGGAGATCATGCCACATTAATGATAGATCATGGAGGAAGTCAATTGAGATCATGGTAGATTCAAAGTAAGATCATAGGGAACTAATTATGAGATAGTGGAGGAAGTTGTGCATCTAATTCACACATGATGGAGAGAGTGGGAATTAAGTGCAGAGATGGTGGAGAACATTGAGAGACAACACAGTCTTCATGGAGGCTAGTGGCCACATGTGCAGCACAATTATGAGGTGGGCCTGGGCTATGGAAGACTCACAAAACATATAATGGAGATGAAGGCAGCAAGAGAAGGCAGGCGTTGTGTTATTATTTTTGTTTTGTTTAGATCTATATTTTTCATGTGAAATTTCTATGCACACTTACGTTGTTTAGCTAAGTCTGCAATGTTGTTTAGCACACGAGTGTTTCCGAGTAGAAATGCCACCCTTACCCATGGGGGAATTCGAGTGCCTACTTTGGGAAGGTTATTCTGAGCCACCATACATCATCAGGCATTGGTGCCACATTCAACCACTCTCATATGCACATTTAGTCTCAGGAATAACACATTCTTGTCTTAGGGTTTGAGAGGTGGCGGTTGTTTCTAGCATTTCAGATAGGAAACTGGTGGAGGATTCATCCTTTCACCTTGCGCTTCAAGATCAACCTTTCAGGAGCAGCATATTCATGTTCAGCATTGAAGCCATCATTTCATACCTCCATGCAAAAACATTCCCCTCAAGGATGCGCAGTCCAGTCCTGTAGATTTATTGGAGAAGGGAATTTTCTAGTATTTCAGCTGGAAATCCTGTGAGGGACCATTCCTTCAATTTGGGCATACTATTTACATCATTATTGATCTACTTTGTAGTATCCAACAGTAGGATACAGAGCCTCTGTCCTTTATAGTGCAATTTACTTGAGTTGTTCAACAACCACATTCAGTGGAGGAGGATAGAGAAGCTGGATCTTGAGTTTCTAGCTTAAGGATCTAGTGAAGGGATCAAACCTTCAAGCATAGATTTGATTGTACATCATATTGTAGCCATATTTTATCAGATTATGCTTTAGATATACATACCCAACAATCATAGTTTCAGGGCCTAAGAGGGTGATTTTCCAAGATTTTCTGATCTGGAAATCCTTTCTGGGTTATCTTGGGTATTCATCATAGAGCTCGGATCTGAAATCTCAACATCATCTGAGCTCTGGAACTACCAGATCTACACTTCTATATTTTTCTGGCAATTGCAATCCCGACATTTGCAACATGGATAATGCAGTATTCCTTCCAGCAGTCCAATAGTTACACAACCCCTTTTGTGGGAGAATTTCAGGGTCATTCTAGGCCATCTCTTTGGCTTGAGTGTCTCATATTTTGAGCACTGTTGTACTTATTTATCCACCTCCATATAATAAAATGGCTCAACTATTCTGTACATTTGTATGGTGTCTTTATATTATTTGTTTACATTGTTGCAGTTCTTATATTGTGTTTTAGTATTACTGCATTCTCCCTTTTGGGATATTACAAGGCGGGGTCAACCCCTTAGATTCCAATCTAGTCTTCTTCGAGATGGACAAGATTAAGCCTCGTCTCTCACAAAAACTTTACTTTCAAGTGCAGGTTCATGCGAGAGGCAAAGCCATTAACCATATTGTCATTGACGAAGGTGCATTCCACCTATGTGATGGCTACTTATTGTTGGCTTGCCCTGGGTTCCCCTACACTTGTTTTTCCATCTGATTCATTGAAAGCTTTTGATGGTCATACTTTCATTCACTAAAAAATTTGGCGGAAATTCCAACGGCCAATTCGTCCCTATTCCGACACATAGTCGTCGCAAGAGCGACAGTTCGAGGGCGGGCAAAACGTGGTTTACCATACCACCGCAGTTCCGACGCAATTAAAAAGTGTTGCACTATCGACACCTTTTCCGTCACTTCCAAACAAGCGTCACTCTTCTGAAGTTTCCCAACCCGTCGCACTTCCGACCTTTGTAAACTGTCGCACTTCCGATGAAATGTGGTCCGACGTTTTGAACGTCGCTCTTCTGAAGTTTGTAAACTATCACAATTACGACGAAATGTGGTCTGAAATTTTGAACGTCGCTCTTCCGACGTTTGTAAACTGTCGCAATTCCGACGCAATGTGGTCCGACGTTTTGGACGTTGCTCTTACGATGGTTGTAAACTGTCACATTTCCGATGAAATGTGGTCCGACGTTTTGGACGTCGCTCTTTCGACGTTTGTAAACGGTCGCAATTCCGATGAAATGTGGTCTGACGTTTTGAACGTCGCTTGTCCGACGTTTTTATACTGTCGCTCTTCCGACGTTTCTAATCTGTCGCAATTCTGACGCTTACAAGGCGTCGGTTTATCGACGACAGGTTCAATTAAAAAAAAAAAAATGAAACTTTAAAAGAGGAAAAACGTTGTTTTGAATATATTATATGAAGTAAAATAGTCCATGAAGTCATTACATTTTCACATCTAAAGATTGGAACCCAAATATCCATCCAGAAAAGTGGAAGTCCCACCCCAGAAAATGATAGAAAAATACCCCATGTCACATACAGGGACATGATATAAAACCCAGTAACGGTCCACATGGAGATTATCGACAATCTGAGAAAGCATCCAAATATGCCCGAGGCATCTATAAGAAAGTGAAATAGCAGTATGTAGAATAGTAAAGCAACAGATAGAGTACCGTCGTCCATTGTTCCAAATACAAATTAAAGTACCCAAAATCCTTGAACAGAGAAAAACGCTAATCATGTGAGGAGTGTGATATGTCCAAAATATAAAAGACCATCAGACCACATCAATAAACCAGCAACATAGACCAACATAGCTAGTTTTGAAGGCAGAGTGATAAACATTAATCATTTTTTTTTCATAAGAGAAAAAATGTTGTTTTGAATATATTATATGAAGTAAAACAGTCCATGAAGTCATTACATTTTCACATCTGAAGATTGGAACCCAAATATCCATCCAGAAAAGTGGAAGTCCCACCCCAGACAGTGATAAAAAAATACCCCATGTCACATACAGGGACTTGATATAAAACCCAGTAACGGTCCACATGGAGATTATCGACAAATCTGAGAAAGCATCCAAATATGCTCGAGGCATCTATAAGAAAGTGAAATAGCAGTATGAGAATAGTAAAACAATAGATAGAGTACCAACGTCCATTGTTCCAAATACAAATTAAAGTACCCAAAATCCTTGAACAGAGAAAAACGCTAATCATGTGAGGAGTGTGATATGTCCAAAATATAAAAAGACCATCAGACCATATCAATAAACTAGTAACATAGACCAACATCACTAGTTTTGAAGGTAGAGTGATAAACATTAATCATTTTTTTTTCACAAGAGAAAAAACGGTGTTTTGAATATATTATATGAAGTAAAAAAGTCCATGAAGTCATTACATTTTCACATCTGAAGATTGGAACCCAAATATCCATCCAGAAAAGTGGAAGTCCCACCCCAGACAATGATAGAAAAATACCCCATGTCACATATAGGGACTCGATATAAAACCCAGTAACGGTCCACATGGAGATTATCGACAATCTGAGAAAGCATCCAAATATGCCCGAGGCATCTATAAGAAAGTGAAATAGCAGTATGTAGAATAGTAAAGCAACAGATAGAGTACCGACGTCCATTGTTCCAAATACAAATTAAAGTACCCAAAAACCTTGAACAGAGAAAAACGCTAATCATGTGAGGAGTGTGATATGTCAAAAATATAAAAATACCATCAGACCATATCAATAAACCAGCAACATAGACCAACATTGCTAGTTTTGAAGGCAGAGTGATAAACATTAATCATTTTTTTTTCACAAGAGAAAAAACGTTGTTTTGAATATATTATATGAAGTAAAACAGTCCATGAAATCATTACATTTTCACATCTCAAGATTGGAACCCAAATATACATCCAGAAAAGTGGAAGTCCCACCCCAGACAGTGATAGAAAAATACCCCATGTCACATACAGGGACTTGATATAAAACCCAGTAACGGTCCACATGGAGATTATCGACAATCTGAGAAAGTATCCAAATATGCCCGAGGCATCTATAAGAAAGTGAAATAGCAGTATGTAGAATAGTAAAGCAACAGATAGAGTACCGACGTCCATTGTTCCAAATACAAATTAAAGTACCCAAAATCCTTGAATAGAGAAAAACGCTAATCATGTGAGGAGTGTGATAACCATCTGTAGAAACCCAGGCTCGCTTGTAAGATCAGGCTCGCTTGATTCCAAAATTGGTAACCATCTGTTGCATCTGAGATGTAAGGTTCAGGCTCGCTTGTTTCCATTAGTAGCCTGCTACAACATCCACCCTGTTCATAGCAAAAAGGTTCCTGTACTAGATATACAGAGAAATAGTATAATACGTAGACCATATAAACATGGCTCTGTATTTCAAAAAACAGGTTTAAAATAGAAACAGGGCAACATTTTTTTTTTCTAAGTAAAGTTAATCTATTAATAGTGGGAATAAAATTACACCAAATTCAAAATCATTGCCCAGACTCATGGAAAATTTGTCATCAAAAAATCAAAAAATTAAGAAGACTGCCCTCATACTGGGAAACCAGTCTTGAACGTTTAATTTACAGAATTCAAAAATATTACAAAGGTCCAGCACAGTAAAATAATCTAAAAGCAGCCCAATTAAGTGGGTCGCGAAGCAAGAAAAAAAAATTAACCAAACTACTCCTCCGGCTCCTCGACGATTCAGTACCATCCTTCAGAAGGTCTAGGATCGCTAGGTGCTACCTCCACATTCATGCCACGGCTCCCCTCCTGGAGGCCCGAATGCTGGCCGGCTTTTTCCACGCTTAGACCCGCCGGACGGGTGCATTCTTCCTCTGTTTGGGCCTCATCGCGGAAAACCATAGTGACTGAAGCTGTAATTCTTGGGTGGTTGAGAGAGAAATTAAAGGAAAATTGTGCAGTGCGCGTCGTGGGAGAAGGTGAACTAGCGGTGGGGAAACGAGGAGCAGGGGAATCCATACGGTGGCCAGATCCTACAACCTGACCCCGCCCACTCCTAGTATTTGGATAGCGACCTGCATAATAATCACTGGACTGGCCGGAAGACAACTCGGTTGAGGGGCTGGAGGGAGCGCGCAGGAGTTGACCTCTAGTGCTCCCCCTGCGGCAACGCATCCTTTGACGCACGCGAGGCATGGGTGCAGTCTCACTAGCAGTGGGCACAAGAGGAGACAGAGAAGCAGAATTCCAAGAAACAGAGGAAGACAGACAAGGACCAGACCGAGAGAAATGAAGATATGCAGCAAGGTCTATGCAGCAGTTCAGCTGGCCACTTATCCTTCTCGTCACAGTGAGCAGGCAGTGTAACCCAGCAACTGGCTCGTCTGAAAAACCATAGCGAAATGCCATTTTATCAATGCAATGCAATCGAAGGACGCTCGTCATAATTAATCTCTGATCATTAATGAGAGCCGAAGGCCGGATCATATTGGAGCATGCGGAATCGCTAACAGGAGTGGAGGTACGATCTTGAACAATGTTAAAACTTAATGCGATTAGATGTGAAAACCTTGGAACTTAATTGAACAGCGTTAAAACTTAATGCGATTGATATGAAATCACCACATCCATGTCCCATCGCCTTAAACGCCATCAAATGCACCCGCAACCGGGAGAAGGGCAAGTTCTGATTGAGGACACGTTGCAGAAATTGATTGGAGCGGATCTTTGTTTGGGCCGCTCGCGCAGTGGAAATCCAGACCCGAAAAAGATTAGGGCGAATTTGATAAGAAATTCGCGTCACAACTCTCCCTCCGTACGCCAGCCCAACTTCGGACCCGAAAAAGATTAGGGCGGAATTCATTTGGTTTTCGTGTCACAAAATTGGCCGACGTCAGCAGGCTATTTTGGAACGCGAATTTGGTTTGAATTATGGTTTATCGCCGTTTGAAGTCTGGCGGGCTCGACTTAAGAACAATTTTGTTTGATCCCATCTTATAAAATTTGTGTTGGTTTTCTTTGATAATACACATATTGATAATAAATCATGGGAATACCACACTAAACATGTGGAAAAGTTATATAAATTATTGAGAACAATCATTTTTATGTAAAAATATCCAAATGTGCTTTTGGGAAATAAGAATTCGAGTATTTGGTACATATTTTTTTAAAGGAAGGAGTGAAGTTGGAGCCTCAAAAGATGTAATCTACTACAAAATGACCTATTCCTAAGAAAATCAAGGTTCCTAGAAGATTTTTTAGACTTACATGATATTATTGATCATTTGTTAAGAATTATGCATGCATTTCAAGTCCACTCACATATCTCTTGAAGAAAATATCATTTATATAGAATGATGAGGCTACTTTGGCATTCTCTCTTTTAATGGATGCCATGTCTTCTACACCAACATCGGTTGCACCTACTTTTGGTAAAACATTCATAGTAGAGTGTGAGGCACTAGGACAAGGAATTTACGTAACATTAATACAATAAGGGATATCATTGGCTTTTAAAAGCAAGGAATTCAAAGAAAATATTTCGTGAAATCTACGTATGAAAAATAAATGGAAGCAATATTACATGCAATAAAAAATGGGGATAGTATATCATTGGGAGGTACTTTAAAGTCAAGATATACCATGATAGCATAAAGTATTTTTGAAGCTATGGATTTCATTGGAAGATTAACAAAAATGAGGAGAAAAAATGAAAAGTTTTAATTTTGAGATAATCTGCAAAAAGGGTAAGGAAAATTTAGTACATGATGCTCTTTCTAAAATAGAAGAGGCCTCAAATTTATATCCAATTACATTTTCTATTCCTAGGTGGCTAGAAGAAGCTTGCCATAAGGGAAAAATGACAATAGTACTAAACAAAAACTAAAATTTATAAAGGATGGGATGAACTCTATGGAGCATTGGGAGTGAAAGAGAGATATGCTTTGGTGCAAATGTAGAATATTTTTATGCACGCAAGCATATTTGAATAAACAAATATTAAGGGAGTCCCATGTCTCTCTGATGGTAGGACGCAGGGTTCCTTAAAACATCTCAAAGGATCAAAAAATATATTTTTGGAAGGAATGAAGAAATATATTCAAAATTTTGTAAAAGAAGGTCAGGTTTGCATAATAAATAAAAGAGAGATAGTAAAATCTCTAGGGTTACTTCAACCATTCCACATACATATTCAAAGACTAGAAGATATATCAATAGACTTTATTACAGGGTTACTGAAATATAAAGGTAAGTATTACATTTTTGTGGTCATTGATATAGGGTAAACTGCTTGGGTGGTTGGTTTTCGTATATCCCTCTCAGGGCTTTCCGGTGCCCGAGGCAGACAGTAAGATTAGCTATGCTGTTCACAAAGACGGCATGAGTATGTTCATATTAGCTTGAAATAACTTGAAGGAATACAATAGAGAATTACCTCTTTGACGATCTTGGAATCCCTTGGAGAGCGCTGTGCAACAAAGTAAGAGTCCTTCTTCGCCGGCTCCAAATCTGAGACCTGCAATCAGTCAAAGCACCTGTGTAATTTCTAATATAACAAGTATCCTATCAATTAAATCAATATACTACAAACATCTAGATTATACACATCTGAGCCATTCATATCATACTAAGTAAATATTGAAACAACAATAATAACATTAAGCATTGAATGGACAAAACGAACACAGTTCTATTGATTTTGCAAGAAGGAGGATTACAACCATCGGTTGTACCAAGCCCTCCTCAGTCTCCCAATCTCTCTTCTCTCTCTAGTGAAGAAGTCTAAGTCAAAAAACTCTCTAGGAGCCTCTTTGACTCTTGGCCTTCACAATGTCACACTATTCTCTATTCCACAAGTATGCAAGAACCTTGAGCAATCCTTCGACCTTCAATTAAGAGCCTTCAGCTCCTTCTTATAGGAGAGGGAGAAAGCCATTGTTGCCCTTCTCTTTCCACTAGTTTGGAATGGAAAAAACTTAGATGTTTCTTTGATATCCATGCTTTTGCCTCTTTTGGAGTTCAGTCTTCTATGGCAATGACCAATAATGAACTGGTGCTTCTGCTGTTTCCTTTGTGAACTGACTCCTTTGTGAGGGAAATTAGGAGATTCAAATCATTCTCCGCGCTCTTTTCCCAATTCAAACTTAAAACACGGGTAACGCTTCCCTTCAGTGTAAACAGAGCGTTGCCCTAGTCACTAACGCGGCCAATGCACTGCTTGCCTGCGTTATAACGCTCTTGTTCTGTTCTACATAGGCGTTACCCTGGCAGAAATAGGTTTAACTTAGGTCTTTGTACTTCTTCCATATTTTTCTTCCCCTCTGAGCTGATGAGGAGGTATTTTGACTTGTAACAGATGCCCCCTAAAGTGTGAGGTCAGAGACGAAGACGATGGCCGAAATACTTTATAATTTGTAGAGATAGAGAGAGATTGAAAGACTGAGGAAAACCTGAAACAACAACATAAGTCAGAAAATATAGTATTTGCCTAGAGTCGGGCATGTCCCATGCTCAGTAGCTTTAAACAACATGATTTCTCTAGAATAGAGATATGAAGAATCTGTCCACCAATAGGCACAATGTGGAAGTGTTTGTCATAACAGGATCAGGCTGAAGAAGCTATCTCCATAAACAATATCGCAGCTTGGGGAAGGGAACACAACTTTAATGATGTAGCCTTTGCCCCAAGGTCTTGACTGCTGATTCACTTAAACTGCATATTTCTCAACATGTGAATGAGGGAGTTGTCGTCGAACATGTGAGAAATCGTCTGATTACCAGTCAATAATGAAAACTGTTAACAGACGCGAAGGTGGCCACCGATAATGATGATGGTTCCTAAGATGCCCAGTACAATCTAGCGAGTGTGAATAAAAGGAGTTGAAGTCGAACACTCGTAGAATCATTCGACCAGGAGCCAATGATGAAGACCCCTGATCAAACACAAGACTACCTACCACTGATGTCTGCAAGTATCTGGGTACTGATGGGTTTCTGGATCAACTTCCTAGATAAGGTGTTGAAGTCGATAGGAAGTGATCTGTTGAAAGGTAGGCACTGAGGCGTCCTACATCAGTCAACACGAAACGGAAACCAACTGATTTTGTTTATGATTTGAGATAACGAAGAGTAAATGGGAACGTCAGACGACAAATAATTTCTGGCATAATGAACGGTTTGGTTGATAACAGGAGCAGTAGATAACGAGATCTACTTGAACAATAGAAGGCACTCTAGCAGGGTACTAGGCAGCTGAAGCGTGTTGAACACCAAAGAGTGTGTTAGGATTTTACCGGTGCAGGGACACTGGGAAATAAAGGCTAATACTCATAGATGGTAGGGTTCGGCTAACTGCGAAAGAGTTTTCTGGGAAGTGCCATGTTCAAGAATTTTGCCGCCAAATCGACCTTTTTGAAAATGTAACAGAGGTAATATCCATTTTTTCCAAATTTTTCCCCATCTGATTAAGTTTAACGAGTCCAGACGAGTAAACTCGGTGAATTTTTCATGTTTAGAGAGTCTGAAAAATGTCAGGAAAGACAACTCTGTGCCCCATCTGATTAGGTTTAACGAGTCCAGATGAGAAAACTCGGTGAATTTTTCATTTTTAGAGAGTCTGAAAAATGTCATAAAAGACAACTCTGTGTCCTGTCTGATTAGGTTTAACGAGTCCAGACGAGAAAACTCGGTGAATTTTTCATGTTTAGGGAGTCTGAAAAATGTCGTAAAAAGACGACTCCATTGGGGTACCTTTGTCATGTCTTGATAACCGGGCAGGGCAAAGGGGTAATAGTAAGCCCGAAACAGTTCATTCTCCGTTAGTTAGTCCATCGAATCCGGAAAAGTGAGAAATCTATGTTCAATGGACGTCTACCTCATTTTGTTATGAGTACGAGGAGACGAAGTAAACTCAATATTCTTTGTGAAATTTTAACGAGTCCAACAAAGAAAACTCGGTACCTCCGTGAAATTTTAACGAGTCACGCGGAGAAAACTCGATTTACTTTTTCTGTTTAAAGAGCTTTGAAAAAGAGAAAAAGAATGGCTCCTTGTTCTCTGTCTCAATAGTTTAACGAGTCTGACAAAGGTGACTCGGGATTTTTTCGGTTTTATGACCGAGAAAAAGATTCCTAAAAAGAATGCTCAGTACTTCTCCATAGTTTTAATGAGTCTGAAGAAGAAAACTCTAGGTTTTTTGGATTAACGAGCAAGAAAATACCAAAAAGAACGCTCGATGCCAACTTCGTATAAGTTTAACGAGCCCGAAGAAGAGAACTCGAGGTTTTTCGGATTAACGAGCAAGAAAAATACCATAAAAAGAATGCTCGATAAAACATGAGTATGTCTGCATAGAAATCTTGATCCCTTATTAGAATCATCAGTACCAAATCTCGAGAGTTACGACATGTATACAGTGAGGAATCACGACTTTGCCGACTGACTTAAGAGAGTCATGCCCCAGAATTTGCTATAAGAAGGTCATAAGACATTCATTTTCACTGTTTTGAGTGCTGTGAAGAAGCTCTGGAGTGGAAAAGGGGTGAAAATTTCAGCTGACGATTACGGTCAATCCGGGCAACAGTCTTCTATTCCGCGAGATCCAGGTAAGAGCTAGAACCTCCTGTTATCATTTAATTGCCAATTTTTTAGTTTTTGCTGGTTCAAAATTAGGAAATTTTGAGGCCCTAGAAAAATATTTGCGCCTAACGCGGGTCAGGAGTACAACAGCCGCGTTGAACGCATAACCCGTGAAGGAAGTGCACGTTAGAACGCTCTGTTTTGTATTAGTGCCCGCGTTAGGTGCAACATGCTTTCTAACAATTCAATTTTTCCATTTTTGAAGTGGTCCAGGCAAATTTTAATCGGTTGGAAATGTTGCATTTGCAGGTGTTCAGCTGTTAATCATGAGTATCTGGCGAGAGAGAGAGCATGAGCAGGAAGAACGAGAGATGGTGACGGATGCGGCAAGTTTAATGGCTCTCCGGAGGTGCGGATTACTTAAGTATGCCCGTTTAGAACTTATGAGGGGTCAAGAGGACCTCCTGAGGTGGCTGATCCAGTAGTGGGACGAACGACATCATGTGTTTCGGATTGGTGGCAACGAGCTCGCCATCGAAAAAGATGATGTTTACTTTTTGACCAGCTTGTCATGTCGTGGGGCGAGGCCCAATTTGACGGGGTCTAGAGCTGACCCTCGTTCCACTACTGATTTGATCCATGCGCACTGCATACGTGTCACCCAGGCTGTGAGTAACCGGATACCTATTGCACAGGTGACTTTGAGACCCTTGCGGTCTATTCTATGGATGATTGTTCGCTTGGCAGGTGCCAAGAGTCAGCATGTGGCGACCAAGGCTCAGATGCTCCTAGCCTTGGATTGTATGCAGCCTCAGGTTTTCGACTGGTGTGATGGTGTGGTTCGTCGGGTCCGAGCAAAGCTTACTGCATGTAAGACCCGTACTCAAAGAGAGTTTGGGTACGGAACACTGATTGTTTCTTTCATACTGGAGCGGATACCACTGATGAGGCCCAGGATCCCTACAGCGCCATTGGGTCCATGCGAGCCGAGGCAGGCTGGGTGGGCCACTTTGCTTCCACGGACTGGAGAGGGTCCCGTCCGTCACTGTTTTGATGAGGGATTTTTTGATTGGCTGGACTCTCAGATCATCATGATTGAGGATTATCCCTATGCAGGGATGAACTTCACAGGCGATCCCGAGTTAGTCTTGCCCCCTGGCACCCAGTGGGGGCCTGATGGTAAGAAAAAATGATCAGTGCTTTTCAAAGAAGTTTTTTGTTTTTAGCTTTTGAATGTTTATGTAATTTTTTTTTGTTTTTGTTTAGAAAGGGGTGAAAATTTAGTTTTGACATGAAACTTTTGCTTGCTTGACACATATGTGGCACATGTCCGTCCATCTGGGGCCCCTCGCTATGCACGGCGAGGATTGCAGCTACCCGGGGCTGGTGCACCTGTAGAGGATGCAGAAGCCGGCGACGACGATGATACCCAAATTTTACATGAACTCTCCAGGAACCTGGAGGGTCTGAGTATGGGTATACCGCCGCTTCCTATGCGGGAGGTTCCAGTTCGTCTGCAGCGGCATACTGTGGGTGTGTCGGAGAGATACCTGGTTCCTCTGAGGAGGATAGCTAGAGCAGTTGTATGCTATTATGAGCATCAGGCTTAGCTGGTGGAGTAGATGTATTAGTGTCAGAGCATGGCTTAGTGTAGCCAAATTTTGTAAAACACCCCAAGTTTTGGGAGATTTTTTCTTTTTGATGTTTATTGTGTACTGGACATGACATATGTATATATATATATATATATTTTTGGTGATTTTGTGTTTTTAAATTTTTATGCATTTTTTGATGGGATAAAAATATACGTACTCATGAGTAAATATTTTACAATAAATGTGACAAATGCCAATCTAACACATAATTCGCCAAAGAATCGGCTAATGCATTAAATTCTATAGGAACGTGCTCAAATGTGATTGTTTGAAATTGACATTCTAAAAGTTGCACTCGTAAAAAATAACGTAACAACACAGGGTGGCGGACACGGTAATGATTGTTAAACTGCATAATGATGAGTTGGGAATCTAACCTGACCACTAAATCGGAGATGTCACAAGATGCCGCTTCTGTGAGGAGTTGGATCACTGACATGTACTCGGCAACATTGTTGGTGGCGTTACCCAGGAAGATCCCCCCGGAACCAAGAAGGTTCGACTCAGGAGTATAGAGAACCCAAGCAGCTGAAGCAATGTGTCTAGTGTGACAACTAGCACCGTCTGCATACCCGACGTATGATAACGAATGTGATGACATCTGTGCGAAAGAAAAAGATTACATGAGAAAAACACCTTAAACCAAACAAATAATCCAGAAGCATCAAAATAAAAATAGGCAAAACTTATATACATAAAATTACAAAGCATATGCCTAGTGCGAAACTAGGCAAAATACTTCTTCAGATAGAGCCCGTTGCGGGGCTCCTCGAGTGGAATTCCATTACAGTCCTATAGTTTGTAAGCTCCTTTTGAGAGGGCTTTAGTAACGATGTAAGGACCGAGCCATAATGGTTGGAGTGTTCCTGCCCCCAAGAGGTCGTGTTTTTGATCATAAAGTAGAACAAGATCGCCTTCTTGGAAAGAACGATGCTTGACAGATTTGTCGTATTGAGCTTTAACTCGGTGCTGGTGAGCTTCGAGTGCTAATGTAGCATCTCGACGAGTTTCTTCCAAATGATCGAGCGAGAGCAAGTGCTCTTCTGTGGTGGTGGTGCCAGGCAGGAGCTCAATGGCAAGTTTGAGTGATGGGATTTCGCACTCGATTGGAAGTACTGCTTCCAGGCCGAAAGCAAGTTGGAAAGGTGTGATATTTGAAAAGCAATACGGAATATTTTCCATGATACCTGTCTTGACCGAGATATCAATGAGTAGCGTCTTGGAAATATTACCTATGTTCCCTTCTGAATCGATAGTGTGGACAGTCGTATAAGAGGAGGGAACTATCTCAGGTTGGTCAAAAGACGGGATTTCAGTTTTTATCGCCTCCGTATCAATCGTCGAAGCGCGATGGTGGAAATCTCCCCAAGGTCGTTCTTCTAATGACATGATCTCTCGAATAGCTTCGTCTGTAGGCCAGACTTCATTGAGGATATCCTTAGAGAGAGCTGTTATGGGAGAGAGGGTTGTACCTGTGGTCGAAACCATATCAGTGGAGGGTTCAGATGCGGTTTGGATGGCTTGGTAAGCCAACTCAACTGGCGAAAGCGGCATCTGATCTCCATAGGAATCAATATCTGAAGGTGCCGGGATGATCCATGGGTCGATAGAGCCATCCGAAGAGGTGGATATCATTGCAACCGTGTTTGGGATCTGCGGCGGCGGTAGAGGAAAACAACCCAGTAGGGAAGATGCCTTCAGAAGACTGGTACTGATACTGACGTAAGAGTCAGGGACACCTCCTATTAGGGGTACAGAGCTACTTGGTAAAGTGGAATAATCAGGGGTGCAGAAGGATAGCTGGTCGACCGTGACTATTTTCCCATCCAATGGAAATAGGATGAGTCGGAAGACCGAAGACACGATGGCGGTCATAGCATAAGACCAACTGCAACCGAGCAATAAATTATAGTCGAGATGACGCTCTACAACTTCAACGTCCACGTTTACCGTTTTCCCACTCAGAGTGATGGGAAAGCTAGCAAGGTATCCTTTTGGTAGGAAAGTGTGGCCATCGAAAGCTTTGAGGGAATTCGATGGCGGGGTTAGAGTAGGAGAACCTAAATTCAGCCAACAAGCTTGTGACATAACGCAGGTCGAAGCACCTTCGTCTATGATAGTGCGATGGATGGGTCTCCCTTTCGACACAACCTGCACCTGGAATGCGAGTTGATGTGAGAGGCGAGGTTTAGCCTTTTCCATATCAAAGATTGCTAGCATGGAATCCTGGGGATCTATTCCACCAATGGCCGAAAGCAAGGCTTTCCTTTGTGCTGGACAGGTTTGTAATACTTCAAGAGCAGACATAGCTGACGGTGCCTGCGCCAAATCTTCTACAATATTGTAGTTTTGGGCTGCACGTGCAGAGGTATTATGAGTCGTGCGTCGAAGTGTCCCTTTGGGGGGACGAATTATAGGTTCAACAGTAGGCCTTTCGATATGTAAATCGTTGGGCGGCGGTGGAATGGAACTAGTTCCCGGTTCCTGAGCATCTATGGTAGGGGTTCCATAAAGCTTGGCACGAGTTTGAAGGTCAATACTCTCGATGCCATAAATGGCAGATGGTCCTTCACCGGAAGGATACGAACCACCATTGCCCCGTTGATGGGGTTTTGGCGGGTTGTCAACCATATGTTGATGTTGCTGCTGTTGATTGGGGAAAGGATTGTGAAGAACGGCAGGTGTTCTCCCAGAATCCTTGTTAGCAATAAAATCGGTGCATTCCTGCAACCGAGGACATTTGTATGTCAAGTGGTCCTCTGCACAGATTTTACAAGGAAATTTCATGGGTTTATCCTTTCCTTTGTCATTTCTAGCATCATTTTTCTGATTAGCATTATTTTGATTATCAGACTGCTCTTCCGAAGAAGATGTTTTCTTCTTATTCTTCCTGTTTTTTCCGCTAGGTTTTTGTGAGGTTTGCACCGAATTTACCTCAGTGGAAGGGAGAGGAGTCATTTGGTGGGGGGCGGTGGCAGTCGAGGATGGCTGGGAGGTTTGCCCCCGAGACTGATTGGTGGCTACACCAGAGATCGTGCCAACGAGACCATCGGCATGAGCTCCGGTTTTCTGAGTAGCCGAAGGATTTGGGTTACCAGGGGCATGGGGGAGCAGATCGTAAACCGTGCCAGATTGTGAATAGATTAAATCCAAGTGTTGGGCACGAAGAATACATTGATCTTCTGTCACTGCACCAGAAAGGCCAATGTCTTTAGAGATGTAGGGTAAAAGAGACTTGCAAAACCAATTGGCCAAGAGATGGTCCGGTATTGGCGCTTTGACGAGCCTCCTCCTACGTCTCCATTCATGAATATTGTCGGAGATGTGGGTGGCGGTGTCTTGGCGCAGCGATGTTAACAATTCTGTTCCGGTTTCCACTCTAATTGGTAGTTGGAAGTTCTTTAAGAACTCCGTCGCTGAAGCGCCAAACGTATTGATGGCGACACGTGGTAATTCAATGTACCACTTGGCGGCATTGCCTGTAAGGGTGCGGGAAAACAGTCGAAGTCAGACACTATCATCTACCATGGAATTGGATATGGACCATAAATGGAAGGTAGTGATGTGTGCGGCCGGGTTGTCCCCATGCTTCCCGTCGAACTTCGGGATATCGGAAGGAATCTTATGCGATATTGGAGGCCAAAGCGAGTTGTGGTTGATGGGGTCGTTCGTCAGCTTATGGATGTCGGGTATGTCCAAAGCTGCCAAGAATGGCAATTGTGGATTTTCCCCCGAGTCTAACCAAGGCAGTATGGGCTGACTATTTGGACCATAGGGTCCCCCCATCCATGTGTTACCAGAAGGGTAAGTGGGACTTTGATAAAAACCTCCCATAGGTGGAGGAGTAGGAACATACGGTTGCTGTCCATAGGGCAGAGTGTATTGAGGGGCAAATGGTTGGTTGCCCCCAGCGTAAAAGAGCCCTCCCACTCCAGACGGAGGTTGGGGTTGGTTAGTCCAAATGGATGCAATAGAGTTTCCTAAAGGTATACTAGTATTTGCATAATTTGGCAACGGTATAGATCCTACACCTATGTTTGAACCACTTAAGGGGATAGTATTTACAATGGGTTGTCCCATTTGTCCTAAGGATTGCATAGGAAGAGAAATATTCCCTGCTACCTGTGTACTGATAACACTGCCCCCTGGTATAGTGGCTAGGGGGTTTGAACTCAACAGAGGGTTCTAACCGAAAGGGTTGCTAAAGGGCACCGAAGTAGTCGTGCTCGTGGGAGGAGCTACCATGGTTCCCAACGTGGTCACGGTAGGAGTAGATGCTGAAGGGTTCGGTAAACTACTGACAGTTGTGTTGACCATAGGGTTGGGGGTAGGCATATGTTGACTACTGGGGTTACCCAGTAATGGCATAGAACTGACCACTGGCGGGGAGGATGGTGGCGAACCAAGGATGGTTTCCATTGGCATCGTCCTTGTGGATGCCGGTGGTGAAATAGATGTTGGTGTGGCCGCAGACATATCTGGGCATGGTGGAATCTGGACTATCACAGGTCCTAACGGATCAGTGAGTGGAGGATTGTAATTAGGTACAACGCCTTCAGTGAAAGGGTCCTCCGGGAGTTCGGGCTGATAAGGGTCTATGTGATAATCCAGATTAATCAGAGGAGACTGCTCTTCCGTAGAAGGCCCGGGTTCACCAAGGTTCAATCTTTCCTCTAGGGTGAGAGGAGGTAGACCTTGCTGTCGTCGAGATAGACGGCGTGGGTCAGGGGACGCCACGGTGACCGGTTTAATTTTAACAAATTTTTAAAATGTGATGTATTATGAAGTCTCAAATGACAGTATCCACACAACTACTAAAAAGAAAAGACTCTCTAAAATCAATCAGCAAGCAGCCAGTATAGGGTGCCCTGTCTGAGTACTACCGTTCACTGGTGATGAAATCCAGTCTCACAATAGCATACAGAGAGGGTTGGTCGAAAGTACAGTTACGGTCACTCTAGAGCTTCGCCCGAACCTCAGACGATAGGTGTAAGCACTCTCGTGAAGACGAGTACCCTCCTAAAGACCGAAGACAGAGTGGGTCCGTCTGGTTCAGGTACCAGGACAGCCCGTCCCAGTCACCTTGTGTAAGTCCCTAAAAGTATGGCCACTAAGGATACCTCAAATCACAGACATCATCAGGGGGGGTCCACGGTCAAGGACAGTGTGCTATATGGGCAGAATACCTAGATCCCCGATCTAGTTTCGACATCCCCGAAGGGAACCCCAATATATAACACACCCATAGGATGCAGTTGAAGGCGGGCTACCTTCTAGTGCACCCAAGTGTTGTCTCACGTTGAGCTCCGGTAAAGGAACGGTCCCAATAATGTGAGTGCAGCAGGATTTCACTCGTTAATGACTCTAGTTTTCAAGTTTTGAGATCTTGGGTAGTTTTCTCACTTTCCTAACCCAAGATCCTAGCCTGAACTACTGTTTGTGTGAGCTCAAAAAAGAGTTATTAGATTGATTTTATTATCACTTTGTTTTTAGTGTACTTTGTTATTAGTCTTGCGGAGGGGGAATGGACGTATGAAGTATACTGAGACTCTGACTCAAGAAACTATGCAAAACATGCTCTAAATATTAACTTCAATGAAGAGTGTTTCTACAAGGAGAGGTTTCTTTTTCAATCATCCATGCACCAACATGTAAATAAAACAGCTCGACTTTTAAGATTCAGACTTCTATCTACCTCTTTTAACAGTCTGTGAACTAAACTTTCAGAATAAACTCAGCTAAATGCAAAAAAAAAAAAGATTTGTCTTTTAAAAAGTAAATGTTTTGCACACTAACTAAATAAGAGAAACAAATAATCAATGCCAGCTTAGCAGACAAGCACAGGGATTCAGTCAGTGAAAGGTACTGGTGGCCAAAAAACTCTACAGCTAAAACACAGTCACAGTAGTGAACAACAGGGTTTTTGGCTGAGTAACGCTCTGTCTGTGAGAAAATACAGTGTTATAACGCACTGTATTTAAGCCGAGACCACGTTATAATACACTGGATAAACTGCATAGGTCGCGTTAACCAGGGAAAAGCTCTTCAGTTGGCCAGACAGGAACAGGATTGAACTCTGCAAGCGTTTGGTATGTCTACTGGGCATCAAAAAATGGTCGGAAGGATACTAAACAGAGGAGAGAAGAAATGAAGGGAAAAATAGTCCGGAAACTATGGGGAAACTCCCCAGCGGAGTCGCCAATTCTGCTATAGGGTAAACTGCTTGGGTGGTTGGTTTTCGTATATCCCTCTCAGGGCTTTCCGGTGCCCGAGGCAGACAGTAAGATTAGCTATGTTGTTCACAAAGATGGCATGAGTATGTTCATATTAGCTTGAAATAACTTGAAGGAATACAAATAGAGAATTACCTCTTTGACGGTTTTGTAATCTCTTGGAGAACGTTGTGCAGCAAAGTAAGAGTCCTTCTTCGCCGGCTCCAAATCCGAGACCTGCAATCAGTCAAAGTACCCGCGTAATTTCTAATATAACAAGTATTCTATCAATTAAATCAACAATAAACATCTAGATTATACACATCTGAGCCATTCATATCATACTAAGAAAACATTGAAACAAAAATATAACATCAAGCATTGAATGGACAAAACGAACATAGTTCTATTAATTTTGAAAGAAGGAGGATTACAACCATCGGTTGTACCAAGCCCTCCTCAGTCTCCCAATCTCTCTTCTCTCTCTAGTGAAGAAGTCCAAGTCAACAAGCTCTCTAGGAGCCTCTTTGACTCTTGGCCTTCACAATGTCACACTATTCTCTATTCCACAAGTATACAAGAACCTTGAGCAATCCTTCGACCTAAAATTAAGAGCCTTCATCTCCTTCTTATAGGAGAGGGAGAAAGCCATTGTTGCCCTTCTCTTTCCACTAGTTTGGAATGGAAAAAACTTAGATGTTTCTTTGATCTCCATGCTTTTGCCTCTTTTGGCGTTCAGTCTTCTATGACAATGACCAATAATGAACTGGTGCTTCTGCAGTTTCCTTTGTGAACTGACTCCTTTGTGAGGGAAAGTCGGAGATTCAAATCATTCTCCGCGCTCTTTTCCCAATTCAAACTTAAAACACGGGTAATACTTCCCTTCAGTGTAAACAGAGCGTTGCCCTAGTCACTAACGCCGCCAATGCACTGCTTGCCTGCATTATAACGCTCTCGTTCTATTCTACATAGGCGTTACCCTGGCAGAAATAGGTTTAACTTAGGTCTTTGTACTTCTTCCATATTTGTCTTCCCCTTTGAGCTGATGAGGAGGTATTTTGACCTGTAACAGTCATTTATATAGACAAATTTTGTAGAGCTCAAAGTACATAAACAACAATCCAAGTGGCAGAAGTGTCCGTGAAAGAAATTCATAGTCTTCATGGTTTTCCTAAAGTAATAGTAACAAGAAAATTTTGGAAATAATTATTTAATATGAGTGGAGAAACACTAACTACCATGAGTTATACATATCAAACACAATCAAATGGTCAAACAAAAATAGTTAACAAAAGTTTTTAGGGTTATCTACAATGTTACTCTTTAGAAAAGCAACTTAGTATGCCATAATTAATAATCATTCCCTATTCACTTTTGTTAATAGGTTTATGTCAGGTGATGATGTAGGGGAATTAGGCACTAGCCAGCAATGTAGGAGGTTTTTTCCACATGTTGTGGCTAGGAGGGTTCGAAAACATTTGAGTTGTAACAACTAGGTGTCAATACCTCAGCTGACTGTATTACTTAGACTAGTTAGAGTTGTAGGAGTCGAACAATTTCAGTTAGTTGAATTATTATAATTAGACCTTTTGATTTCTAGAACGGTCCTCTCAGAGGAAACGAAGAGCCATATGTTATGTATATAAATTTTAATTCCTCAGATGAATAAAAGTAGAGAGGGAAGAGGAGAGTAGAGAGGGGATTTCTGCAATAAACCTCTGTGTGTGAACAATTGTTTCCAGTTAAATGATTTCCAAGCTTAGTTGCCATTGAATTATCTCAAACTGCTAATTGTGAAGAATTGTTTAACTGTGAGGTGATTGGGTACTGATAATTCCATTCTTCTGTCTTTGAATTCCCGTAAATTGTTGGATAACCCTGTGAACTCACCCCACCCGAAGGCGAGGTCTGTTTAGAGAACCGGGGTCGTGAACACTGTTCAAATATAAAAATCCCGCTTAATAAAGAGACAAAATTGTTGTGCTTTTGGAACCTGACCCGAGGATTGGACATGAGTTAACAAACAAAAGGATAGCGGAACCAGACTTGCACCCGTGGTCAAGCCCTGTACTAAAACCACGAGCGGAATCACAAAAGCGGGTTGCCCATATCGCACCGCTTTTGCGGAGTAGGCGGTATTTCCTATTCGCGAGCGATTCCATAGGGAATGCGACACGTGGCGAAGTGACCCCCGGAAAACCACCGTTTAACCCGCGCCATCGCACGTTAAAGCCCGACGTTGGAAGCCGAGCGAAATTTCCAAGAGTCGTTGATTTGGAGAAGGGCCATCGAACGGTGGTCGCACGTTGAACTTGCCCGGAGGTTAATTTAGGTGTGCGGAGGATAGCCAGGTACGATACAAGTGTTTGATTGGTTATTGATATATATAGGTGGGGCCAGAGTATAATGAAATTGTTTAATTAAACGATTGGCAGATAATTAACATAAGTTTGGAGCGTGATTGTTGTAAGGCTGGGTGGTGAAATATAGAGCCGAAAGTTCATTACAAGTTATTTATTTAAAAAGAAACGTGGAGTATAAATACAAAGTGTTGAAAGTTAAACATTGGTTATAAGGTTTGGAGATAATATAAAGTCGGGAATATAAATTAAAGTCCAACCATTGTGGATAGTATTTATTTATCAAATTCTACGAATTTCTACGAATTTGATAAATAAACCCGAAGAAAGAAGAAGTCAATTAAGACTCAGGCTGGAGGAAAAGAACAGGGTAAACCAAGGGAAAATGCTGACAGAGTGATTGTAGACACACCAGCTCTCCTTAGGGGTCCAATTTCAGTTTTGTTGCGTCACACGATGATCTCTCTTCTCTGGCATTTACTTGTATTGAAGATCACTATTCTAGGAATAAGGAGTTATTTTCTCCAAAAATAACCCTAGCCAAACATTGACAATGCATCAAGGATATCTTTCTATGCTACATAAGTACATATGTTCTACTTCTAAATCATGTCTTGGAAGTGGTTGTTTTGCTGGAAATTATTCACCAGTTGGTTTCATACCAAAGTATTTTTCACATTTTCAGCATCCAATACATGAAAAAGATAATGGTTTAAAAGAACATAAATATTTGAAATTTTTCAATAATTGTCTGGCACACTTTGAATATGAATTTTGAAGTCAAGTGCATGATGCTATATAGGATCAAGTGTCATTTTGAATACCAAATGTTTCACAAGAAACTTCTCAACATGCTACCCTGCAGTAAGGATTAAATGACAATATTGCATCAACTATTTCCATAATAAAAGTGCACCTCGGCCATAAGACTAAACAACTACAAATGTTGTAGATGTAACAAGACCACATAATCAAATGTATTCCAAAAGGCCAATACTGTATGAAAAATGAAAAGGAGTTTGCAACCAAAAATACCTTAGGCAAATAATTCAATTAGATACACCAAACCATCAGCAAAAAGGAAAACCAGCCTACTTGGCCCCAATATTTTCAACTGGCTCCTCTAATTCAACTAATAAAAAGGCCAAAACCATAGCATTGAGATACATTTCATTACACTGTCAATAACAATAAAATTTGACTAAGCCATAACCCTTTCCTTTTATTGTTGTGAAAAGCTTTATGCATTACTCTAATGTGGCATGGTCCATAGGCCAAGTAGACCACTGGGTAACAAATATGTTTCCTTTCACCTTTGAGTTTTCAAATTATGCCTACCAAATCTAAGACATTTAAGAGGGGGAACTAATACAACGTTAAAAAGAAAACCAGAGCACACATCTACAAATTACCTCCTTAGCTATTGTCACACCATCATTAACTATTTTCGGAGAACCATGCTTGCTCTCCAAGACAACATTTTTTCCTTCGCCCCAAGGGTGACTCCAACAAGATCAACAAGTTTGTTCACACCGCCTGCAAGACAAATTGACAATGCTTTCAGTAAGTGTGCAATTGAATGCCAGACCCTATGCCAAAACAACCCTCCATGAAAAATTAAATAACACATTAAAATCAAATATAAGTGGACAAGGAAAGATCCACCGCATTGAAGTTTCACGTGCAGGTGACCTTCCTTTAAACATAATTTTTTCTCTGACCTGCAATTTTTTTGTCACTGAGCCATCCTTGTTGAAGTACAACTCCTTTTCCATAGCTCTTGTATTAACTACTTTCTCTCTGTCGCGTAATCTCAGAGTCCCTCTTCTGCTTGAGCGATTAAAGGAAATGGGTGAAAAAACTGAAAGAGAAGACAATTGTCTGCCATAATTATCAAACATTGCACCCAACTTCTTCCCCTTTCCATTGTTACCCAATGAGGCAGATGTGGCAATTGTTGTCATACTGCCCAAAGCAGAGGCCATCTTCTCTTATGCTGAATATAGAATTACAAGATCTTCATATTAGTATGAACCTTAAAAATCATGACTCCCATTGCTAAAAACCACTTTTAAGTTGTAACAGGCAAACTAAACAACTATCGCAACTTTTGGCAACTTCTGGAGCATTAAGAGAGAAAAAACCAAAGAGAAATACAACCACAATCCTCATTTTAATGAGACCGGATTATATATTTGCATTAAGATAATAGAAATAAATCACGACTATATTAAGGCCAGCACAAAACAATATTTAACCAGTGTCTCTCGCAGCCTTCAGGTTGCCATGCTAGAGGTTGCATATTTTTAATTTAAATTCTTGACCTCTCATGCCCATCTATGAATGCATCCAATGGGATATCTACATAAAATGCTCCTTTATATCCCCAAAAACAAATTCCCTACTACAAGAGCACCAGTATTGATGGATCACCCCACACCATCCCACCCACTAGAAACGGTGAAAAAGGAAACCCAAGAAAACTTTTGAAATATCTCAAGATGACTATATGGGTGGTTCTTATGAATCAACCAACCATTCATAACATGCTCATCAATCCAAACCATGAGTATTATGTGACGATATTCAAGCAGGCACTGAATCGGATTTCTGAAGCTATGTTAGAGAAACCCTAAACTCTCACCGAAAATAGGTGAAATGTGGCACCACTCAGAGATTGACATGTGCCAATTGGTACAAGTGGTAGAAAATTGGCATGCTCAAACAACGAGGTGATGCAAGAATGACATGAGGGAGAAAATATCAGAAAAGCCCCAAATCTGGAGAACTAAAGCTCATCACCAACCTAAGATTGACAACTTTACATGATGTAACCTATGAAATCGTAAATGGAGAAATCATAGTAACAATAAAGTAACCTATGTAAAAATAAAGTCGGATTCATCCTGGGAGTGGTAATGGGATAAATCATAGTGAACAACAGGAAACATGCAGAGTTGCTTACAATCAAATAGATGAAAAAACACATACAAAAAACCTAGACAATAATCATGAACAAGCTTAATATTGAATTATGAACTGCAAAGGAACTTACAAAATGTGACATTATGAACCTGGTCAAGCGCACAAGAAAAAATATCTTGGACATGACCTTGGTTGACAAGTTGTATTGCTCATGATGCAAGATGATTTGTACCTGCACTGCCAAGTCAATCAAAATCCATCATTATCTATACAATAAATACAAGTAATTGATGTAGTATTTTTTACTCTAAGATGCATTCTTATGATAATGTTAGAACATATGTTGAAAATGTCAAAACATACCTGAATAAGCTCCTCTTCTTTTCAAGAACAATTTATCGGAGTCGCATGAACTTGGAACAAGCCTCCCACGATCTGAAAGAGTAGCAACTAAGTCAACAGTGACTTTTTTGTTGCTACGCTGGATCGAGGGAGGTTTGCTCCAAGATTAAATTGCTCCAATAAATTATTCTCTACTAAACAGGGCCAACCACGTGAAGGTGGAAGCTCTTATGGCCCCTCCCCCCCCTCACATCACTCTCAATTCCCCAATACCCAATCTATATTTTATTTTTTACTTTCATGAACATAAAAAAAAATATTCAATAACTAATAAAAAAACAATTCAACAAAAAGTACGCAAGGAAACATTGCAATTAATGCTTGACATAAAAATAGTATGATAAATGAGTTTTTTATATAATGCAAAAAACATTCCAAGTATGGTAACGTTTGTCTTATAATAATACAATATTTTACATTATCAAATTTTTTTTTTCTTCTTCCTATTTCTAAAGCTCCTAATTACATCATCAATATCATCGTGCTCTGCTCCTGTTTTGTGCCTTTCGACCTGCAGTGCTGACCTATTGCGTAGTCACGATGTCTGGTCTCATCCAGTGATGGGGCATCGCCTACAAAAACAGATAATATTAAATTTTAATTGTCAGTTTTTAAATATCATTGAACTAGTTCGGTAATATTAATAAAAAAAATTGCAATGAGATTAGTTACCTGGTGCACCAGTTGTCGCCGCTGACCTAGTTGCGTAGTCACGATGTCTAGTCTCATCCAGTGACGGGGCATCGCCTACAAAAATAGATAATATTAAATTTTAATTGTCAGTTTTTAAATATCATTGAACTAGTTCGGTAATATTAATAAAAAAAATTGAAATGAGATTATTTACCTGGTGCACCAGTTGTCGCCGTTGGGACTGTTGCCCTGTCTTCCTCTCTGGTGGTAAGATCCTCAAGGGAAACATTATCTGTCATTTAAACAAAAAACGTTATAAGAATAACCATCAAGGTATAATTAGAAAAAATTATAAGTGGAAATTAATTACCGTCACGGCCCTCACTGATAGTAGCATTGTCGGCCTGGTCCCCACTACAATGATCAGGTTGCACGTGAGGATCATCTACATCTGGCTCTAAAACTGGGTTATTTGCCTTGTCCGTAGTGCTGCTCCCCTGATTTAAACAAATTTGTTAGACATTAAATTTATGGACGAAAACAAACATATTTAAAGGTTAATGTTTTACCTTATTAGGCATTCTGGATCTTGGGACCTGCCCCAAGCTTCTGCGACGTTCAACTACAGCTTGATAGCCGAAATGGAAAGCGATATTTTTATCTTCCTCTGTAGTTTCTATTTCGAAGTCATCACCCTACATTACATATTATTGTGTATTTTTAATCATATTTGATAGGATTACAAAAACTTTGGAAGGCGATACAATAATTATAAGATGTTTAGCTACTTAATTACAATTCTTGCAGCTAATTTCAAGTAGCTGCCCTGGCCTAGCTTGTGATGGCGCTTTTTATCAATCCTAGCTTTGGTTGCCTTTGAGGTGTCAGGTAACCTAACATCAAAAAAATTGAAGTCAGATATGACGTAGCACACTTTTATTTTAGACATAGAGAAAATTAAAGTTATTGAATTAAAGTTGTAATTTACCTTGCGGGTCCAGTTGGCATTTTTCCTTCTTTCTTTGCCCTTTTCTCTTTTCCGTCATGGATGAGTGCTCTCCACTCACTCTCTGGAACTGCGATAGGACACTCATATCTAGGGTTAAATTGCAATTGCGTCCTATAGGTGTCCCTGGTATATTTCAAATATTTTCCGACTACCCGAGCCACCGCTGTTCTGTCAAATGTGCCGACCCCAAAAAGGGCTTCTAGATAATCTAGAAGTTCTTTTTTCAGGTTGGAATTCTGGGAATTCCACCCTGTGCATATGGTTGGGCTAAAAATTACCAACGCATGGCTCTCCAGAAACCTGTAGAACTCATTGTTTCCTACACAAAAAAGAAGAAGAAGATATTATCATTAATTTAAAAATAAAAATCATGATAAATATGTTTTAGATAAAGTACATGAAATAGTTAAAATATTAAAATTTACCTGAGAGTTGTACATGATTTATAGGGACACCTTCATCGTTCACCAACAACGTGCCATTAATTGTCCCTGTGGAGCTGACACGTGTAGCTCCAGGAAACACAATAATGTAGTTGGCCATATTAGCCTCATCATTGCCAACACGTTCAGCAGTTGGTTGGGTGTCTGCTTGGGCAGGGTGTGTTTCTTGGCTGGCACCTAAAGGAGTAGAAGGTGTACGAGAGGGTGGTTGGGAAATATCTTGCCCTTCTGTCCCACTACCACCAACACCGGGTTCAGCAAGTGACAGAAAACGCTACATACAAAAGAACTTTTTGTTAGTTTAGTCAATGTAAAAATTAAAAATCAAACTATCACAATCATCTCATGCAGAACAAAAAAAATATCCTTTTGACTTTTTATTATTATCTGATATCTTTCTAGCTGGCTCATAAGATGTTTTATCCTCTCTTCTATTTCAGGTGTTTGAGGCACATCTATCAAAGTATTAAATTCCGACCTTGCATCTCGTGCCTTTTTTTGCAACAAGAACACTGGAGATAGGGATGAAGAAAGCTCTTCCTCAAAGAGGGAATCATCAGGCGTACCATGGCTAGGTGTCTGCATATTTGAACAAAATTAATATTATTTCAATTATGTAAATAACTAAAATACCCGAAGATAGAGAAATGCTGGCACTTTACATGTTCTTCCGCTGGCCTCTTTCCGCGATCATCCCGTCTCGGGGTTGTTCCTGCACTGCTCTGATCAGTCTGCCACATTGCAATAAATTATAAATGTAAAAACTTGAAAACAATATCTAACTTGAAAACACAAAATGAAAACTGAAATAATTTCTAATAAGACACCGGAAGACAGAGTTAGAGTTTCAAATATGCCTTGCATTGAATTCAGTCCTGGAAACATGTCATTGCACATTAAGGCACCCAAACAAGAGATGAGTTGACAATGAAGACCCTATTGAATATATTGTTGGAGCAACTTCTAGTAAACTTGTTGTGAAGACCTTGAGGATATTTTTGGAGCAACATTGTTGAAGCTGATGGTATAGCATTGTTGGAGACGATATTGAAGGGCCTTGAAGTGAAGCTTTTGGAGCAACTATTGAAAAATCCTTAAAGCATTTAAGTAAGGCACTTTCTATCTTCCATCACCTTTTTCCTTTCAATATCCTTTAAACGACTTTGTTGATATTTAATGTTTGAAATCACGTTATAATTCCTTGATTATATGTGTTTGGGGACTTTCCCTTTGAAATTACCCAAAAATACCCTTGCAATTTTATCTTCAGGATGCATGTCTGACCCTATTGTTCAATATTTTGATTGATAGTAGTAAAAATAGAGAGTTAGGGGGCTCTTGACTTGGTTTGGTTGGGCCATTAGATCCCTAACATCTACTAGGGAGAACCCCCCTTGAGTTGGAGGACAGCTAGCCCGAAGTGAAAAGAGGTTGGTGAGGTGACAATGGGGCTATTGAATTACACATGGTATCACACTTTAGCTTTAGGACTTTATCTTGAGAAATGCGAGATTTTGCTATATCAATTCTCAAATTGTTTACAACACTATTGTTAAGAACTAATAAGAAGTGATTTTGAGGGGTTATTGGGTATAAGAAACAATACCATTTAAAAACTAGGGTTCTCAGTCCTTGGAATTCCTTCACCTGGGCCTAGGGGCACACTAGAATAATTTCACACTAAACCATGCAAACTTAAAAGTAACTTAACCGATCCATAAAGTAATAATAATCATAATTCCTAATTTCCTATTGTACGATATGATGCAAATTATTCAAACATGAAGCAATGAAGACATGCAATGTCCGAATTTCAAGATTGATGAACCAATACAAGAAGTTAGAAACTACAACTTTGATTCAATACTTTGTGTCCTAACTCCAGGAAGGAATCTAGTTTGTAGGAATGAAGAGGTTGTTATCTTTACAATCCCATCCCAACATCAAATTTAGTGATAAGTTTCTATGAGGTTTTGGGTCAAGGAAACATTCACTCCACGAATGATATATTTAAGTAGGCTTCTCCTATTCTGGGAAAAGACCATACCTACAATGCATTCACTTGCATGTATAAAGGGAAAGGAAAACATGTTTTCATACAACGGTGACAAAGGCATCTTGGGGAAAGGTATCTTCACTTTTTATTTATGTTGTTCACCCACACCACTCTCGTGTTTTCACTAATCCTGTTCTGTCATTTTTGGATTCAAATTAAGTTAAGGCCTTAAGTATTTTTTGACCTTTCGGTGTAGTTTTCATAAGTGGCATGTATGGATTTTCCATTTATTCTGCACTTTTTCTCTTCATGCGCATGTTTCCCTGGAAATAAAATGCATGATTTAGTCCCAAAGTTGTTGGATCAACTCCATTGGAAATATCATGTTTCCTATTCAATCAAAATTTATCTCAGTTAGGGTAGGTATGAAGGTTTTCCCTTTGTATTAATAGGGCACTTCTAGCTTGAATTTTTATTATATCTTTCAAATTTAGTGTCGTTTCAATTAGGGCATGAATTTTTGCAACTTTCAAGGTGAGAATGAACAAAGACAAATTTTTGTGATGGATGACTGTATATGAATCCATGGCCAGAGGAAAAGGCACTAATCTACTTCTTCAAATATCTATAGTTCTCATTCACCTCATACGGAGATGGTCCCTGATTTTGAGCCAAATGTTGCAGCAAAAAGTCCCCCCCCTCCATAATTTGATATTTAATGGAAATTTCTTAAATTGATGATGGGGCATGATTATGGAACATTGGCACATACATATGTAATGGAATTCCAAGATCATGATATATGTTTGCATATGTTTATGGAGGTGGTGGAGCAAAAAAGAGCTCAAATAGAATTGAAATTTTTCACATAAAAAGGACTGTGGGCTTGACTAATGGTTCCATTTAAAAAATGATATCTAGACAGAGAATAAGTGTAGCATGCAAACATGCATTGAAAATCCATCTGAGTTTGCATTGTATTACTTATGATGGATTCAAATTTGGTTTTCAAAATGCCAGGTTATGGCATGATTTTGTCGAGAAACCCTTAGTTGGATTCTCATGTTGGTTTAATTTATATTTTAAGTTTGTTTTGCAGTCTTTGGGTGATAGTAACTCATGAACTAGATTACCAATGTGTAACAATCATATTTCAAGAATAAAGTTCTGATTTTTTTATATTATTATTATTATCTATTAGCTACGAGTATTGACACCTAATGCCTGGAATTTTGACATCTTGATAGCATGGATAATTTCGAAAATGTTTCTAGTAATGTTAACATAATAACTATCATTACGTGTCTTCACTTTTGTCACCATAATAGACCCGTGATATGGAATCATCACACAACTTCATATGCTATGTCCCAACAAGTTCAAACTGGTTGAACCTACCTCATAGTGTGGTTATTAAGGACAAGTTGCTTGGTATATAACTCGATAGCATAGATCGCGTTGCAGTTCTAAAAAGAATCCTCAAGTGTCAAAAATAATTCACAATATGTTCTACTATAAAGCATTTTGGGATACCTGAAATAATATATGTATCATTCATGACTTTTAAAGTATGACAAGATCCAGAGGGAAAGGAAATCAATGGAAGAGTGATCCACCAATGAGAACCTAGAATTTAGCATCAGATGAGTTAGAGTCTAGGAAATTGAAACCCTATAATTTTAATTAGTGATGAAGGACATCACATAGGTAATTATAGTTTCATGTAGAATAATTTGTTAATTCAAATTTAAACTACATAATATGAAAGGCATACCATAAATTTTTCCACGTAAGTCCAAACAACCTATAAAAAGGGAAAACCTTCTTTTTCCATGGGAAATAATTTACCTTCATTTTTCAAGATAATATAAATCACAAAAAATATGAACTATACTGCACACATTCTTGGATAATGTGAAAGTGGAAAAGGAATACCCTACACAAGTGATGCACACATGTACATTTGAACACTAATAGATTTTTGTAGTTGAAATGCAATGCTTGTTTTCATTTAAATGTAGGGTTTTAAAGCAGGGAGAAATAATGGCTGCCAAATTAATAAGCGTTTCTTTGGGAAAAATTTAAATCTTGTATTGGGTGATGAAGATAATAGAGGGTATTTAATCTTGATTCTTGAAATCTAGAGAGAACCCTACAGCCTAACACAATCCAATGGAATTGACCAAAAAAACCCAAATAGAGTCAACCCTACTATAGGAGGAAGGGCCTGCAGTAAGAACATACCATTTTTCAAGAGCTGAGGGCGAATGCGTTCTGCAAAAAGAGATGAGGGTGAATACGGGGTGAATGCGCGTTCTGCAGAGTTGAGGGCGAATGCTGGTACGCAGAGCTCGGGCGAATGCTGTGAAGCTCGGGAAGAATCTTGTTACAGAGTTGATGTTGAGGGCGAATGCGAGCGGGTCGAATCTTGTGCAAGTGGAGGGAGAATACGCACGTGATGACGTTAATCGCAAACATGTACATTTGAACACTAATAGTTTTTTGTAGTTGAAATGAAATGCTTGTTTTCATTTAAATGTAGGGTTTAAAGTAGGGAGAAATAATGGGCGCAAATTAATAAGCGTTTCTTTGGGGCTGTTGTTAAATCTTGTATTGGGTGATGAAGATAATAGAGAGTATCAAATCTTGATTCTTTTCATCTAGAGAGAACCCTACAACCTAACACAATCCAATGGAATTGACAAAAAAAACCCAAATAGAGTCAACCCTACTATAGGAGGAAGGGCCTGCAGTAAGAACTTACCATCTTGCAAGAGCTGAGGGCGAATGCTATTCTGCAAGAGCTGAGGGCGAACGCTGAGGGCGAATGCTGAGGACAAATGCTGTTTTGCAAGAGCTGAGGGTGAATTCTGAGGGCGAATGCTATTCTGCAAGGGCGAAGGGCGAATGCGCGCATGATATCAGACGTTAATGTAGCTATTGCGATGGATACGAAACAATAAAATCATTTTTATGTAGCGCGCATATAAGTTTTGTATTTTTATGTAGAGCGCATATAAGTTTCGTATTTTTATGTAGCGTGCATATAAGTTTCGTATTTTTATGTAGCACGCATATAAGTGTCGTTATACCGACGATGGAAAAAGCGTCGCTACTGGGACGACTGCCTCCAAACGTCGCAATTGCGACACTTAGATGTTGTGTCGTACTTGCGACGTTTGGAGGCAGACGTCGCAATAGCGATGCTTTGGGCCATAGTGTCGCAATTGCGACGTCTTCCTCCAAATGTCGCAATTGTGACACTTTGTCTAAGTTTCTGTATTATGAAAATTTTCTATAAATGTCGTTATAGCGACGGTTTCGGGCAGGATGGAAAAAATGTGGGGAAATTTCCGACATTTGGTCAAAAGCGTCGGAACCAAGTGTCGGAATTTCCGCCAAATGTAGTAGTGATTCCTAAGGGATATCTCGCTGCTCTTCCCATTACTCTTGGGGGGAGAGCTTCATGGTCGATATAAAATTTGATGATCGTCCACTTGATTATAACCTTTTGTTGGGGCACAATCACTACTTATGCCATGAAAGCCATTATCTTGTTCGTTTCCTGATTCATTTGTTTTCCTCACCAAGGAAAAATCATGAGTATGGACCAACTCTTTCTACACTCCCGACTTTCAATCGTCATTTTCCAACAATTTTCCTTTAGTAGGTAGCGCTCCTGAAACTTTTGTTAGTATTGGTACTGGCCTCTTGAAGGGCTCCTCGCTTCTAGGGTGTTTTCCTCTCCTACCGCTCAAGGTTGCTACGATAGTTTATATGGTCTCTACTATACCTTATGGACCTACAGATCCATGGATCCTCCCTACCCCTTACACCCATTGTATATTTTGAAGAACCAATGCTTCTCTCATCAATGGAACTAGCTTATCAAGCTATTCAATCTTTGTATGAATCTCCATTTTCCTTGGTTAACACCCATGGTACTTGGAACTCTTCCACTGTAACTCCCTCTACTGATATTATCAACACTATCTTACCCTATGAAAAGGCTATTATGGAGACCATGTCCCTAGTTTAACATCCTTGGGATGAGTTCCACCATCACGTGTCAGTATCTTTTCCATTTGAACTAAACGAAAACCCTTGACAAATCATGTCATATTATCAACCTAAGATTGTTCCTTCCTCTTTGACAATTGTTCAAGAGTTAGGCTCGGAAGGAAATCTAGGAAACCTATCCTAAACATTGATTATAGATATTTCGATCAAGGACTATGATGAAAATCCACTCGCTAAGCCCCAAAATGGGATCTATTTGAAAAAGTAATATGCCTAGCATCCTGTTAGCATGTGCTTTGTAACTTTATATACATGTTTTGTTTTTTTTGGTGTGTGTTTCTTTCCCATTTTCTTATTTTGGTTAAATCCCGATTATTTGCCTCATGCTTCTCTCTATTCGTAGATGTTTTCATTACCCTCACCTTACATTGGACATGCAGGTGGTGCCATTCGTCATACTTGGCACGTTGCATCAATGGCCTGGGTGTTGTAATGCCATGTAATAATAATAATAATAATGGATGAAATAATATCAATATATAATTAAATAAAACAATAAATAATAAATAAAATACAATAATAGAAAATAAATAATAAATAAAGAATACACGATAATAATAGTAAATAATAATACTAATAAATAAATAACTGAAGTTCTAAATAAATAAATATAAAAATAAACTATAAAAATAGTAAGAATAAGTAAAGTTAACAAAAGTAAAAAGGAATAAAATAAGCAAAAGTTAAATTAAGAAAAAAGGTTCAATTAAGTAAAACTTAGAATAAAGAAATAAAAGTTGGTATGCTAACATATGGATTGTGTGCATGCGGATCCCTTTCCATTTTTGGAACCATTTTTTCTATTTAATGGCTGAAAAGGGAGATGAGAAGCATTCATTAATTCCTTTGGAAGGAGAGTGTTGTGAGACAAAGAATTCCCAGGCAGTAGTTGTTGGTTAAGGGCTCAAGGGTGGCTAATTGTAGAAATATTATGTGCAGCTGAGCCTATGGTTGGGTGGATAGTTGTCCCAAAACATTTGTTGTAGTCACAAAGACTCAAGTAGCGTTACAACTCTAGAATCACAAGGTATATCATCGCTACATGTAAGTCTTATTTCTCGTGGTTTTTGTATGCAATTTAGTTGAACAATTTGTGTGTTGATTATTAATTGCATAATTTGATGCAATTAGTTGTATATTTTAATTATTAGTAGAGAATAATATAAAAACCTCAAAGGTATATAGAGTTTGAACTCGCTTTGAAACCATATGTAAAAACCATGAATTAAAATATGCAACTAATTACATAAAATTATGCGATTAATAATCAACACAAATTGTTCCACTAAATGGCATAGAAAAACCACGAGCAAAGAAGGCTTACATGTAGCAATGATATACCTTACTTGTGATTCCAGAGTTGTAATGCTACTCAAACCTTGGTGACTGCAACAAATTTTTTAGGATGACTATCCACCTAACCATAGACTCAGCTACACATAATCTTTCTATAGCTGGCCACCGTCGAGCCCTCAATCAACTACTATTGCTAGGGAATCCTTTGTTTCACAACGCTCTCCTTCCAAAGGAATGAATGAATGCTTCTCATCTCCTTTTTCAGCCATTAAATAGAACAAACGGTTCCAAAAATGGAAATGCATCGGAAATGATCCACATGCACACAATCTATATGTCAACATACCAACTTTTATTTCTTTGTTTTAAGCTTTAATTAACTCTACTTTTTTTCTTAATTTAACATTTGCTTATTTGATTCATCTTTACTTTTGTTAACTTTGCTTATTCTTAATATTTTTATAGTTTATTATATATATATTTATTTAGGACTTCAATTTATTATTATTATCTTGTATTCATTATTTATTATTTATTTTCTATTATTATATTATATTTATTATTTATTGTTTTATTTACTTATATATTAATATTATTATTATGGGGAATTGGAGGTGTTTTATTCACCTACCTTAGATCTCATTTCTAATGGAGTCTTCCTTGGTCACACTACCAATAATGTTGTCGAGTACACTGTTTTCATTGAACTCCTTTTGGAGGCCATTTCTCTTGGCATCTCTCACTTAGTGGTCAAGTTATAATCCCAATTAGTGGTTATGCATATTAATAATCTTTATAAAATTCACAATTTAGTGTTTCTTCACAAATTTTTAAGGTCCCACTTTTGGAACACTATTTTGAGTTCATTACTTATGAACATGTTCCAAGAGCATCCAATGCATTAGTTGTTTTGTTGGAAAATTATGTACTAGATTGAAATTTGTCACATTAATTTTAGTTATAAGCATGCATGTACATTTTCATAAAAAATTACACAAAAACATCAAATATGTCAGAAAAACCAAAAAGTGTGTCTATATATATACATATATAAAGTCAAGTTTTCAGTACATCAAAAGAGTCTTAAAATTTGAATGTTTATGTTTTAATCATTAGTAGAGAGTAATATAAAAACCTCAAAGGTCTAATAGAGTTTGAACTCGTTTTGATACCATACATAAAAACCACGAATTAAAATATACAACTACTTACATCAAATTATGCGATTAATAATCAACACAATTAAGTTCTATTACCTGACAATGTAGAGAATAGATCATGGTGGAGTGTTGGCGAGAAAGAAGATCTATGAGCAAGACCCAGGTTCAAGATAGAGGCCAACAAGGTTTCCGCTGTAGTCTAGCACAATGCTGACATTTTCACTCTACTTCGAAGAGCAGAGAGTCTCACCCAAGGCGTGCCGTGACCTTAGTAAGATTAGGAACAGATCAGATATCGACCAAACCTGACTACAGAATAAATAGACAGAACTAAGTGCTCTGAATAGGTTTAACTATGCACAAGATACTACTCATGAACATATTCAATATGATTTTTTTTTTTTTTTTAATGCGGCCAATACATTCATATTAATCAGATACACATCACAGAACTCATGACATCAAACCCAGATAAGAGTATATTGCATTAATCATAGAGGACAGTTACATTTCTCCTCAGAACGATCCCAACAGGACTGATTACAATGTTATCAAATAGAACAGAACCGAATGAACAAAGAGAACAGAATGAACAGAGCTCTCCTGTGGCTCCCTTCCTTTGCTTTCCGTTGCACCAACCTCCTGTCTACGCTGGCCGACTACCTATTTATTCCTTTGCCAACGCGACTGTCAGTTTTCCCTTCTTTTTCGCTCTGCTTTTTGCTGCATCTCCCTAATCACTATGAGTTCCGATGTTTGTTCTTGTCGCTCCTTTCTGCCATCTGTGCTAGTTTCCACAACTGCTGCGCCACCTGCTCTCCAGCTCTTCGAAACCGTGAAAGCTCTCTGTCTACCGTGGTTGCGCTCTGCCATCTGTTACCCATGACTCAAAACCATTTCATTTCAAAACAAGGGCCCCAATAGGCCCCGACCACATGCTATTGACTCGTCGCGAGTCAATCCTTTTCCCCTGCCGCGGTCTCCATTGGTCCACTTGCCTCCGTGGCTAGCCCTGTCTTCTCCATTTCCTCTCCTTATCCAAACAAGGGCCCCAAATCGGGGACCTTTTCCAACTCTGATGAATTGAGTTCTTTGAAGTCAAAAATGGCCTGTTGCCATCCCTTCATGAGCAGGTCCGTCTCTGTGGTGACTTGTTCTGCTTATTTTTCCCCTAAGATGGCTGACAAATTGCTGAATACTTAATTTTAATATAGGCCTCAACGACCATTTGCTGTATTGTTCGGGCAATAAGCTTGATGGGTTGCCTTAGTTCTTGGAGGACTTGTTTGGTTTCTGCTGAATGTTCTTCAATTTTCTGTATCTTAGTCTCCAACTCCTCCACTTGGTTGTACAAGTGGTCAAGGCCATCAGGGTCCGTGGCTTCCTGAATTTCCTTTGATACCTGCTGTAGTTGTGCCGAGACCGGTTGTGCCTTCATAGTCAGCGAGGTTGAACACTCGTGTAGATGTTTTAGAAGGTCGTACACTTCCTTCACCATGGTGCTTAGAGTTTCCTGCATCCCAGTTACTTGTTTCTACTTTCCTGTGACCTTGTCTGTGTATATGATAGCAGGGTCTGGCAGTGCTGGCCTTGTCGCTAGCACTAATTTCAGTTCTTGATTTTCCCGGCTGAGACTTGAACATGCTGTCTTGACATGAATGAACCGTTCGACCAGAGTACCAGTTGATACGTCGCCCGGTGTCTGATCATCTTGAGCCATTATAGTTGGCCAAATATATCTGAAAACCTCTGTCACCTTCTCTAGTTGTTCCTGCAATTTATCCTTATCTACTTTCAACTGATCGTGCTCCTTAGTGAGTGCATTGATCTGTAGTTGTTGCTGTTCAAACCTCTGCTGGAGGTCAATGTGGAGACCTTTTGCCTACTGTGCTACATGCTGAATAAAACTGTATAGTTGTTTCATTCCCCAGGTCTGCATACTCTCAGCCCCGGACATATCTTGATTTGGCAGTTTCTCCCTGAGTGGTTGACCGCTGGCTATGGACTTGGCTGAGTGTTCCTACGGTGATGTCGACTGTGTCAGTTACGGTGGCAGATTACCAGGGTTACCCATGCTTGGAGTAGGATGAATCTATTGGAGTATCAAGTTTTCTTGCTGAAACGGGTTCAGCTCCTTGGGCGAGGGTGTTGTATCTACAATAAAGGATCCACCTCGACTTAAAGGTCTTGAAAAGTGCTCTGTTCAACCAGGGGTTGGTTAACCTCATGTACCAATTCTCTACTGGAGTTAACCTTTGCCTCGTGGTCTTCATTTGTTTTATATTTTGCTCTGACTGGGTCTGAAATGGTTGTTGAAGTGGATGGAGTTTGGGTGGAATGGTCTTTGGAAGTGAATGATGTGTGAGGAGATGAGTGGTGAGTGCGAGGTGGAGGTGTACGAATATTGAAAATGAGTAGGGGTTGAACATAGGTAGCTCAGGAGTTACCTGGGGGCCCATCTCTAGCTCCTCCTGAATTGGGGCTCCCATATACATTAGTTGCATTTGATCCTCCCCAGTGAGATCAACGACCTGGCTAGACACTATTACCTTTGCCTTCTTTGCCTTCGATGTAGCTATAGGTGGCTTAGGTGCTTTGTTCTTTTTGATTGGAACTGTGGTGGTTGCCATTGGTGAAATAAACAAGGTGGACGGTAGGGCCATGACTATGGGTGAAACTATGGAAGAAGATGCATAATGGGAGGCCTGAAACTCTGAAAAAGTAGGAAATACGGGAGAAGCACTGGTTAGAGTTTGCATTACCCAATTGAAGCCTTGTACCTTTGTGTTTAGATCCTTGATTATGGGTGTCAGCGGCAGCCGAGACACTCTGGTCAGTGTTTCATCCGACATTTCTCTTGGTAGTGGGTTCGGCAACATTACATCAAATGAATAGTGATAGACCCTGCTTCTGACCTCCATTCCCACCCCTGGACAAGAACATACTTCGGTGTGGAATGCTTTCTCATCAATTTGAAACTTCAATGGTTTCATTTTAAATGTCGTTTCCACCACGCATGGGGGTCGGATGTAGGTTTGTTTATGGATGACTCCAAACCATATTTGCGCAGAATAATTATCCAACAAACTCTTTGGGATTCTTTGCTGTCTTGCCACTATGTCCACCATATGGCTGTACCAAAATTTTAATGCCTCTTCATTCACCTCCTTGGTGCCGGGGTCTCTTGAAAACTTCCAGGGTGTAAATTTGATTGCCAACGTTTGACCTTGTGTGAGTTCCACAGGCTGTTTGATTCTCGGGAAGGTCCATTTCCACATAGAAAACGCCATGTTAAGGTAACCATAAATGAACCCAGTGGCTCTTTTGTAGTTATCCTCACAGGCTTCAAATAGTTCATTCAACAAAAACGAACACCAATTTAATTATGTCCCCTAGAGGCAATGCTCCGCAACTAAGATGGTATCAAGTGTACACTCACCCTTTGTATAGTGCCTCATGGTTTTTCTTGCAATTAGACAGCAGACAAATTTGATAGCTTGGCTGTTTATAAGGTCTATCTTTGCCCCCTTTCCTCTTCTCTTAGTTTCGTATTTACTATAATAGTCACCATCTCCTACTTTCTTTGCTCTCTTGGAGACAATTTGGAACGCTGTGGAGACGTCTCTTCCTTCCTCTGATAGTCCCGTTAGCCTGTGAATATCCTCCACTTGTATCGGTATTTCACTTCCTAGCCACAATGACCCGTTCTGGATCCTGCTCAGTAGGAATTTTGTACACTGCATCGTAGCTCCTATGGTTCCGAACACTGGAAGATTTCTGAGGTTCAATATCATTGATTACTAGATACCTCTGAATTCTGGTAGCATTCTTGCTACTTCTTCTCCTGCTTCAGTAGCATAATTTTCCATATAGACTTGCCTCTTCATTGCTGGGAACTGGTAGGAATCTGTAAGGTCTGTGTTGATCAACGACGCGTTGTCGTATTTTCCCACCAACGACCTTATTTTATGGATTCTCTCGTCAAGCTCCTGCTCGATGATTACTGGTGCTACCTTGGTCATTTTTTCTCTTCTATGGTATACTCGCAAAGCTAATCTTTCTCTTTATTTGTAAATTCCCGCCTCTGGATACTCCCTCTAGACTTCTTCTGATGAAGTTTCTCTTACTGTTTTTTCTATTTCTGGTTCTAACTCAGACTTCTCCGGAATTCTCGTGCTTTCTTTCATGCAGGTTATGTAAGTAACCAGCACGAATGAGGTTGATAAGACCCCACAACTAATTAATTTTTTAAACTTTCCTTGTGGCTATAATCGTGTGATTAGTTACTGCGATGAGGTAGGTTCTGACACAGCTGACTGTGACTTCGAGAATTGGGCAGACGTGATGGGTAATGATTATGGCCTAATATGGAAAATTTATTGCGGTATGGACGATACTAATTATAGAAATTACTTCTAAAATCTACCTAATCCTACGGATTGACATGGGAATTATGGGTCATGATGATGGAATGATATTTGACACGTTTTTTTCTTTGACATGAATGACACGCTGGGCACTACCTCCCCCCCCCACCATAGTTGGTTGTGATGCAGTCTCTGCATCGCAACTATGAGTTTATTCTGTTCTGCGGTTTTTCCTTGTTCTATCTATCCTCTTCTGGGTGCGAGAGAGTTATTGACTCTACCTATTCTATCCTACCCTACTGACTCCTCTCGGTTGCGAGAGTTATTGAAGAAAAAAAAATAACAAAACTTACTCGTGATAGGGCTTCAGGTGTGCGCCATTCACCCATCCTGGTAATATCTGGCTATCCAGTTTTGCAAACCAAATTGTTCTTGAATCTCGGATTTCAATCACATGGTATGGTCCCAGCCAATGCATTCTTAGTTTACTTGGGAACTTCCGGAACTTGCTGTCATACATTAAAACTTTTCCTCCAATCGTAAATGTTTTGCGCTTTATATGGTGGTCATGCCAAGCTTTCTGTCTGTCTTTCTGGACAGTTTGATGAAAATCCGCTAAAAACCTGTCCTCTTCAAGTTCTTATAGCTCTCATAATCACTCTTTTAGTGAGTCTTCCTCTAAAAAATGCAGTGATGAAGCGATTTGCAGGCTCGGTATGACAAATTTGGCTGGTACTACTGCTTCCCTCCTGTACACCAGCTGGAACGGGGTTTGGTTGTTCAGTCTTTTGATAATTGTTCTGTATGCCCACAATGTTGCTGGTATACATTCATCCCAACCATCTCGGTCTGTGTTGCAAATATTCATTAGCCCCTTTTCCAGAATCTTATTAAATACTTCTACTATACCATTTTATTGTGGATGGTATGGACTGCTTTTATGATGTTGTACCATGAAATTTTCTAGCAGAGATCTAATCGTTACATTTCTAAAATGTGTACCTTGATCACTGGTTAGAATTCTTGGGCATCCAAATCTGCTAATGATATTTTCGAATATGAACCTGGCTGCTGTCTCTGCCGTGAAATCCTTCACTGGTAGTGCTTCTTCCCATCTAGTAAGATATTCAATGATGTACCTGGCCTATGAGTGTCTTGTGACAAGTGCTACCGGTCCTATATAATCAACGACCCATTTCTCAAATGGCTGCAACGCTTTTACAAGGTGAAGTGGTAGCTCGTCTATGTGTGATGGACATCCCGTCCTCTGGCATACATCGCATTTTTTTCATGAAAGCCTTACTGTCCATGTGTATTGTGGGCCACCATAACCCCACCTGCAATATCTTCCTCGCTGCGGGTTTTGCACTGACATGTCCTCCCGCAACTCCACAATGGCATTCCCACAGTATATCTTCCCTCTCATGATCTAGGACGCACCTTCACAAAACTTGGTCTAAGCCCATCTTGTATAAGTGTCCCGCTATTTGTTGATACTCTGCTGCTCTGACTACCAGATGTCTTTTCTGCGTTGCTGTATATTCAGTCGGGCACTGTCTCATCGTCAGATAAGTTGTGATTTGATCTAAGTATTCTGGGATGGTTTCTACTTTGAAAATATCAACATCTGGTAGCTGATCATCCAGGGACCCTCCATTTTCTCCATTTTCTAGTCTTGACAAGTGGTTAAGACCGAAATTCAGTCTTCCGAGCTTAACTATCACCTCGAAGGTGAACTCCTAAAACAATAGGAGCCATCTACAAATCCTTCCTTTCAGGACTAGTTTGTTTACTAAGTAATTTAAAGCTAAATGATCTGTGAAAAATTTAAACATACTTCCTAATAGGTAGTGGGGAAACTTTTTAAGCGAATACACCATTGCTAAAGCTTCTCGCTCTGTTGTGGTGTAGTTCCTTTCAACTGTTGACAGCTTTCGACTTGCAAAATAAATCGGGTAATCAACTGAAGTATCTCCTGGTTGAGCCATAACTGCTCCAAGTGCAATGTTGGAAGCATCAATGTGGACGTGAAATTTCTTATCCCAATTAGGATGAACTAATATGGGCGCGCTTGCCAATTTTCCCTTCAGGGTATTCAGGGCCGTAGTACAGTCTTTCGTCCAACTGAACTGCTCCGATTTCCGCAACAACTTCTCCAATGGGGTTGTTATTTTCGCATAGTTGCGGATGAATCGCCTATACTAGCCGATGTGGCCTAGCAACGACCTTAAATTCTTCACGGTTTCTGGTGTGTCAATGTTGATTATAACTACCACCTTTGCTGGATCAACACTAACCCCTTGTTTGTAGACAACATGCCCTAGCAGCGTCCCAAAGGGCACTACAAAGATGCATTTCTTGAGGTTCAATGAAATCTGGAGTTGTCTACATCTGTCAAACATTATTCTCAACAACGTTGCATGGTTCTTTAACAGACTATAGACTGTCCAGTAATCCATATAGACTTCCAGGAATTTATGGATATATTCTCGAAATGCTGCGATAACAATCCTTGAAAATACTGCTGGTGCATTTTTTAAACCTTAATGGCATTACATGATATGCAAATGAGCCCCATTCAGTTGTGAAAGTTGTCTTCTTCTTATCTTATTCCACTATTCTTACTTGATGGTACCCTGAAAATCCATCTGTAAATGAATAAGCTTCGTTCCCTGCAACATTGTCGAGAACCTCATCACTGAACGGAGTGGGGAATGGGTCATGTATGCATGCATTGTTCAGGCTCCTATAGTTAACACAAACTCAAATTTCAAACTTCTCCTTTTTACTTTGTATGACTATAGGACTTACCCAGTCTGCTTCTTCCATCGGGAATATTAACCCTGCCTTTAGCATCTTATCAATTTCTGCCTTAACTTTTTCTTTCACTCTTGGATTCAGACAGTATGGTCTGTGCTTTACCGGTCTTGCGTCAGGCTTCAAAATTATACGCATTCCCCCCATGTCTCCTTTTTTTCCTTTCAAATCTGCTACTAAGGATGGGAACAAGTCTTCATATTCCTGTAGTAGATTAAATATCTCCTTAGTCGTCTTGGCATCCCAATAATCACCAATTGATGCAAGTTTGGGCTTTTCCTCTATCCAGATGTTCATCTTCTTGGTCTTCAATGGTAGCAGATGAATTCCTTCTGTTATCAATTCTTCTTTAATATCCCGCTCCCCCTCTTTTTCTTCGAAATATAGATGTCTAAGACCTTTTAGATCATCATCATCCATCTCACTGTTTATCTTTTTTCATGCTACCGACTGTTTGATGCATTGGCTTATGAGCGGTTTTTCTTCATCATTCTGAATCTCTGGGAAGAACATTACCCTTTTAATGGCTTGCAATGCTTGGGTGACTGGCTCTATTTTTCCTTCAAAGGAGAAGCATTGCGTAAAATGATACACAATTGTTTGCCAAGTATTGGTTCCTCTTTTCTTCTCTTCAGTTAGGTACCAAGCCTGTGGAATCGAATCCAGTGAATGTACAAAATTTTGTACCCATAGCTCCTCCGAATACTCGAATTTATTCCATCGATCCTTACAATATTATAAATGTTTTCTGGGGTTGGAGTCCCCTTGGTACTTTTCAGTGAATTGTGGTCCTACTTCTTCCTTGAATCTGGCCCTCAATGCTGTTACAATTTCGTCCCATCGCGACAACGAGTTGCGGTGGTTGCTCCACCACCTTGCTGATGTGGATTGTAAAGCCACATCCATGAGAGGAACCCTATGGTCCACTGGTCCTTTATCTTCTCTTTTGGAAATAAAGGTATTCACAACATTCATATTTGACAGAGTTTGATATTCTCTTACCTCAATTCTGATCTAGTTGATCCTTTCGATGTTAACGCATCTTCTTGTAGTTGTCTCATATCCCCCCTACTGCCAATCATCCCAGACTCTCTCTAAGCCTAAGCCTAAGATTTTAACACTTCTCCAACTCACAGTCCCCCCCGCTGTTGTGTTGATATAATCGTCTCTTTTCCTTGCTGTCATTTGATAAAGATGATCAAGAAGCTGAGCATCTTCTCTGTTGTTGACAGAATCTGTGTATCGGGGACCTTGATATGGGTAAGGTGGCTGGGTGACCCTAACTTCCCCATCTTCAAAGATCACCATTTCCTTCTTTAAATCCATAATTTCATATTTCTCGAACGCCCATTTGATCCCTAATAATGCTGGATATGGGTCCTTATCCCCCATAATATCTATCACCTCGAAGTCTGTGTATGTCTTAACCCCTGCAACATCGACTTCGACCTCCTCCAGCCTGCCTATGGGCACAATGCAGTACTGGTTGGCCATGCGGAGTTGGATTGGTGAATATGTCAGCTTCGGTCTTCCCAATGCTCTCCATGTCTTCCTTGGAAAAATGTTGACATCTGACACTAGGTCAAGCATTGTGTCCTTAAGTTGGAATCCTGCGACTTGAGTGTTCAGCCGAAATTATTTCCCTGTTCTTCTCTTATTTATTTTGACTCTCCATATGTGTAACAACCCCAGTTTTAACATGCAATTAATTATATCACATAAACAATGAATAATCAACCCAAAAACTATTTAACTAATCATCATGGAATTTTCAGAAACATGAGCCAGACGACTTACCTGTAATGGCGCTTTTCCTTACTTGAGAATCCAAGGTTGAATGCTAGCTGAATCCTGTTGACCGCAACAAAGTTTTGGGGGCAACTCTCCACCCGAACGCAGGCTCACCTATATGTAATCTTTCCACAGCTAGCCATCCCCGAGCCCTTAAACGACGTACTACTGCCAGGGTATCCTTTGCCTCACCATACCTTTCTCTCAAGAGAATGGATGAAAGAATGAATCCTTGAATCTTCCTCAATGTATATTAAATAGACCAAACAATGGAATGGGAACCACATGCACACATTCACTATGTCAACATGCAACTTAAGTTTTACTTAATTTATGTTATCTTTACTTAATTTAGTGTTCTCTTAGTTTAACTTTATTTCTATTAGTTTCTTAGTTTAACTCTTTGTTAATTTATTTACTTTTGTTAATTAATTATTTCTTTAACTTTACTTATTGTTTATTGTTTTAGGACTCCAGTTTATTATTTACTATTTTATTTAGAACTCCATAGTTTAATGTTTTATTTATTATTCTCTTGACTATTTATTTATTTACTTATTTATTAAATCATATTATATTATTTATTATTTTATAATTATTATGGGACATTAAAGTATGTATTTTTGTGTTGCGTCATTTGATTCCCCTAGTTCTGTGGTCTCCTGCACCATCATTTCCAGGTTCTGCTTCAATTGTTCCAGCATTGGTGCATTGGTAACAATTTTTAGAAGGAACCATTCTTCAATCATAGTACTTGTACTAGCTTGGTTCTCCTTGTCTACCTTGGGCTGTGGTAACTCAATGCCTTTTCTTCCCCCAAGTTGGGAAAATGTTTCTACTGCTTCTTTAAAGTATTGCTTCTGTCTTTCTGGCTTGAACATTGGCTTTGGAGATGCTGGCCTTATCAACTTTGTCAGGTCTATAGTCTGTGCATATTCCTCGGTTCTCTTTCCTCCTTGTGTCACTATGGATACATTCTGCATAGATTTAGCCTCTATTATTCTTGGCTCTGCATTTACCAGATTTTCTGCTCTTTGTCTGGCTCTTTCTTCCCATCTTTTAATTAGCTCCAGGCAGTCTTTTGTTACGTGCATATTAACTCTGCATTGAGAGCACCATGGTCTTCTAGGAAGTGGACATTCCATGGCTACATGGCCCTCTTGGCCACAATTGTAACATCTTACATGTCCTCTTCGTCTAGCTCAGCCTCCTCTCATGCCTCTTCCTCGTCCCCTGGGAGCCTCATTCACTCTATATGAAGGCCTATCCAATCGTTCCGCTAATGCATCTAGAGCTCTACACTACTCTGTGTTGTGTGTTGTGGAATCACATAACTCATAGTATATTTTGTTCATAATGTTGGAGTATTTTTGAAAGATTGGGCATAGGCGGGGCGAATGACCAATAATTTTGCGTATCTCACAATATTAAGTTGCGGCCTGATACTATTGCGCGGGGAACCCTGGGTACTGGTGTTGCAGAGGATATAGTCCTTGAGTGTTTATCTACACAAATCCTCCTACTGGCATAGCTCCTTGTGCCCTTGCTACTGATGTCTCCACATTCTGGCCCTGCAACCTTGGACATTCGGTTACCACATGTCCCTCCATCAGACAGTGCGTACACCACACATTTGGTCTTGGAGGCCGCATTGGTTGAATGTCCTTCAAATTTTCTATGAGAATAGCTATTTGATGTTGTAATCCCAATATGGAAGGGTCTTGACTTGTGGCCCCTCCCTTGAACTCCTGCAGATATCCTGCCATGGCCTCTATCTTCATAGCTTGCTCCAATGCATCTTGTAATGTGTCGATCTTCTGTTGTGTTAACAGATTTCTTATCAATGGAAGAAGGGCCTTGATGAACTAATCTCTCTGATGATTCAAATCAACTGGGTAACTCAGTTTTCCAATCGCATCCTTGAATCTTCTCATCAGATCCCATGTAGTATCCCCTTCTCGCTGCTTAATATCCCACATCTCTGACAAACCTTGCTGATCTGTTTGGGGTAACTTGAATTCTTTAAAAAATTATCTCTTTACATCGTCTATCGTTGGGTTTTGATGAGCTTCAGACCATTTAATAAACCAGTGTAGAGCTCTCTCCCTGAGATTTGAAACTCGATCAACTTACCTGCCTCTGGTGTCTGCCGAGCCCTTCATATGGCCTTGCAGAGATACCAATGTTTTTCCACATCATCGTTACCCCTCCCAGAGAACTCTAGGTATCAGGTAAATGATCTCGCCATGCTTCCTTGTGTGGGTGTTACTAAAACAAAACCCCTGTTTACTGGCTATGAAATAGTATTACTAGCACTACTGCTAGTGTGTATTACTACTGTAGACTGAACACTATTCAACTTGCTCAATTCTCATAACTTAACAAAAATTTCACCTAGTGGCTAATAGAGTACCAGGGGAAGGTCGAGACTAGAGCTACTTGAACTTTGGGGAATAGATTTACCTTGAGTTATGGTTGCCGACCCCTCTCAGAATAGTTTCTCCATCGCAACATGCAACTCCACATCGAACATCTCCTCGGGGCACGCGTCCTCCCTGTTGGACTTCTTTCCCTTCTCTGTTTGGGATGGGTTCCTATACACTTTCCGGACTTCCTTGATGGTCCCTTCTATTTCTTGGGAACCCATCTGACCTTCCATATCCTTTTTCATATGAGGCGCCTTCTCCTTGTCCTTTCGATTACTTTCCTGCTTCTCCAACTCCTTCATCACCCTTTCTCGACACTTCTCAGCAATTTGCGCCTCCCAATGTTCTCGTCTCTCCCTCAACCTAATGGAGGTCTCGGCATCCATATCCCTATTCCCCCTTCTAACATACTTGTAACATCTCTCCCTTAGCTCCTTCCCCCAATACTGGAGGTTTAAGTCTCCATCTCAGATTTTTGAAACTCCATCAACCCCTCGTCTACCATTAAAGCTTTAATCCACAAAGGAATCTCCATCAACAATGCTCCTCGTAATCTGGATCTGAACACATCTTCTGCTTTCGAAAAGGAATGGTAACACTCAACTGCAAATTCCACTATGTATCCTTCCAAGGTAGATTGTTCCCAGAAATCTACAGCTCGGGTCAAATCAGTATCTAATCGATGGAGGGCTACCAGATCCTCGTGCAACCACTTGCGACAGATCTTTCGTGAGTTTCCTTGGACTGTCTTGAATTGTAGTCTCTGCAACCAATTATAGAGTTCCCCTGGAAAATTTCCCCAGAAGATCTCATAGATATCACTCGCAAATTTAGAGAATAGAACCTGATGCTTAACAGTTTTCTCCCTCTGCTGTCTCAACTCAGCTTGCTGTGCTATGAACTGATCTAAGCGGTTATCCCACCAGCTACGTATTTCCCTTTCAAAGATCTGTGATACCATGATCTAGCTCCTAAATGAAATTTTGGGTCCCAGCAACGGAACCATTTGTTGGCGAGAAAGAAGGTCTCTGAGCAAAACCCAGGTTCAGGATAGAGGCCAACAAGGTTTCCGCTGTAGTCTATCACAACGCCGACATTTTCACTCTACTCCGAAGAGCAGAGAATCTCACCCAAGGTGTGCCATGACCTTAGTAAGATTAGGAATAGATCAGGTATCGAACAAACTCGACTATAGAATAAACAGATAGAGCTAAGTGCTTTGAATAGGTTTAAATACTTTGTACAAGATACTACTCATGAACATATTCAGGATGAAAAAACAAATTTTAATGCGGCCAATACATTCATCTTAATCAGATACACATCACAGAACTCATGACATCAAATCCAGATAAGAGTATGTTGCATTAACCATAGAGGAAAATTACATTGCTCCTTAGAGCGATCCTAACAGGACTGATTACAATGTTATCAAATAGAACATAACATAATGAACAGAGAGAACATAAAAAATAGAGCTCTCCTGTGGCTCCCTTCCTCTGCTTTCCGCTACACCAACCTCCTGTCTATGCTGGCCGACTGCCTATTTTTTCCTTTACCAAAGCGACTATTAGTTTTCCCTTCTTTTCTGCTCTGCTGTTTGCTGCATCTCCCTGATCACTAGGAGTTCCGCTGTTTGTTCTTGTCGCTCCTTTCTGCCATCTGTGCTAGTTTCCGCAACTGCCACGCCACTTGCTCTCCAGCTCTTCACAACCATGAAAAATCTCTATCTACCGTGGTTGCACTCTGCCATCTGTTACTCGCGACTCAAAACCGTTTAATTTCAAAACAAGGGTCCCAACATGGAGCGGACGTCGATGGAGGGGCGACGACGATGGCACCTAGGGTTTGATTGCTAGTTCTCATGGTGGCTTCTACTGGCTCCCTCTCTTTCGGAAACCTCTCCACTCATCAACTATGAACCATATTGTAGCTCATGAATTTACCCCGCATTCGATGAACCCGCAGCTTCCCCCGCATTCGACGGACCCGCAACTGATTATACTCCTCGTTTTTGCTTTGGAATGCAGCCGCTTACAGTCTGTTGGAATCTGCGCGTACCCGATAGCTGCTACTGTATGCTCTCAACAATCCTGCACCATTTACACTTTTTCGTTTTCCCGTGACGGTATTTGGGCTCTGACCGATGGTTGGCTTTTGGACTGCCATTAACGGTTTTTATTGGGGTCATCAATGGAGGGGGCCCATGACGAACAATTGGTGGATTATTTGGAGGACCCATATGCACATGTGGACATTTGGACCTAATCTTGGCATTTTTCCTCTAGTATGCATGTTTCACACTCGCTACTTCTCCATTTACTTTGTCTACTTTCTCTGGGTCCACACCATATGCATCTTCTCCCATACATTCCTTCCCTGACCTCACTCCCAACTCCCCTGCCATACTCTCTGCTGCAGAGCTGGACCTTATTTCCTCTCTAGAACTACACCCTCACTCCCCTGAATCACTTGCATTTCTCTCATAGACCCTCCCACTCTCGGCTGTTGCAACCCCATTCACCTACCCTCACTCACCTCCTCCTATACCTCCACCTCCTACTTCCTCATCCCCATCTCACTCGTCCCTTCTCCCTTCACACTCCACCTTAACCCCTCACCCTCCTATCAACCCTCATGGCCCTGAATCCACTCCCCCTCATCGCCCATCCGACCGTTTCATTATTCCCCCACCTAATATCAAACACCCCCCGCCTGCTCGCCACCCCCTCCACTCTCCTCGGCTGCCACTGATGCCCTAACTTTTGGTCTGCCCCCCTGTCGCATGAAATGCATTCGGGCCTATAACTGTGGCAACCTACTTACCCTCGAAGAGGGTGTACAGATGGCAGATATTATGGGAAATGTGGATCAAGTCTTGGTGGGTCATATCCATGGCCGTAACTATGGGGCCAAGAGACTGAGACTTTGGGTTCAGGATATCTGGGGTGGTCTATTGCATAAGCTCCCATCCATTCATACTCTCACTAATGGCTGGCTTGCCCTCCGTTTCTCATCCAAGGACCCTACATATTTGGTCCTATCACAATATTGGCACATTGAGATGGCTCCAGTGCTTCTAAAGCGTTGGAGCCCCTTATTTGATCCTGAACGAGAAAAAATGGGAGCGAGACCTATCTGGGTTCGCTTGCCTGGACTCCCACTACATTTATGGAATGAACATATTTTCAGTGATATTGGAAATATTTTGGGCACTTATTTTGACCATGATCACTCCTATATTGAATCAGGCAAGATGGCCTTTGCACGGATTCTTGTCTATCTGGATACCAAGGAAGGACTGGAAGAATCCTTCAAAATACAGTGGCGCAATACCACCCAGACAAAGACTTGGATTATGAAGGGGTACCGTTTCAGTGTCGACGCTTCCACAAGGTTGGTCATGTATTTAAAGATTGTCCATTGAACGGGTAGGCTACTGGTACTCTCTCCATGGGTGGTCAACATCTAATAGAATCGATATTTGTTTCATTGCAACGTCAGGCACAACTTTCTGGCTTCCTCTCAACTCCGGTGACCACAATGCAGGAGGATATCAATCTGGAGGATGCAGTTTCCCTGACCAGGGTCACTCGATCCATGACCAATGCTACTCTTTCTAGTTTCTCTACGGATACTGGTACTCCTTCTATACCTCCTCTCTCATATTTATCTTTTTTTGTCTACTACATCTATTCAGTGTTCAAAGCCCTCTCTAGCTGGATTCTCAACCTAATCTATTACTTCCCCCCTATTCACCTTTCCTTTTCACGCCTACTCCCCCTAACATACCTACCCTATCATCCTTACTTCTCTCCTCCTCTCCATCAGCCATTCACTTCCCCCACCGCTCTCCCCCCCACCTATTGCAATGGACCCATCTGAAACCTCCTCCACTCATTCTTACAATTTTCACCTGCGTATTCACTCTCCGGTCGGACTTGGACCTCATCACGACCCTCCATCATCTTTGCAAAAGTAAACCCACGGCCATCACTCTCATAGATCGAAGGCCATCCTACAGGCTGGTCTTGAAGTCGCCTCTATCACATAACTCTCCATTGAAGGGGTTCTTAGAGCAAGAAATACCCCACATCTAGTTTCTCAATGATTTGTCTCTCCTTCAACTGCAGGGGGCTGGCCAGCCCTGAAAAGCACCTTGCTCTTAGAAGCCTCTTTACTTCATCTACGGAGATCATCCTCCTACAGGAAACCCATGCCTCCTCTGAACTTGTCATACAAGCACTTTCCGCCCTCCTCCCCTCGTGGACCATCCATGCTATCGATGCCAATGGTCGCTCGGGTGGACTTGCCCTTTGTGTCAACCCTCGGCATATAAAAGTCCTCAATGTTTGGGGGAGGGAGAACACTCTGGCAGTGGATGTATTTTATGAATCTCTCAGCCTACAACTCAAGATCATCAATGTATATGGCCCTTTCACAAACAGGCGGTAGTTCTGGACCTCTCTATTGCAATTATCGATGCTACGTTCTGACAACATCATATTGGCTGGGGACTTGAGTTTTTCCTGTGGGATATCAGAATCTTGGGGACCTAATTCACATGCAGACCCTCTCTCTTATTTCTTTCGACACCTCCTTTCAACTTATCAATTGGTGGATCCTCTCATAACCTATCCTTCTCCCACCTTGCGCAACAGGCGCACTGGGGTTGATTTGGTTTCTCGCAAGCTTGATCACTTCCTCATTAAGGAGGAATTACTTCATACTCTTGGTTTGTTTAGATAATGGATTGGCTCGAGAGGTATCTCCGATCACTCACCGATTTATCTAGAAATCACTGGTGCCTTCAACAAGTCGGCCTCACCATTCAAATTCGGTTATGTCTGGATACAAGATGCAAACTAAATCAATTTAGTGAACACACTGTGGAGGCTTCCTCCACCACAGGGCTTACAATCACCCTCCTCCATTTTTGCACATAGACTTCTTTCCATTAAAAATAAATCAATAACTTGGGCTAAGAACAAGAAAATAATGGAGGATTTCAATCTCTCAACAATTGAACAAGATATTCAGAGACTGGAGAGCTCTATTGGGGGAGACTTTGCGACAGAAGCTACGAAATCATAACTTATAAAACTGGAATCTGATTGTCTAAAGATTCCTCCAAAATCAAGATGAAGTCCAGAGGCTGAAAATTCATGCCACTTGGATCAAAGCAGGAGTTGAAAACTCTAAATTATTCCATCAATTTGCAAGGGGTCAGAAAGCCATCAATACCATTTGGGAACTCGCCAATGAGGATGGCACCTCCGCTTCTACTTTCATACAACTTGCACAGAAAGGTATTACTCACTTCAGAGATATCTATAAGGCACTCCTGCAGCCCTCATTGGCTGAGATTATCAAGATGGTCTCCTTATTTCCCAGATATGTTGATCCCCCATCTGCTAAAGATCTCCTAGCATCTGTAATGATGGGGGAATTAGAATCTATCCTTAAATGGTTCAAGAAGGATAAGAGTCCTGGAATTGATGGATGGTCTATGGAATTTTATCTGGCATTCTTAAAATATGTTGGAATAGGACTTACTGGAGGTTGTGGAAGAGACCCAACAATATGGGCGCATCTATGAGGCATTTAATGCTACCTTTATCGCCCTAATTCCCAAATCAGATTATCCCTCTACTTTCAAGGACTTTCGCCCAATTTCATTATGCAACTATATCTACAAGATTATGGCTAAGATTCTTGCTAATTGGCTTAAGCCTATCTTTTCTAATTTCATCTCACCTGAAAAATTTGCATTCCTTGAAAATAGATAGTTCCATGATGCCATTGGCATTGCACAAGAAGGACTACATTCCATGCACACTAAGAAGATCAAAGGGATGATCCTTAAGATTGATTTGGAAAAATATTTTGATCAAGCTAGCTGGCTCTACATTCGTATGCTTCCAACACATCTTGGATTTCCTATACAGGTTATTAATTGGATCATGTGTTGCATCACCTCAATTTCCTATAGCATACTCATTAATGGGGATGCAACAGATTTCTTTCATGCTGAATGGGGACTTCAACATGGATTCCCTCTATCCCCTCTTCTCTTTCTCTTGATTATGGAGGTTCTCAGCAAGTGTATTATCAATGAAAGGGATAGAGGCAGATTGAAAGGCATTTGTATCTCGGTGAACTGTGTGCTCACACACCTACTATTTTTTGATGACATTATCCTATTCCTCAATGGAACATTAGGTGACTCTATAGTGGTGACTTCTATATTACTAATTTTTTGTATTGCCATTGGAATGCAATGTAATAACATCAAATCTACATTGACATGTCATGGCTGCTCTCCACATGAGATCCATTATGCACAACAAAGATTCCCATTCACCCTTACCAGGTTTGAAGATGGACTGAAATAATTGGGATTTTTTCTTAAACCTGTTAGCTATAAAACTGTAGAATGGAATTGAATTATCACTAAGATCAAAAAAATACTATACAATTGGTGCCATCGCTGGCTATCTAGGGTTGGTCGGCTGGTACTTATCAAATTTGTCTTAGAGGCCATTCCAGTCTACTGTATGTATTTGGCTTGGATACTAAAAGGCATACTACACAAGATATAGATAATTTGCCAAAAATTTCTCTGGCTCGTCGCTAACGAAGGACACACCTTTGCTTGGATGAAATGGACACGTATTTCTCTACCTAAACATTGGGGTGGGTGGGGAATCAAATATCTTCTGACCTTTGCACAGGCACTTGCTGTTAAGCTCGAATCGCTGATTATCACTGGAAATAACTTGTGGACTAGGGTGGTCACACAAAAGTACATACATCCCCTCAACACACTTGAATGGCTCTGCCAACTACCTGTACACCACCCCAATTGCTCTACGATTTGGCGTGTTGCATAGGGCTCTATTTGGCACATCAAATTTGGTTTGGCCTGGAAAATTATAAACGGCTCTATGGTGCGCATTGGCTAGGACCATTGGTTGGGATGCATAATTGCACATCTTCTCCTGCCTGCACTTATTGAATCCCTCAATCGTGTTGGATTTCACACTCTGAATCATATTGTCGACAGAAATCATTCCACTTTATTTTCACAAGGATGGTTAGACTATCTAGATTTACAACTCCAAAAATAATGGGTCGTGACTTGGACATCCTATCTGGATGCATTAAGAGATATGCGGGTCAAAAATATTGGTCAGGAAGATGAAATCATTTGGAATATTTCAAAACATGGTAAATACACACCTAAAGAGGGATATATTCACATATACAGCTCTCACAAGCTTGATTCCTTACTCTCATGGTGGCGCACTATCTGGAAATTAAAGGGACCTGCAAAAGCTAGGCTCCTCATGTGGTGCGTTCTCACTGATAAAATACCCACGGGGGCCAACCTCCAGAAAAAATCATATATTGGTCCCAATAAATGCTCACTATGTAATGTGGCTGCTGAAGACACATTACATCTCTTTCTCCATTACTCAACCATACAATAACTATAGCACCTTATCAATTAATCTATTAACCACAACTTTCATTGGGAGGGGCTATATGTATCTATTGCATGGGAGACTTGGTGGCAATATACTAATCCCCACAAGCTGTATAATTTGACTATCGTAATCTGCTGAAGCATCTGGATGGCTCACAATCAGACCATATTCCATAATACACCACATCACTGGCCCTCATTTGCTTCCCGCCCCATTTCCATTTACCATATGATTCCTGATGATCCTCCACCTCCACACCCTCGGGTTATCTCCCCTGAGCATATTGATATGTCCCTTCCCTGGGCATACTTTGACGGATCTGCACAAGCACATGGTTGTGGAGGTGGTTTCCTTCTTCACCTCACACCTCACCATTTTTACAAAGTCAAGATCGGTCTTGGACGTGGCACTAATAATTTTGTTGAGCTCTCCTGTCTGTTATACCTCCAATTTTCTATCACCAAGAATTTTCATGAACTACAAATATTTGGCGATTCCAAAATTATAATTGACTGGTTCAATCAACAAAACACCTGTCACGTGCACACATTATAGAACATTTTGGATGAATTTCTTCAGTACAAAACACATTTTGATCACATTTCTTGTGAACATATTTACAAGGAGAGGAATGCGATTTACGATCTCCTATCCAAGGAGGCGACACACTTACTGACTGCCCACATGGAGATACAAGAGCAGAATGATCACGCATTTTATCAATACTTTCATCATCCTTTTGTACCTGATCACTAGATGGGGTGAATCCCCATCAGGGGCTGCTACTGTTTAGTATTTTTGTTCCAGTTACTTATAGTATTTTTGTACACAGACTTTTGATCGCTCTTACACAACAAATATTTATGAGGACACTTATCAAATGTATTTATATTTTGATACTTTATTGCTATCGATAGCCAACTTTACTGCTGATCTGAATATGCACTTATCATATACAACATGTAGCTTTTATTTTATTAATAGAAGCTACGATTTTTCCTCTGGAAAAAAAAACAATCAACACAAATTGTTCAACTAAATGGCATAGAAAAACCACGAGCAAAGAAGGCTTACATGTAGCGATGATATACCTTACTTGTGATTCCAGAGTTGTAACGGTACTCAAATCTTGGTGACTGAAACAAAGTTTTTGGGATGGCTATCCACTTAACCATAGACTCAGCTACACATAATATTTCTATAGTTGGCCACCGTCAAGCCCTCAATTACCTACTACTGTGAGGGAATCCTTTGTTTCATAGTGCTCTCCTTCCAAAGGAATGAATGAATGCTGCTCATCTCCTTTTCCAGTCATTAAATAGAACAAACGGTTCCAAAAATGGAAATTCATTGGAAATGATCCACATGCACACAATCTATATGTCAACATACCAAATTTTATTTCTTTGTTTTAAGTTTTAATTAACTCTACTTTTTTTCTTAATTTAACATTTACTTATTTGATTCATTTTTACTTTTGTTAACTTTACTTATTCTTACTATTTTTATAGTTTATTTTATATATATTTATTTATAACTTCAATTTATTATTATTTTTTACTATTATTATCTTGTATTCATTCTTTATTATTTATTTGCTATTATTATATTTAATTCATTATTTATTGTTTTATTTACTTATATATTAATATTATTTCATATAATAATAATATTTTTTTTTTTACAAGAACGGGTATGGGTTTATATTATAATTTGGCCAAAATGCCTTTCACCGGTTACATTTGGTCGGGCATAGCCCTTAAAATTTCTTCCACTAACTGATCAAAGGCCCCAAAACTTGGGAAACCGCAAGATTTACTCGAGACTATCGAGTCTATCTCCGTTATTTTTCCTATCTTAAATAGACAAACAAACTGATTCAATAAAATGCAGAAAAACATGACAATCTTTATGGAATGGAGTCCCAGTTCTCAGTTCCGTCTGCCAAGAGAAAGCCTGCGGGAAGTGGAACTACCCTGTTGGCTTCCAAATCAGGAGCTTTGTTATTTTCCCTCAAAACGTGGAGGAAGGTTGTAATCTAGAAAGATTTCACCAGGGTTCTGATTCTTGAAATCACTCTTGCCAGTTTAATGTCTGCAGGAGAGGAATCCTCCACTAAGACTTTGATGATGGATTGAGAATATTCTATAATACTGAAATCTGAGAGACCAATAGCCTTTTCTTGCTTAAGACCTTGCAGAAGTGCCAAGGCTTCAGCTTGCATGCTAGTAGACTACCCTAAGCCCCAAGCGAACTTTGCCACTGTTATGCCCTCTTTATTTTTATGATTCCTCCTGCCCTGACCAATCCAGGATTTCCTTTCGCTGCTCCATCGAAGAACAAAGAGAATCTGGATTGCATGAGGAGCAACTCCGAAAGTTCATTCTCCTTCCCTCTGAATTGCCATTCTTTTATGACCTTGTGAAGCCTTGTTTCGCCAGAGAATTGGAGGTCCATCGAGGCACCCCATTCTAAGTCTTGCTGACTCAGATTCAAATCCGGAAAATGTTCCCACAGACTTTCTTTCCAAAGACATTTTGTTTTGGTGATGATGAACTGTGAATTTAGACTTTCATCTCTGAAAACTCTTCTATTACGCTCGAGCTAGATTTGCCAGCAAACAAATTTCGGCAAGGAGAGCCATGAAGCTATGAAACTTTCATTTTTTGGGAGCGTTTCTGGGTAGTAATTCCGCCAGTTTGCAAAAATATCTGATATAGAAATGGGTAAGATGAATTCATTTTTCCAGTAGCTCAAAAGGCCATGCTAGATTTCTCTTGAAAATTTGCAGTCCAATATGATGTGTTGGGCGTTCTCCTCACTGTCACAGCATAAGTGGCATCAAGAGGGACCATGAAATCCTTTCTTCTTCAATCTATCTGTAGTTAAAATCCCTCTGTGACATAACAACCAACAAAATGAATCGACCTTAGGCATGGATTTGAAATTCCAGATCCCGTTCCAAACAACAGGATTAGGAGGGACGTTAGGACGATCATGGAGGCATTTATACCCCTACGCAACCGTGTAAAGCCCTGGGGCGGCTCCCCAACCACGGGCATCCTGCTTACCCACACGCAGAGGCGCCATACCGTTTAACAAAGAAAGGAGAAGATCACGAGCTTGAGACAGCTCAGGAGGGACGGGAGGGAGTCTCCAACGCAGCCAGTTTCTGCCTTCCCATTGTGAAATGTCCCAAAGAGTAACGCAGCCTGCATTGTCCAACCAAAAACGCAGCGCATGCAGAGAGCAATGGGATGATAAAGGAGGGTGCATCATAATGCTGCCTTCCCATATCTTAATTTCTTTGCCGTTTCCTGGAATCCAATACGCTCTGTCTCTGATTAAAGGGGCTGCTTTGTGACAGAGTTTGATCAGCTGCGAGCCTGTGGTGGGTAATTGGGCATCCAGACATCTCTTCCTCTTTCCCATGAAGTATTTCCTCCATAGAGCTCTTTGCGCCCAGCCTGGATGTGGTCCAATGATTCTCCAGAAGATCTTGGCTCCCATGGCTATGTTTTGGAGGCTGAGATCTTTGAAGTTAAGGCCTCCTTCACTCTGGGGCTTGAAGATTTTCTCCCAACTTACCAAAGGGATTTTCCTGTCATTGTGATTGCCCCCTTTCCAGAAGAACTTGCGAATGAAGGCATCCATTTTTTTGATGATGCCTGTAGGGGATAGAAATACAGAGAATTGAAAAATGGGGAGACTACTGAGAACATATTTGATGAGGACGGTTTTGCCGGCAAGGTTTAACCATGAGAATCCCCAAGCTTGGACTTTGGCCTTAAATTTTTCCAACAGAGGAATCCAATCTCCGCTGTATGCCAATTTGCGAAAGATGGGGAGGCCCAAATAAGAAAAGGAGGACCAGGTGAGGGAGGCAGTAAAGCCCAGAATTCTTGAGATGACAGAAAGGGTGGAAGCAGAGATATTCCAACAAAAAGCTTTGCACTTACCTTTGTTTAGACTGTTGCCTATAGCTTCACTGTAGTCATCCAAGACCTCCTTGAATCTTAAAGCAGATCTAGCAGAGGCAGCCCCTAACAAGAGGGTATCATCCGCAAACAGGGTGTGATTAACATTTTTAACCCCTCTGGCAATATTGAGCCCCAAGATCTCTTGGTCAACTAGTTTCTGATCCAGGTAGAAACTCAGGACAGAAACATGAAGGACGAAGAGGAGCGGAGAGAGGGGGCAACCCTGCCTAAGCCCTCTTGAAGCTTTAAAAAAACCAGTTGCTCTCCCATTCACCAGTGGGGCAATCCAAGGATCAGCAATACAAGCACGTATCCAATTTAAGAAGCCCAATCCAAAGCCAAATTTTTTCAGGACTTCCTAAAGAAAGCTAAGTCTGACCCGATCAAAAGCATTAGCCAAATCTAATTTAATTACCATACCTTTCTCTTTGCGAAGCTGGCTCGAGTGAATCGCCTCTTGCACGAGGATGAAGTTGTCAGCAAGCTGTCTCCCCTGAACAAATCCACCTTGGTTCTCCGGGATGATGGCTGGAAGGATACCTTTTAGTCTGTTGGCAATAACCTTTGTGATTAATTTGTATCCAATATTACAAAGAGAGATGGGGCGGAACCGATTAAATTCTTTAGCACCCTTCTCCTTGGGAATGAGGGCAAGAAAAGAAGAGTTGGTGCTGCCCCCAATTTTCTGGCAATTTTGAGATTTCAAAATCATTTTGTAGAGGTATTTCTCCACTATCTGCGAGCAGGTTTGAATAAATCTTGTAGTGAAGCCATCCGGGCCTGGGGCTTTTTCAGGCTCCATGTCAGAGAGAGCATCTTTTATTTCTTGTATAGAGATCTTCGCTTCAAGCTGATGATTCATTGAAGGTGAGATCCTAGGGGGAACCGCCTCCAAAATTTTTGAGTTTGGGTCCGTCACTCCCTCTTCTCTATACAGGTTTTGAAAGTGATTGAAATCTGCTCTCTTTATGCTATCGAAGTCTTTGTGTGTCGAGTTGCCATCTTTGATTTCTGCGATAGAATTGAAGCTCTTCCTGGCTTGAGCTTGTTTGTGGAAGAAGGCAGAATTTCTGTCTCCTGCTTTAAGCCATAAACTCCTAGACTTCTGTCTCCAATGCTCTTCCTCTGAAAGGAAAGCTTTATGCAAGATTTGCTGGAGCTCAACTTCCTTATCTAACACTTCTTTAGTGATTTCTACATCTTCACTTTGGGCATGGTGCTGGGCAAGATTGTCTTGGGCCTGCTTTCTCTCACTTGTAGGGGAGGGAAGAGATTTGGCCCAAGTTTTAAGAGCCACTTTCAGTCTTCTAAGTGTTTCTTCCCAAATGAAGAAAGAAGAACCTTTCACTGGCATTTTCCAGCAGTCCTGAACCAAGTTCAGAAACTCTAGTTTCTTGACCCAAAGAGGGTTGAATCTGAAGGGGATGGGGCCAAGATCTTTGTGGCCCAACATCTCAAGCAGAATGGGCTTATGATTTGAAACACTGCATGGGAGGATATGCAATCTGAATTCTAAGCCCAACAAAAGGAAGGAACTCTGCACCAAACATCTATCAAGTCTAGCAGCAATTTGACTAGGACCTATTCTTTTGTTAGACCAGGTATACTTACCATTTTCTGGGGGGATGTCAAGCAGATCCCAGTCCTGCATGAGGTCTTCCACCCATTCCCTTGTAGGGTCCCTTATGATTGTTCCTCCTCGCTTTTCCTCCATGTGCAAGGTGAGGTTTAGATCACCTGCAACAATGATGTTTTCCAAGTTTTCTGACTCCGAAAGATGTCTAATGGAGTCCCAACACTCCCTTTTCTCCCCTATATTTGTTGGAACATAGACATTGAAGAGACTGACTGCCTCCCTCGAGTCCAAAGGCTGGAGCTTCAAAAACAGCCAGTGGGTGTTGTACAGCTCGGAGACCAGCCTATACTTGAGAGGGTTCCAGAGAGAGCCCAGTCCCCCAGAGGCTTCCTGAGCTGAAACTGCATGACTGCTGCTTCCTTTCCCAAATTTTTTACTGATTTGGAGAAACTCCTTGTCCTCCATTTTGGTCTCCTAAATCAGAAGAATGTCTGGGGCTTCTCTTCTTATAAGGCTTCTCGTTGCTTCTTCTTTCACTTTGCTCCCCATTCCTCTGTAGTTCCAGGAGACAATCTTCATCATTTATTTTTATGATGATGGGCTCCCTTGGAGCCCTGCGCTTGGTTTTTGATCATCTTCGGGTTTTTGCCAAGGAGTTTCTCCAGAGTGGGCTGACTACCCTGAAGCTTGTCTATGTAAGTTTCCCGTTCTCTCTTTTCTCTAGCAGATTTGTGACCTCTTGCAGATCTTCTGACCGATGTCTGCATATCTACTATTTATCCATCCTCCTCAGATTCCTCCGAGTCATGTTCCTCCTTGGAGGCTTCTGTTTGCTTTTCCTTTTTTCTTGCCGTGCTGCTTTCTTTAGGTCTTGCTTCTGCTGAAGTCATTTTTTCTAATGGTTTATCTTGCCTATATTCTTCTTGGGGAGTCTCTTCAACAGAGCTTAAGACCCCATACCTATTTTCTTGACTTTTTGGTGGGGGAACATTCTGGGTGGAGGCAGGCTGGGGGCCATGAACCCCAGATTTCTTGTGAGATGTCTTTGGCCTCTTGACCTGGTTCCAGCCATCTTCCTTTCCTTTCTCTGCTTCCCCTTTGTTTGGGCACCCTCTTGCAAAATGGCCATATATGTGACATTTACGACATTTGAAGGAGAGTTGCTTATAGTCCAGCACTTGCACATGCGTCCAACTGCCAACCTTTAATTTGATGGCCTCCAGAAGCCCCACCTCTAGGTCCACCTCGACATAGATTCGGGCGCAATCGTACTGATCGTTGTTGTTAGCTATATCAATGAATTTTCCAAAAGTATTTCCAATGTGCTTAAGGGACTCCCAGTTCCAACAATGCACTGGAAGGTTAGGGAGCCGAACCCAGACAGGGACTGCTGTTGGGACATCCACGATCGGATCGAAGTCGGGGGTCCATTTGTTGAGGTAGAGGCCCTGAGGCCCCATGAAATAGGGCCCATTCCTGAAGATCAAGTCTTTGTCCTCCTTTGTGTTGAACTTGAACAGGAAAAAGCCTCTACCCAGAAAATATGAGGTGACTTTGTTCTTGATCAGCGGAACCCAGTTCTTAATGACCTAGTTTTCCATCGATTTTGGCGAGGGCCAAAGGCTTGTGAATTGACCCACCAGGGCACGATTTTCCAGGGACAAAGCGACCTAGATCAGACCCTCAGGAGGAAGGTTTACCTCCGGAACATCGTCGAGCATTTTGACGAACTTAGTGACTTCGGACTTCTTCTTTTTGGGCAGCGAAGCAAGTAAAGAGGAGAAGGCTGCTTCAGCTTCTGGGGATGGAGCTTGCGAGGGACCGATGGGCGAGCCTTGGGCCTCCATGGCAGAGGGTCAAATCAACGAATTCTATCTTCACCAAGCATATAGAAGGCGAGGCATCTCAAGACCGGGATGGAGAAGAAGAGGATCCGGTCAGATCCTGAAGGAAGAAACTCCAAGGGCACAGATCAAGCAGATCTGACCAGAGAACAAGAGGCTCAGCGAGAACCTGAAGAAGGTCAAGAGAGACAAGAAGGATCCTAGCAGATCTGAGAGACCCAGAGGTCAGGAGGACCAGTCAGAGGTGGAAACGGCCGAGAGGGTAGAGCCCAGTCTCAGGCTGCGCAACGCAGGTCGCGACAGGAGGTAGCAGCGCTAAAAAAAAAACTAAATAATTTTAATAATAATATTATTATTATGGGGCATTGAAGGTGTTTTATTCACCTACCTTAGATCTCATTAGTTCTAATGGAGTCTTCCTTGGTCACACTACCAATAATGTTGTCGAGTACACTGTTTTTATTGAACTCCTTTTGGAGGCCATTTCTCATGGTATCTCTCACTTATTGGTCAGGTTATAATCCCAATTGGTGATTATGCATATTAATAATCTTTATAACATTCACAATTTAGTGTTGCTTCGCAAATTTTTAAGGTCCCTCTTTTGGAGCACTATTTTGAGTTCATTACTTATGAACATGTTCCAAGAGCATCCAATACATTAGTTGTTTCGTTGGAAAATTATGTATTAGATTGACATTTGTCACATTAATTTTAGTTATAAGAATGCATGTACATTTTCATAAAAAATTACACAAAAACATCAAATATGTCGAAAAAACCAAAAAGTGTGTGCGTGTGTATATACAAATATATATCAAGTCAAGTTTTCAGTACATCAAAAGAGTCTTAAAATTTGAATGTTTATACAAAATGGCTACAAGACAAACTAGTGCCACATGTGTGTCATACCAAAACTTTTGTGAGTTTGTTACATCGAAAACAAAAAAATTACATATTTTTCAAAGCCCAATAATTCCTTTAAGTGCTTTTCCATATGTTTAAAACTATTGATGATGTCCTTAAGTGATTTTATTAACAGATATTACCGCTTTCCACCTAGATGAGCATTCTTTTTATGGTTTTTTATCGCTCGTAAAACCAAAAAAACCTCAAGTTTACTTCTTCAAGCTTGTAAAAATCCCATAAAGAAGAACGAGCATTATTTTTATGGTTTTTTTCCTCACTCGTAAAATTGAAAAAAAAAACCTCAAGTTTACTTCTTCGAGCTCGTAAAACCCTCACAAAGAAGAATGATCATTCTTTTTATGGTATTTTTTCTCACTCGCAAAACAAAAAAAAAACTCGAGTTTACCTCTTCGGGTTCATAAAACTCCCACGAAGAAGAACAAAAACTCTTTTTTTATGGTCTTTTTCTCACTCGTAAAACTGAAAAACCCTCGAGTTTACTTCTTCGAGTTCATAAAACTCGCATGAAGAAGGTTGAGCCATTCTTTTTCTATATTTCTCTCGCTCCTCAATTTTTAAAAGATACCCCAAGCTTCCTTCATATGACTCGTACAAAATTTTATGAGGAATATCGATCTTAATTTATTTTCCCTCAAACTCATAAAAAAATGAGGTGAATGCCTATTTATTGTAGGTTTATCTCTTTATCCAGAATCAATGGAATAACTGCGAAAAGGAACTATGTTGGGTATACTATTATATCTTTTTTGCACCCAATCATCAAACAAGACAAATATCCCTCGAAGAGTCTTATTTAATCTCTTTTCAGACTCTCTAAATGTGAAAATATCGCCGATTTTACCCTTTTTGGACTCATAAAACTTAAGCAGAATGGGAAAAAATTGGAAGAAAGAACAATCATTGCTATCTATATCAGTAAGAAGTTTTATTGTAGTAGTTTATTGTCTATCCCTTGAACATGGAACTTAGCTAACACATTCACCCTTTGTTAGATCTCAACTTCTCTTTTGAACCCGACCATCTTATGAGTCTTAGGATTGATAAATCCTACTCTTCCTGGTGTTCTTGATTCTAAGTTACCTAGTCTCCTAGGTTTCATGTTGTTCATTGTTCAAGGGATTGTCTACTATTTGTTGAACATATTAACCATTATATCATGTGTCCATTTAGCCTCTATCAGTTCACCTTCTTGTTTTAGATCATTTCAAAATAAATCACTTCTTTCCATTTCGTGTCGATTGATGTGAGACTCATAATTTCCCTCGTTCGACAAATCCCTTTCTATCGAATTTAACATATTATTTGGGAAGTGGATTGAGAAACATCATAGTACCCTGGAGCTTGCAGTCATTAGTAACAAATTTCCATGTATTTTATTAGGGGTTTTCATTATTGACTCCCAATTGAGTAACTCTATAAGTGTTAGACCTCAACTCATTTATTCATGGTCACCATATTGTATTGGGAATCCTGGAGAACATCATCCTTATCAGTGGCCCTCCTCATATCTGTTAAAGATTTTCATTATTGATCAATAATCAAATAAATTCTCACATGTTCGACATTAGCTCATCATTCACATGTGTAGAATTAGGCTATTTCGAGATGGTAACTAAGACCGTGGGAAGATGCTTACATCACTAAACATTGTTTCCTCTCCCAAGCTGCGTATTTTGTTTCTGGAGACAACTTATATTAGACAAACTACATTACGACCTAGATCTACATTGTACTTTTTGGTGGACATGATCTATCATTTTCTACATGGATCCATAGTGTATTGTTATGCTTTAGCTATTTAGCATGTTAATGCTTGAATCAAGACATGATTTATATGTGACATATGTTTGATGTTGTTTGTGTTCCTCCTTTCATTCCAACACTGTAATTACTCTCTCTCCTTGACTATTTTATAAAATATTTCAAGCAACACTTTCTTCTAGGACCTCACACTTTGTGGGACATACTTTCTCCCTGAAAATAAATCCTCATTAGCTCAGAGGATATCACTATGATTTTGGCTAAATTTTACCTCTTTCTCTAGCCTACTTATGACTGTAATGCACCCTTTATGCCTAACATAGTGCGTTATAACACTTGTCACCTATTATGCAACCTGCATTACACTAGTCAGTAATGCTCTGGTTCTTCATCTAGCCCACGTTATTTGAATCTCACTCAGTCATGAGAAAAAATAATGAGTTAACTCATTGTGACACTCTTGTTCACATAAGGAAACTCTTACACTATGGAATCTGATCGCCTTGACATCATTTATAGCTTTTTCATATTGAAATTAAGAACTATAAAGAAACTTAAAGCATTTGACAAGAGGGAACATTACCCACTCCAAATATTTTACCCAATTTTCATTCGAGAGAAACCGATAGGATTCATATCCTCCATTTACCTATAAATTTAGAGCTTGGCCATTGAGAAAGGGATAAAAATTCAGAACTTTGTTATGATGTCAAGATCATCATTGAGAGAGAGCATTGGATTTAGGCGCTAGAGGAGGTAATGTTGCAACTTGAAAACTTGGTTGTAAAATCCATTCTTTTGATTAATATATAGATTGACTATTCTTTCTTCCAGAGTATTGTTTAATGATCATTTGTATTGTGTTTAACTAATGATTGTTTGGAAGTTTGGATTATAATGGTTTATTCAATGATGCTTAGTTGTTAATCTATTATGCCTTTGATTGATGAGATTATTATGCTATCAAATTTTTGATTTGTTTTCCATTTTATGTAGGTTAAGATTTTGGAGCTAGCTAGGAACATTTATCGGCTACACTAATAACTCCAACTCATCTACATAGAAATAAAAGTAGGTTATTCCTTAGCATTATTTTTCCAATCTTGCTTTATTTCTTGCATTACTGAATGGGTCATGTATTAGGATAATCAAACCCTTATCTTGTATGTCTTGGGTTTCCAAGAAAACCCGAGAGGGTAATTTTTTGTTAATATGAGCATTATTCCCTATAACAATTGTTTCCATGCATATGATCTCTTCCATCACTAGTGGATCCCATTGGTCACCTGATGTTTGAGTGGTGCCTTCTCCTTTAGAAGCATATCAGAATGGTGACAAAATTACTCTAAGTTAGGCTAAGATTGCTTACCAAATGATCCAATCGACATCTGATAATTTTAAGCTGAGTGAAACCTATGGTGACAAAGTCGATGACTATCCTTTGCCCATTGGGGTTGTTTACCACCCAATTTCTCATGAATTTGTTTATGATGGTATTCATATTGAATAATAAATTATGGAGTTCATTTTCATTTTTTATCATTCTTGGGGGGAACTATATCATTGTTCATCTCTCCTTCCTAGGGTAGAAAAGTTGGATGAGTCATCTAAAATTTTGGCTTCCTCTAAATTCGTTGAGTGGTCCCGGTCCATCCTCATGTTGCATGATGTTTTCTTAGAGGGTAACTTGGAAACAACATCAAAGGATATACCCATAAACATTACTATGAATCTAGGTGTCATGGAAATTATCATGACTAGCGCAGATTGCACTCCCTGAGAAATTGAATTTACACTACCCTTTTCAAATAATTATATGATGTTTTTGTTTGGTTATTTGAATAAATGCCTTAGATTGACCCTCAAATTTCAGAACATGAAATTATTATGTATTAATGAGTTAAGTTAGTTAGGAAAAGGCTCAGGCCAATGAACCCTGTTAAAGCAACTGCTATCAAAGCAAAGGTCCAAGAACTGTTAGATGGTGGTTTTATCTATATGGTACCCTTGACAAAGTGGATTTCTAATCATGTTCCTATCAATAATAAACAAGTGAAAATTAGGGTCTATGTTTATTACATGGACCTAAATTTGGCCTATCCAAAGGATAATTATCCAACCCCTTTCTTCGATCAAATTCTTAACACTTTTTCCTAGAGTGTTATTTTTCTTTTATGGATGGTTTTTCTGGTTACAATCAAATATAGATCAAACCAAAAAATTGGTTAAGACCAATTTTATCTACCCATAGGGAACATTTTCTTATCATAATTTTCCTTTTGGTCTTAAAAATGTTGGGAGTACTTTCTAGTGGGCCATGCCCTATACTTTTCACAACATCAAACACATTGTCGATGTATATATGGATGATATTATTGCTTAGTCCCTCCGACATGAGGATCATCCAACCCATATTATGTAGGTCTTATATGATGTTGTTATTATAAGATTCATTTGAACCTGCACAAGTGTGCCTTTTGCATGGTGTTTGGGAGGTTACTAGGCTTCATCATATCTAAGGAGGGGATCCAAGTTGATCCTTAAAAGGTTGAGGCCATCATTTAATTGCCTCCTCCACATAATCTTCACTAGATTTAAGCATTACAAAGGAAGGCTAAATTCTTGCATACGTTTATTTCTAATTATGCCAAAATCACAAAATGTTTTGTGCATTTCCTTAAGAAGGGTGTACCTTTCATATGGGATGACTAGGCTTAGATTTATATTTATACTTTCAAGAAAATCTTATAGTCTTTTCCATTATTGAGCCCTCTTGATTTTAATTGGGACTTTTTTTTTTCTCTATTTTGGGCCTTTCAATCAACCATTGGTATGGTTCTTGTGCAAGAAGATGATATGTGAAATGAGCATGCCATCTATTATCTTAGCAACTACCTTCTTGGTCTTGAGATTTTCTATTCCCTTATTGAAAAGTTGGCTTTGAAAACAGTCTATGTTGTCCAACGTTTATGACATTACACACTCTTGCAAAAGACTATGGTAATCACTGACTCCAACCCCATGAAACATATCCTTAGTCACCAAATCATTGGGGGAAAATCCTCGAGGTGGATTATTATCCTTCAAGAGGTTGATTTTGAATTTTCTATTTCCAAGTCCAAGAAATCATTAGCCTTCACCGAGTTAATGTTCAATTTACCCCAAGTTGATGAATAAGTCGTGGCTAAGGACTTTTTATTAGATGATTCCTTATTTCTCATTATCTCGTTTGGTCTATGGTATGGGGATGTCTTACTATATCTCCAAAATCAATGGTTTTGGTTTGCGTTATCACATAATCAACATTGGCATATATTTCATTAGGATAAAAATTACATTATTATTGTTGATACTCTTTATCATCGCATAGTTGATTTGATGTTGTGTTGATGTATCACCCATGAGGAGGTTTTCCAAGTCATAAACGATTGCCACATTGGAGCATGTGGTGCTCATCTCTTTGGGTTTTCCACTGCCTCAAAAATCTTGTGCGTTAGGTACTTTTGGCCATCAATATTGAAATATTGTATCATGGTAGTCCAAAAGTGTCATATTTGTCAACTCTTCACTAAAAATATGTGTGTTCACCCTGTAGTGGCTATCAGACCCATTTCAAAATTCGGAATCGATTTCATGGACTGTAAGAAAAAAAGTACTAATGGACACCACTACATCATCATGACAATGGACTACTTTACTAAGCGGGTCACAACTATGGCTACCTTTTCTAATGATGGGGACATTTAGGTTTGGGGTACCCAAATTGTTCATGAATAATCATGGTTCTCATTTTTGTAATCATATGATGATAGAAGTAATTGCCAAGTATGGTTTATTCCATAAACACTCAACCCCCTATCATCCCCAGTTTAATAAATAAGTAAAAGCCATGAAATTTGTCTTAAAAAATGATGCTCCAATGGATGGTAGGGAACCACAAGTCAACTTAGGATCCTATGCTATTTTCCATGTTATGGGCCTATTGAATGTAAGTGATAAATTCCACAAGATTCACTCCCTTTCAATATCCAAGGTCGGGGAATGTGGGAAAATCCCTAGCATTAACCCTTCCTCACTCATTATGTCCATCACCTGGTTCTTAAGCACATGTTTCTCTATTACAATATAAAGAGGAACCGTTATATGTCCTCACCTCATTGAGCGATGAACTGAATGATCATTAAGATGTAATTAAATTTCTATATCATTCAAAGCAAGCTCTAACCCTTGAGCTATGAGTGATAATACAAGGAAAAGTATACGAAAAAATTAAAATGCACATATGAGGGGTGAAAAACAAAGGCCTATTTGGTAAATCAAGCATCCATGATTTCTCCCTACTCACATCTGTACACTGAGGATGTGGATCCCCATCATGCTGGTCCCTTTGACCATGACACATGGCCATGAAGTCTTCTCCCCTTCATACCATTATTATTATTCACTAACACTTATCATTTGAAATGTACATATTTATTGTATATTCAAAATTGTTCATGTAATGTACTAAAACATAAGACTCAAATATACTCTACCAATTTGCGAAAGTAAATTCACGATCAATAACAAGAATCAATAACATCCATCAAGATTCAACACACATACACAATGACATATCTAAGGGAAAGCAACTACTCAAAACCCCTTACTATCTATATTGCATTAATCACATGATCTAGATGAATACAATAGGATATGCTCAACATTGAGCTCAACCTACACCTATATCTAATATCCTCTACTTGACTGACTGAGCTTGGCTAACACTTAACCAAATTTCTGCCTTCCCAAGCTCCTATTTCCTTACACTATTTCCTTGGGAATTAGGCCCCTATTAATTAGGAATTTCCTTATTGAGAATTGCACAATTTATTTAGGCCTTCCTTTGACTGCATGCATGACTTGTACAATTTGGAATATTATACAACTGATAGTACACTTCCCTTGAACTCCAATCTCAACTAGGTAACTCAAATTGTGTGCATGCATGATTTAATTTAGGATGATTGATCAGTTAACTGGTTGATCACTGAGTACACACCTCACTACTAGACCTCCCGCTAGTTCCTCCAACAGTTGGAACTAGTTTAACTGAACATAACTCAATTTAACTGAATTAAATTGTTATAACTGAAATTAAATAAACCTAGGCTCCTAAAATTTAGGAATCGTTGTACACATCTCAAGTTCTCCCTCTTTAATTAACTAAGCCAACTAAGTGAAAATAACTTAGTTAAATTTTAAAAGTTGTTTGCTAACATCGAATTTCAAATTTTCTCCTAATTTAATCAAGGAAAAATTAAATTAGGGATTTCTTGTTGCATTTTCAACACTCCCTCTCAACAAGAAAGGGATTATTAGACATCCTAATCCTACTTCTATGGAACTCAAATTTTCCTCTTGACAAGGCCTTTGTCAAAATATCTGGGTCCCTCTCCTTTCTCAGAATCTACTGCAACAACATGGTCCTCCTCTGCACACAATCTCGAAGATGGTGGTACCAGATATCTATGTTCTTGGAACGATCGTGAAAACCAGATTCTCTGAGAGTTTGATACAAATCTGATTGTCACAGTAAATCACTGGAGGCTCCATCATATGAAAATATAACCCAACAATAATATTCCTCATCCAGATAGCCTTACAAGCTGCTTGAATGACAACCATGTACTCTGCTTCTGCTGAAATGAGTGCAAATGATCTCTACTTGCTGCTATACCAAGAAACTACTGTTGACCTAATACTGAAGATGCCTCTTGAAGTGCTCTTCCGATCTGATCGACTTCCAATGCAATCTACATCTGTGAAGCCTTGCAACTTTACTCCCTCTGTCCGTCTGTACCAAAGTCCAAACTGAGTGGTGCCTATGAGGTACCGTAGTACATGTTTAGCCACCCTCCAAAATAATTTGGTCGGTCGAACCATTGTTTGGCTCAATTGATTGACCGCATAACACAAATCTGATCGAGTGTTCACCAAGTACATGAGTGAACCCACCAACTTCATATACATAGTAGCATCTACTTCCTCACTTGAAGTGGCATCCTTTTTCCTCTAGTTTGTCACTAGAGGAGTCTCCATGGGTTTGCATCTATCCATGTGGAACTTTTGAAGTATCTCATTGGCACACTTGCCCTGAGGGACAAACAGGTCGCCATCTTTCTAGCATACTTCCAAACCAAGGAAATAGTGCATCAACCCCATGTCCTTCATTTCGAACTCTCTTCTAAGGTCCTCCTTGCAAGACTAAATAAGGTGTTCATCACCAGAGAAAATGAATTCATCAACATAAATAACAATAATCAACAATTTACCTTCTCTCAGAATGTGGTAAAGGTTTTCATTTGCTTCACTTTTGGTGAATCCCAACCCAAAGAGGTAACTATCGATCATGGTGTACCAAGCACAAGGTTCTTGTTTCAACCCATACAATGCTCGCTTGAGTTGACACACATGTGAACCTTTATCGAAGGTCTCAAATCATTCAGGTTGTTTAATGTACACCTCCTCCTCAATTAATCCATTGAGGAATGTTGTCTTCACATCCATATGGTGGATTTTCCACCCCATCTAAGAAACCAAAGTAAGAATCGATCTGATGGAAGAGTACCTTTCTATAGGAGAAAAGGTCTCTTCGTAGTTAAACCATTCTTCCTGAGAGTACCCCTTGGTCACAAACCTTTCCTTATGCTTCTCGATGCTTCTGCCTGCTGCATGATTTACCTTATAAATCCATCTCTAACCCACCATTGACTTGTCTGCAAGTCTTGGGACCACTTCCCAAAAATAATTTCTAACAAAGGAGTCATACTCCTCTACCATAGCATCAAACCATACCAGATTCTCTACTGCTTCCTTGAATGAGGCTGGTTTTTTATCTACTATCTCACTCATCATAGCCATGTATCCTATGTACAGATCTAGTGACCTCATATGCTTGCGCTATGATGTGGGTGCTCCCACATTATCTCTTGCATCCTGTAATAGTTTTTCAGTTTCCCAGGTCCACTTACTTCCTTCCCCGAATTTCTATGCTTGAGTGGTTGTATTCACTCTCTAATTCTCTACATGTGGTTTCTCCACATCTTCTTGAGGTTCTTCCTTCGGAGTCAACAACTCCCGTTCTGCATGTAATTAAAGCTCCCTCTCAAGGGAACACTTCATTGCCTTCTCTTCATCGAACTTCACATCTCTACAAATAAATTTCATCCTAAGATATGGAAGGTACACCCGATAGTCATGAGGTGTATCAGTGTACCCCACAAACATGCCCAAATCAACTGTCGGTTTTAGATTTTCCTTGCTTCCTAGGAGACATGGAAATATACTGATGATCTAAAGATATTGAAGTGTGACACATCTAGTTTCTTCCTTAAAAAATCTTCTTCTCGTGTACTCATCGTGAGAATTTGATCAATAAACTTGTTCTTCACATATACCACGATTTTGCATGCTTCATCCCACAAGTGAAGAGGTAGGATTTGGTCATGAAACATCCCCTGTGATGCTCCCATAATACTTCTATTATTCCTCTCAGCCACCCCATTCTGTTGGGGGTTATGATTTGTTTTCAACTCCCATCAAATGCCTTCTTTTGCAAAAAAAATTGTAAACTTGTTTGACACATATTCACCATCTTTATCGCCCCTGAGAGCCTCCACTTTTCTGCCATTTTCTTTCTCAAAAAGTGCTTTAATCTCAAAATTTATAGAAGTTATGGTGTTTCTTCTACATGAATAAAATATAACACTTACGTGAGAAATCATCTACAAGTATAACATAATACATTTGCTTGGCCGTGGAGGTCGTCAAGAAAAGTCCACAAACATCAGAGTGGATCCTTTCAAGGATTGGATGCACCCCGTTATCCTGATCATTGAAGGTGGATTTTATGTACTTCCCCAAGATGCACCCTTTGCATGTGTTCTGCTGCTCTAGTTCTCTAATGGGGAGGTCTATTGTGATATGTTGCATGATATTAAAAACTCCATGATGCAAGTGTTTAAGTCTTCTATGACAAAATTCATCGACATCTCGACTCTGCACCTTCTCTTACCATGTGCTCAAAGCAACACTATCTTCTACATCCAACCTGTAGAGGTTCTTCACTTGAACCCCAGTCTGATTCACTTGTCTCGTGGCGATGTGTCACAAGAAATCGTTTCCTTTGTTTTATATCACATTGTAGCCACGGTCTTCCGACACCACAATGGAAACCAAATTCTTCTTTAGACCTGAAACAAACATCATATCCTTGTGCTTGAGAGAGGAGCTAGAATCCCTCTGAAAAGTAATTATATTGATACCAATCACGCTATACCTCCCATCATCTCCAATCTCGATGTGCATCTAGAGGCATTTCTCCTCCAATTCACTGTAGAAATATTTGTTCCTCGTCGCATGTAATGAGGCACCACTGTCAAGATACCAAACACTTCCAATCACTATGCTCGCCATGCATGCAATGGGAATAAAATCAAGCTCGAATTGTGAAGATAAAGCTTCACCCAAAGATAAAATTCACCCACTGATCCTCCTACGATAATCTTTCTTGCTTACTTGTGTGGGAATTTCGCGGCATAATGCCCGAATTCATGATAGTGAAAGCAATTGATTTTGGACAAGTCATTTTTCTTTCCCCCTTTACTGTAGTCTCCTTTGGATTGGGATTTATTCTCTTTCCCTTTCTTTGTGTTTCCATCCAAGACATAGTTCTCCTCCTTCTCAACCTTGGATGAGCTCCCATCTTAGTTGCTCCACCATATTTCTTCTTGTATTAAATCAGACCATAACCGGTCCCAACTTGGTAGTTTCTCTTTACCATTAACAAATCTTGATATCTATGCCAACTCTTAGGAAGACCCAAGAGGGCTAGAGCTACCAAATATTCTTTAGGGTTAGTAACACCAACCTCGCGAAGTTCGTTATGACACTGTGTGAACCTGCTCATGTACTGCGGAATTTTTTTTCTCTTTTTCATCTTGATACTTCGAAGCTTCTCCTTGAGTGCCAAATTCCTGTGGTCACTATTATTCTGGAAAAAATTTGCCAGCGCTTTCCACATTGCATATGGAGTCTCTTTCTTTTGGATATTAGAGACAATATGGTCTCGTACTACCTCCAATATGATTCTCCTTACCAAACAACACACTTCTTTCATTCTGTTAGATTATGTGCATTAAAATATGTCGGTTTCGAAAAATTACTATCAATGTATTCCTTCAACCCATTATCCTCTAATACTACCTCCATCTGGTCCTTCTTTCGAGCTTCCCTCAAGGGAATACTCGAGACTTATTCCATTGAAAGTTATCTTCTTAGTCCTGAAGAAATCTTGCAACCTGATCTGCAACCACGAACCTCCTGCAATGACAACTTCGAATTCTCTTCTCTACTATGAATCTAGCTATGATACCAAGTAATAATTTATTGTAGATTCAAAATTACTCATGTAATGTACTAAGAAATAAGTCTCAAATATACTCTACCAATATTCAGAAGTAAATTTATGATCAAGAACAATAATCAATAACATGCATCAAGATTCAAGACACATACACAAAGATATATATATAGGGGAAAGAAACTACATAGAACCACATACTCTATGTATTGCATTAATCACAGGAACTGGATGAATAGAATATGCTCTGCTCAACCTACATCTGTATCTTCTATCCTCTACTTGACTAACTGACAGTGGCCAACACTTAGCCAAATTTTTTCCTTCCCAAGCTCCTATTTCGTTGCATTGTTTCCTTAGGAATTAGGCCCCTATTAATTAGGAAATTCCTCAATGAGAATTGAACAATTCATTTAGGCCTTCCTTTGTCTGCATACATGACTTGTACAATTTGGAATATTATACAACTGATAGTACACTGCCCTTGAACTCCAATATCAATTGGGTAACTCAAATTTTATGCATGCACGAGTTAATTTAGGCTAACTGATCACTGATTACCCACCCCACTACTAGACTTCCCACTAGTTCCTCCAACAGTTGGAACTAGCTTAACTGACCATAACTTAATTTAACTAAATTAAATTGTTACAACAAAAAGTAAATCAACCTTAGCTCCTAAAATTTAGGAATCACTGTACACAACTCAATTTATCCCTCTAACTCGAATTAACTAAGCCAACTAAGTGAAAATAACTCAGTTAAAATTTACAAGTTGTCTTCTGACATGGAATTTGGAATTTTATCCTAATTTAATCAAAGGAAAAATTAAATTAGGAATTTCTTGCTGCATTTTCAACAAAGGCCAATTTGGTAAATCATGCATCCATGATTTCTCCATAGTCACATTTGTACACTCAGGATGTGTGATGCCCATCATATTGGACCCTTTGACCATGGCACATGGCCATGAAGTATTTTCCCCTTCATACCATTATTATTATTCACTAACACCTATCAATTGAAGGGTGGAATGAGGAAATGTTACTTCACTCAGGGGATGGAAACATCTAATAGGGTTGCCCATTAACCACTCCTACCTAGGGAGGTAACACCATTGTGAGTTTAAGGCCCCGATTTTGGAAGGAAATTATTATTTGATGTATTAAATACCCCATTACATTCAATCTTGGTTCACTTAGATGAAATAATGATTATTTTTTTTGATAATTCCTTACTTTCACTACACTCTTTGTTGTTATTGTCAAGTGGATCAACAACCCACATCCTAGGTACCTTACCCATAAGTACCTAGTTTATTAGAGAAGTATACTAGCACCCATAGGTATATATTTGAGAGACTTGGGTCCCCGAGCAGAAGTAGCACATCACAAATGACCTTAGGAAGCTCCTGTACTGAGGAAGTTCTGCTACTTTGCACTACATTTTATTATTCTTCAAGATGATACACCTAGATCCAACATGCCCCCAAGCTGCCTTAGCACCTTATAAGGGATAGAAAGCGATTCACAAACCAGATGAGGATGGTCTCAACTTTAGTTACTTGAGAGGGCTAGTACCACCTTTAGACCCCTCAATGTTGGAGCATAGATGGACATTATGAGCAATTAGAGACCAAAGAGACTAATTCATGGTGCCCCAATTGGATTTTGGGGACCATAAAGGGACATTAATGGAAATTTGATGGCCAAGCCTCAAATTGTGGTTTTTAGAGGCTTCTACATCACTTTTATCACTTAATAGCCTCAACTCTTTACATTTCATCTCTTCTCATGCATGACATCAACCCTAGAGAGATAATGACTCACACATGTGGGATGGTTTTTCATTTTTGGTGTAACGCTAGTGGGTTGGCTTGTAACCCAAGGAATTATCATGATTTAACTTATATATAGGGGATTTTAGGCTAAAAATACAACTTATCCTCCTCATGTAAATAAAGGAGAGGATCATTTGTAAATCATCATCATCTCTTAGACTATTTTCAGCCCTCCTTAAAGAGCTTTTAGCTTCTTCTTTCTCGGTGAAGATGTGATCTATTGGATTGTTCTTGTTTATAGGAGCTATTCACTTTTATTTGGAGAAGTTGCCTTGGATCAATGAATCGATTATACATGAATATTGTCTTGTAAGTGCCTTATTATTAATTTTTTAAATTTAGTTTATGTATAATGTATGGAATGAATTGATGATCTATGGTTTCCCTATTGCGCCATATTTTTATTGAATATCAATTGTATGGAAGCGAGGTCATATTATTGCATGCATTACTCATTGTCTAATATGTGAATGACAATCCTCTTGGTGATCTCATGTTCGCTCTCCAAGAGTGACTTTGGGTTCCTCAAAGAGGTAATAGCTAGGTTTTTGATGTTAGGGCATCAAAATATCCTTAATCCTTTGCATTATCACTCCCCCCCGCTTCCTATGGCTAAGAATGGAGTTGAAGTAAGGTAACCACAAACCAACCTTTAGGTGAGGTAGCTAGCCCTACCACAACCAGAGAGGGATCTCTCAATGTCACTTTGTAGACAATGAGATGACTGAATATATTGATCTTAGGCTAGTTATGATGCTTAATAGATTAAGGTTTTTGTTTGTTTGGAGTTTTTCTGGATAGGAATGACAGTTAGGGAACTAGGTATAGGGTTTAGGTCAGATTTCAAAGGTTAGATTGTAGAGGCAAGGATGAGGCCATGTAGGTAAGCTTAAAAGCATGCTTAATTTGTCATTGTGTATAGGGTGAATAGAGAGATAGTCAGAATAAGCATTAAAATGAATTCATTCATCAGAAGAGCAGAGACATGTTCATGTAAATCTTATAAAACAGAGCATGGAAAGCATGATTTTTGTCTATAAACTCATAATATTAACATAAATGAGTATATATGTGAAATATGGATAATATAAAATTCAACATGATAATTTTATAGAGAAAAAAAAATGCTCAAAGGCATACCATTGGAGTCTCAACACTATGTCTGCAATGCTGTCTTTGATTTCATTAAAAAAAAAGCTTGTACAATAGCTCCACTGCAAATAAAAAATATCTAACCTCTAAAATGACTTGAGGTGGAATAATTATAGAAAATAGAGTTCATGACACCTCATGGGGTCGAAATCCTACCCAAATAACATCATAATTACATTAGATGAGTCACTTCCTATAATTTAGGGAAGTTAGAAACTATTCCCTAAAATTTAGCTAAAGACTAGGAGTGTGTGTCTCCTTCATTAAATTACATGTTTCATCATCAAAAGAGGCAAAAGAAAGTCAAATACTCAAATGAAACCTCAAGGGATAGATTAGCATCAAATTTTAAAGTTTTTTTGGCTTGAAAGCTGTCTGAAAGGAATCCAATGCAGAAATGTAGTGCCATTAGCAGAAGCGTCGCGCCTGTTCAAAGTTGATTTTGACCCACTTTAAAGCATCCAATTGCAAGTATGAAGGTTGGGATGAGTAGCACTATGTGTCTACTTTCCAATTCACCTTTAAATTTGTAAAAGACCCACATGAAGACCTCCAAAACTTGATTTTCCCAACCTCGCTCCAGAAGCGTCGAGCCTGGTCAAAAACACTGGCAGAAACATGAAAAAGGGGCATTTTTTTTTTCTTTTTCGCTTTTTCTCCACAACCAAGGGGTGTCATGAAAAAAAAGACCCGATATAAGCCAACCATGTAAGCCATTATTCATTTTAGTTCCTTGAGATAAAGTGTCACATCGCTGCGCGACGCTTCTGTGGAGACCAATTTTCTTGAATTTTCCAAAAATCACCAAAAATGCCCAAAATGCTCAAAATTTATCAAAATTTGTTTTATGAAACCCGTGGATGATAATATAATAAACCAAGGATGCCTCCACAAGTAGGTCTAAGTTATCCTTCTCTTTGAGCTTCATTTGAGCTTCCTTAAGATTTTTCTTCATTTGTTTGAGCCTAATTTGGGAGATTTTGTTTCTAGTGCAACAATGGTTTGCCATATGTATCTGGAGGTCATTGTTATTTTTGGATTTTTTAAGAAGATTATCAAGATGTTCATTCACCCTGTCAAGCCAATACTCTCTATCTTGATTTATTTCAGCAAGAATTAGTTCATCAAAAGTTTTCCAGCCTGATTTAGGAGATGATTCTCTTTCTTTCTGAAGCACACTCTTGAGACCTTTTGTCCTTGGTCTCCTTGCTTTTGTTTCAACTTCTGCATCCTTCAACTGATCATCATCTACCATTTCTTTACCTTTTCCTTTATCTGCCTCAGTATGCACCTTTGGCTTGTCTTGGAGTAGTAGTTTCACTTTTAGTTGTAGATTCTCTTGATGTAGGAAGGTGATCTCATAATTTTCCATTGAGAATATCTCCCTCAACTATGCTATCTCTTCATATTTCTCCTTTGTGATTTCCTTAGCTGAATTATACTTCACATGCTCTGCTATACAACCTTTGGGGGTGCTTTTTCATCATGCTGTTGCAATGGTGACTCACCGCAATGACTAGGTGGTTGATCTACTGTTTGTCTTTGCTTAAGTGTAGCTTCAGGTGCTAGTACACCTTTGATGGTATTTGGAGAAAAAAACATCCTATTACCCTTCTCATAGGTTCTAGTGATCTCAAATCTAGGCGATTTTGAAATCTCTTCCTGCTTGCTTGAAGAGCCAACCTGCTTTGGCTGTGTTGATGCTATGCTATGAACAATAGGTGGACTAGTAGTAGACACTGATGCTACTTTCTCCATGAAATATTCCCAGGTCATATTGTTTGATGAGATTTGGTGCAAGACAACCAGCTTGACCAAACCATGGTGGAATAAACTAGTATGATGATTTTACCTTTGCTCTGAACCTTCTCTGCCATTTTGACCAAACTCCTGAATAAATTTTTGAAGAAATTGAGTGATTTGGTGGCTCTAAAGTGCATTAGTCTGACATGGTATTGGTACAGTCTTGAAAATATCCCTTCACATGTAAAATATTTCATTATTAGTTTCATTAATGGGGCATACTTATCAAGTAAATTCCTGAAAGGGAAAACATGTTCAGGTTCATCTCTGCAATGAAGTTTTAGGAACATTGGGTAGTTCTCAAGGTCCAATTTCATGCCTTTGAACCAGAATTCTCCTTCATTTGGAATACCTATTTCTAAATTTATGGCATCTATTTATAGAGTGAATTCAGTGCCTTCTATGATGGTCTTGTCTCTGCTGAAGTTAGTGTAAAAAAGGCTAGTCAATTGAGCATGATAGCCTACCTCCATCATTCTCTAACAAAATCTCAAACATCCACTGTTTTCAAAACATCTCTTAGCATAAGGGGAGGCAATGAGTTCTTGCAATGTGGATGGCTCAAACCTGGAATGGTGGCCTCCCTTGTGAAACTTATTCTCACCCTCCATAGTGCTTGTGAACCGGATGAAACCTTAGCTATATGGAGTGGGTAGGGATAGTGAATTTTGGGAAAAAAGAGGATAGGGAGAGGGTTACTTTAGGGTTTGTGATGAGGTGTAAGAAAGCTAAGGAAAATTCCCCAAAAAATTTAGGAAGTAGGGTGATGTGTTAGCTTGAGTCTACAAGTGAAATTTCTTGAAATAGGTATGGGGAGATGGACCAAAATGTGAAAACAAAGGTATTTTCTAGTTTTCCTGTGGAAATGTAGTGGGAAAATAGGGTTTTGATGGAAACAATGGTAGAGAGGCTTGTGAGTGATAGAGAGTGTTAGGGTAGGGTCTGTGGAGGATAAGTGAAGGTTTTAGAGGGTGGGACAAGGGTTTTTAATGACTGAAATCAATAAAAAATGGGAGGCCCTAAAATGTAGTGGAGAAAAACCCTAAGGAGAGAAATCACTCATACACTGATGAATTGACTTGAACAAGGCATTAAGAGTGTTTACTTACTAATTTTGGAGTCCTCAGAAGCTTTGCAAACTTATTTTGAGGCTTGAGTAGCTGTTTTGGAGGCTTAAACCCAAAAGCGTAGTGCCTTTGGCAGAAACGTAGTGCAGTGGTAGAAGTGTAGCGCTGCCTCCCAGAAACGTCACGCAGCTTCCCAGAAATGTCACGCTGCCTCCAGAAGCGTAGCAGAGTGAATTTACTTACAGTTTTATTTGGTTTTCTTCCACCTTTGACATTTGTAGAGTATTCTTAAGGTGAGAGAGGAAATTTACCGAACAACAGAGGATAAAATGAGTTGATGAAGTGACTTTTTCCTTTTATAACATCAATAAAACACCCATTTTTATCCTTTAGTGAAATCATGATATTTTGAAAAAAACTTTACCTTTTTGAACAATTTGACAATATAACAAGCTCTCAAAGAAGAAAAATTTGTTTTACTTTATTTTTCTACCTATGCTAACTCCCTTTTGAATATAACTAGTGTGATGAAAATGACCCCCTTTTCGCCTTGTTTATTACAAAATTTGGACATTCATGGTGGCGAAATAAAGGACACCTAGACATTGACCTAGGTGAAAGTATGGTGAATGACCTAACACTCTAGATGATAATGGAGGACGTGACCTAAGAAATGATAATGACCATGAATAGACTGGAGGGAGTAGCTTTTAAGACCTAGACATATCCAACGAACAAAATTTTATTTGAAAACTGACTTGAAAATATAAAATTTTGACCTAGGACCGCTACATAAGTAAAATTTAAAAGAGAATTTTTGATCACTGAATATTGAACACTAACACTTTTCAAGTTTTAGCCATTTTTAAAAATCCATGGACTCCATCAACCCAAGGACTAGGCACTGGCCTTGCCTAGTTGGTGATCAAGTCATCTTCTATCCACATATATGAATTTTCTCTCTCTTTCTCTAATTCATCCTTTTTAAGGCTAAGCGACACAATCAGGGCTCAATGTGAATTAGCTAGCAAGAGGAATTTTGGGTCTTGGAAGGTATCAACATCAAGGTTTGTAGTGGCTACCTCAAATCCATTCCCCTTGGTGGCCATTCTTTCCATTTTCATCTATAATTTATCTTTCCTTGATGATTTTCCCCAGGGTAAAACCCTAGTTTAGTTGATGTTTCAACTTGAGGTCTTATTGAGGGTTTCATGTGCCTTTACCTTGCTATTACACATTGTTTAGAAACTCTTTCTTGGCACATTGACCTAATGTTTGTTGAATGGTGTTGTCATTGATGCCAACATTAGACTTTGAAAACTGTTAATATATGTCAGTGGATTGCATTATTTAGAAGCGCCAATGGACAAGAAGCCGTAGAAGGATGAGAAGGAACTATAAAAATTTAGAAGCCCATGTGGCATGGTCATGATGCCCCACATTTGAAGAGGAAAATGAATTGGAAGAATAGTGAATTTTCAAGAAATACCATCATAGGCTGATAATACTCGACATATCGTTTCTAATGGTAGGTGGTTTTCCATGTGTTCCCTTTCAATTGAGGTGATGCGCTCTTTTAAATTTGTGCCTCGAAGTCTAGTCATGGTGCCCCAATATGGATGGTTTTTTGATTCAAAGCTTGACAAAAAAAATTGATGGAATTATACTTTATTGGGTAAACCTTGATATATTTTAGTTTGGTCATTCGTTGAGTAGGTCAACCCCTAAAAAGGAGTCCTTATTATTTGAAAACTAATTCAAAAAAGGGGATATCAAGTTGACCTTAGGAGCCAAATTTTTATTGAATATAGTTTAAAATTCAAGGAGAAGTCGACCCACCATGGTTTAGGTCCACCTATTATCTATATATATCAATATTTAAATAAAAAATGATGGCATTGGAAAATATGAGCGAATAGTTGGTTTAATTGTTTGGTTCAAAGTTTAGTTCGTACTCTATGACAAGAATAATTGTTTAAGCTCGGTACTGATTGGAATGAAACCTGTATTTGGTACTGGTGTTATTGAATGGTATCAAAGTGAGGTTTATAGTATTGGACCTTAGGGTAAATGAAAATGGTCATGGTTATCAGGCATGCAATTATTGTTTCAGTTTTGTATTGATTCATGCATGTTGATATGTTGTTGCTATTATATATATTGTGCTAATATGGGCTGACTTATACAGATCAAATATCCTCCCCTAAGATACATTGAGGTATGATTTTGATTATGTATTCTTTATGGTTTATCGAACATGGAATGTTAGCAAGAAATAGAAGGTCAAAAGATGAAGATAAGAATGGTGGATTACAGTTCACATGACTCCCCATACAAGCCCAAATTGAAATTAGTAGAATGGGAGAAGTCAATTGAGTGGAAAGGAGAGGAATATTATCCTGATCTAGCAGATACATTGAGGAGTATGAGGGAATATATTATAAGCTATCAAGAAGATAATAACGAGTTGATTGAGGCACATGAAATACTTGCAAGATATTAAGAAAGAAAAGCTGAAGTCATTGCAACAATTATTCAAATCCTTTCAGACTTACAAAAGTGGGGACAACGGGGGATTAGTCATGGATATAGATAAGAGGAAAAGAGTAACGGGGTACACAGAAGCAAGTATCAAAGAAGCTATAGGTTGTACAATTATGATACAATGAAGAGTGGAAAAATCTTGGATACACCTGACAAGAGGATTGGTATGCATGGGTTTTATTCTAGCTCTTCTTCTAGGAGACATCATCGCCATCACTCCCAATATCATAAGAGGAGCGAGTATTTTCTGGAGGAATTAAAGAAAGACAAACCTCCTACTTTTGATGGGTAAATGAAGAAATAAGAAGATGAAAAAGCATGGCTGCTTGGGATGAGGAAAATTTTCAGATTGCATGATTACTTAGAGAACATGAAAGCCAAAATAACTACCTTTAGTCTCAAAGGAAAAACAAATATTTGGTGGGAATATATTAAGAATGTCAGAGGCACCCGAGAAGAGAAGTTGACTTGGTGTGAGTTTGAAGACTCTTCAAGAAGTACTTGTCTAAGAGATATCATGATGGAAAGGACAAGGAGTTCTATGAGCTTAGGATGGGTTCCATGACAGATGAAGAGTACACAACCAAATTTCTAGAGCAGTTGAGATATGTGCCCTATCTCAAGAATGATAAGACAAAGATCCAAAGGTTCATTAATGGATTTCCATTGTCATTCAAATATCAATTGGGTTTGATGTACCTCTGTCATTGGAGGAAGCTATTAGGAAGTTGAAGCATTGTTATGAGCAGTCAAAGCGCAAGCTTGAGTTCAAGTGTGACTGGAAATGTAATGAGAAGACTAAAGGAAAATGGCCTAAGAATCGAGGAAGATATTAGGATGTAGGTGAGAAAGAAAATTCAAACCCTCATAAGAATTTTAATGCAACTAAGAGGACATGGGTATCAACCTACAGAGCAGTAGAACAAAGGCAATGGCAGGGAACTGTTGAAGTGTTGTATTTGTGGTAAATACCATCACAAGAAGGATTGTCCATCGCACTAGGGTGGAAGGCCACATATATACATTGCCCAGGAGGCACAAACAATTGGGGATGTTGGTTAGAGCTTTCCCCGAATCTATGCAGCACTCGATAATAGACAAACATACTATTAGGAATCTATTATTGAGATGGAAGGTAAGGTTTTTGATCAAGTTATTTCCATTTTGATTGATCCTGGATATTATTATGGCTAAAGTCTTAAATTAGTGGATAAATTTCGTTTCAATAAAGAAATTCATGTGAAATATTGGTTAGTGCAGTTGGATATAGTGACCAAGAGAAGATTTCACCATTAGGTAAAGTCTCATGCATTTGAGCTTAATGGCATGTATACATCAACACACCTAAATGTGCTTCATTTGGGTTAATATATCATGCTTTTGGTCATGGATTAGATGTTTATTCACATGAATAAGGTAGGATTTTATGATAAGGTCATTGATTTTTTGGATGATGATGGATAAAAAATAATATTGCAAGAAAAGAAGAAGCCTACATCAATTAGAATGGTACAAATATGCAAGCTAAGAGAAACTACAGGAAATGGTGTATATTGTTTGCAGTTCATGTTTCCAGTGACAAAGGGAAGGATATCGAGGATGATGAAGCCTTGAGGAATTTTTCTATCTTATAGCCATTTCAAGATGCATTTCCTATAGAGATTTCAAAGTTTCCTCCTCATAGAGCAATGCATTTCTCTATTGAGTTGGTACTAGGAGAAACACCAACATCTAAGGCACCATATAGGATGAAAACTATAGAGTCAGTGGATTTGAAGTTGTAATTTAAAGAGATGCTTGATAAGGGATACATAAGTCCAAGTGTGTCACTTTGGGGTACACCAGTGTTGTTTGTAAAGAATAAGGATGGTACTCTCAAATTGCGCATTTATTACAAGCTACTAAACAAGGTGACTATCAAGAACAGGTATCCATTGCCTTATATTGATGATTTTTTTGATCAAATGAAGGGAGTTGCAGTATTTTCGAAGACTGATATGAGATTAGGATATCATCATGTGTGCATAGAAGAATACATCTAGAAGGCTTCATTTCGTACAAGGTACAAGCACTATGAGTTTGTGGCGGCTCCATTTGGTCTTACCAATGCTCTAGCCACCTTCTTGCATTTGATGAATAATGTGTTGCGTCCTTAACTTGATAATTTTTTCTAGAAATTATACCAATGGGATTCAATCTAATCTTATAATGTACTAAAACAAGATACTAGATCCTTCCTACAATTTGCAGAAACAAAAAGCGCTTGCACAATCACATAAAAAGCAAGAGAAAGAAAATATCAATCACATAACACAAGATGTATCTGGGGAAAGAAACTACTCAAAACCCTGCTATCTGTATATTTCATATAGGTAAGATCATGAAACAATATAATGCTATTCCTCACACTAAGAAACCTTTGCACTTTGTTGACTGTCTCGCTCCGATCCTGCTCAAAATTGGCTTGCGATCTAATCAATCGGTCAAGTATTTAACCTTTTTCTTGCCTATGCTTGGCCTCCCTTTCTTACGCATTCTTGGGCTAATTGAGCCCCTATTAATTATGAAATTCTCAATTAATGATTGAGAAATCCTTCAAGGCCTTCCCGATGACCTTATGCATGACTTGTACAATTTTCTATTTATACAACTGATAGTTATCTTCCCTTTAACCTCTGTATCAACTGGGCCTTCCTTATAAATAACATGCAACAACTATTTATAGAGAATTATTAGTCAAATGATTGATCACTACATGTGAATTAAATCTAATTTAACTCACTGGACCTATCCCTAGCTCATCGCTCAGTTAGTACTAGTTAAACTAATATTAACTCAATTATTTGAGTTAACTAATTACAACTCACAAATAAATGTAATTGGATCCCCTTAAATCATGAAAATTCCTCTACATGGATCCTCTTTGACCTCTAACTCCCATTGCCTAATCTAACTAAGTCTTCATGACTCAGTTAACTAATACAAGTTGTCATGAGATGAAATTACAATTTTTCTTTCAATTTAGTTGAGGGAAAATTAAATTAGAAGCCTCATATGGTAGCCATTTATGGGTGCCTTTTTCTGGATTTCATTTTTGGTTTCCATTTTCAAAGTTTCTTGTTGCAAATTTCAACACTCTCTCTCAAAAAGAAAGGAATTCAATCTATCCTGATCCTGTACCTTTGGAATGCTCTACATGCAACACTTCTCTAGTGTTGTTTGCTCCTGCAGCTCTTGAAACTAAATAGCCTAAAAAAAAATGAATCAGTATGATGCATCTGTCATCAGAGTCTCTGAATACTATCGATTACTACATTATCTACTGAAATCTCTGCACTATTGTTGACTCTGCAATTGTGCCCTCTACACTGCTGCCAACTATGATTCATGCTCCAGTATCTAACATCTGTCACTCTGAATTTTGTCTTCCTCACATCTAACTGCATCAATCTAACTAATCCTTCCTATTACCATGTACTGTGGGCTCCTCATAGTTGGTTTGATCCATGAGACAGACCATCTCAATGGATCCTGCTCAAATTTATTCTCTTGGGATTATATCTGCACATCGCCCCACGTCTCACCTGGAGGTATGGTTGCATGTGCTCCCTCTGCCCATCTGGCTTGAAATTTCCCCCTCTTGGAGGTCTCTACATGAGTGGATGCTTCCACTCAGTATCCTCTCTACTTATCTAATTGTGGCTGCTACATAACCTTTTGAGACTGCTTATAAGGATGCATGTTGAGAGGTAATTTATGCTCCCTCTCAACCACCAAGCCACTAACCTCTGCTTTTCTCCTCAAATATTTTCATGCATCCTCGACCTCAAGATCATATAGGTTCTTGACTCTTACGCCAATCTATTTGATCTGTTCCGTGGCAATGTGTCTAAGGAACACATTTCCTATTATAAATATGATATCATAACCATGGTCTTCCAATACCACTATTGAAATAAGATTCTTCTTTAGTCCTGGAATATACAAAGCATTTGTCAATCTGAGAGGGGAGCCAGACTCCCTTTGAAAGGTAACTGTACCTATGTCGGTCGCGCTATACCTCCCATCATCTCCAAACTCTATGTTCTGCTGGAGGTCCTTCTCCTTCAAGTCACTTAAGAGATCTCTATTCCCTCTCATATGGAATGAGGCACCACTATCTAGATACCACATGTATCCCATTACGGTGCTGGCCATGCATGCAATGATAGTAAAATTAAGCTCAAATTATGAAGCTAGTGCTTCACCTGCTACAATTGCAAGCTCCTTCTTGCTTTCCTTCTTCTGTGGACAATTCGAGGCATAATGCTCATGCTCATGACAGTGAAAACATTTGATCTTAGAAAACTCTATTTCCCTCTTCGCCTTGGGAATTCTTTCCATTGGATTTCTTTCCTTTTCTACCCATACAAAATCTTCTTCTTTTTCTTTACCAGAGGTCCAGTCTCTGGTGCTCCGACTTATCTCTTCTATTACCAAGTCAGACCATAAACGCTCTCAAATTGGTAACTTATCCCTCCCATTTACAGATTCCAAGTAACTATGCCATCTCTTGGAAAGGCCTAGAAGAGCTAGGCTCACCAAATCATCCCGGGCTACTATCAAAACAACACTTCCAAGCTCATCTTGACATTGAGTGAAATTCATAAAATATGTTGGTATAGTCTCGCTCTTCTCCATATTTATCTTTCTCAGCTTATCCTTCAATGCCAACTTCCTGTGGTCACTGCTATTCTGAAATAGACCCGTCAAGGCCTTCCACATAGCATATGGAGTTGCCTTCCCATTGAGACTCGAGAAAATATTATCTCAAACTCCCTCTAACAAGATCCTTCTTGCCTTTGCTACCTTCTTCTTCCACGCATCAAGAAGTTGAGCATCTGCTGTTTCGGGCTATAGAATATCACTGTCTGTGAATTCCTTCAGTCCATTTTCCTCTAACACTGCCTCCATCCCATCCTTCCATGCTATGTAATTCAAATTTTCCTCAAGGGAATATTCGTGTCTCAAGCCATTGAAATACATCTTGATCTGTTGCTATATCCCGAAGAATAAATCTGCAAATTTGAACCTGTTCAAAACAAACTCAATCTTATCTTCTATTATGATTCCTAACGTTCTGATACCATGTAGAAAATATACCAATGAGATTCAATCTGATATTATAATGTACTAAAACAAGATACTAAATCCTTCTTATAATTTGCGGAAACAAAACATGATTGCACAATCAGATAAAAAGTAAGAGAAAGAAATTATCAATCACATAACACGAGATGTATCTGGGGAAAGAAACTGCTCAAAACCCCTCTATATGTATATTGCATATGGTCAAAATCATGAAACAATACAATTCTATTCCTCACACTGAGAAACCTATGCACTCTACTGAATACCTCACTCAGACCCTGCTTGAAATTGGCTTGCAAAATTTGACTAATGTCACTTTCATGCACTATGGATGCCATCTCTATTAAATGCACTTTAAACATTTTCAAATTAGTAGATTTTGTTGCTGGTTATTTTTTTCTTATCATATTTATTTTTCCCACTCTAATCCTATTCTCTATGGATTTTTTTTTTATTCCCCTAGATATATTATATAAAGGTAGAGGGGGGATGAAGTGTGTTTTTGTAATGTGTATTTTTTTTCTTTCTTTGAGGTTTTTGTCTTCACACCCCTTTTCTAGTTGAAGTACTTGAGGGAGGACATAGTTATCATTGAGAGGCAGAGAATGCTTTCCTTTTATCCATACAATTACATATTTGGATACTCATGCTTGGTGTGGATTTGGAAGTGTCTGAACTCCCCTTTGATATTTTGTTGGTGTAACAAATATTAGCCAAAATTTGTGCTTACAATTTTTAACATATGCTTAGTGGTTATGTTTCAGGATCATTGTTATTGATTGTTGTTTTTTCACATATTTAATTAATTAATAATGAGAAGCACTCCCGATTAGTTTTCTAGACCCCATAACTAGTAGGATTCAAGCATGTAGCTCATTATTAATAATTGCATCATATATACTCATTGTTTTTGGATTTTTGGCATGCAAATCAATCTTTTAGGGGCATATTTTTATGCCATCACAACATATTTACATGATTCACAAGGTGATAAATCAATCTTTGGCGTAATTGAAGGTTTTAGATTTGATAATTGTAGGTCATTTATAAGCTATCAATGTCTTCAAAGTTTCACTTCTAATTGAGTATTTAACTGAACATATTTAATATCTTATACATGAATATTTTTCCCTCCACCCACTTTTCATAACTTCCATAACCATTAGGTACAAACTTCGATGCTATTTTTCTTGTTTAGTAAAATATTTTCCAAGACTTGACAAAGTTTTATAATTTATTGAAAGTTGTAGAATTTACAAATTACGAAGTTTCAAGATATATTTATTTAAAGTCTAATTCTTTAAAGGGTGCTAACTCAATGGAAGAGCACCTACTTTACAAGCAGGAGGTTGGTGGTTCGATTCCATCGTGCCCTCATATTTATATGGAATGGCGACGATCAATTTTTAGTGACAGAATCTTTTGACCATCACCAATGAGTTGACAGTGCCATTTTTTGACCCTCACCAAAATATGAAATGGTGGAGTTCAATGAACGCCACCATATATATGCATCAATAGTGACGACCATGAAAGATCCATCACCATAAATCGATGTTGTTCATAAGAAATGGTGATGGTCACTATCCATCATTATTGTTATCACTCAAAAAATTCAAACATCATTTTCACAGGGCTAAATAGGTTCACGGATCAAAATATGTTTATAGAATTCGTTTTTAAGTTTGGTCAAGGGAAATATTAAAATTTTGTGGTTTAAGTTTACCCTAAGGTCTAAACCCACTCATGTTCAAACTCCTTCATGTCACATCGTTCATAATTTTCTGATTCATTTCATTTTCCAAAGGTTTTTGTACCAAAAGTGCCAAATTAGCCAAGAAACCATAGTTTCGTAGTGCATTACACTGTAAAATGTCACTTTTTGCTATGAAACTGCTGAAAGTTTTGTAGCGAAATATGAAGCAAAATTCTGTTTTTTGACTTTGAGAAGTCAACTTAAAAGGTTGTTTCTGGGCAAAAATAAAGGTATTTTAAGAAAATTAGAGAGGTTCTTTTCACAAACATATAAAATAACAATAAAATCTCTCACTTTCTCACAGGTGTTATTAGTTGGGAGATACAAGGATTTATTTGAAGCCTTATTTTCAGAAAACAGAGTTTTCCTGTTTTACACATGTTTGTCAAATGCAGTTTCTGGACAGCTGGAGATTTGTTTCAAAAAACCAAGAGAAATTTTTTTTCAAGAAATACTGAACTATAAAAAACTCATTCATTTTTGAAAAATACATCATGGAGTATAAGATATATGCTCTGTTCCAAGACCTATGTTTCAAGGAAAAACAGGAAAAATCTGCAAGGATGTCTTAAATATGAAAGGTGAGATTGACACCTCAAGACTCTTAGGTGAGTTGATTTATGGTTGTTTGAGGTTGATGACATGATTAGATATAATTTTTTGGCACTCACAGGTTTCAGTTTTCAAAATTATACAAAAATCTGCATTTTCAACAGTTTCGCAGCGCCTCCAGGCTTGAAGGGCAACAAAGTGCTACGAAACAACTGCAGCTGTGTTTCTGACATTTTGACTAGTTTTGGAGGGTGTTGAGAGATTAAATTGGTATGAAACATGTGTTGGATGATGATAAATCTGATGCAAAAGGAAAGAGTTGAAATTGTTGAAGATAAAGACTTATTTTGTAGCGCTACGAAACTGCCTTACTTTCGTAGCACATTGCATTTCATCCTTTTGAGCAGGTTTTGAAGCGATTTTTGGACAAATGGAGGTTATGGAAGAATAATAGACCATGTCAAGCCATGATTCAACATTCAAGGACCACGAATTGAAGGTTAAATGACAACCAAAATATTCAAAGAAGAAGAAGACCATTTGCCTAAAAAATAGGGTCTTGTTGCCTAGTTATGAGGAGGTGAGTTAAGTGGTCATAAAGGGATGAAGCCCATCATCTAAATTCTACCATGTGAATGTATACTTGTAAAATATGTAATTTATTTTAGTAGATAAGGTTGTTAAAGATAATAATGAGTAGTTTGAGTCCTATTTGAAATAGGACTGTAAAGTAGGATAGGTGTCTTTTTGTCATTAATTTGATGTTTTATGGTTATGCAAGGTGTCATTAGGCAAAAATTTGATGTATCTAGCCTAGAGGTAGATCATCTCATGATGTAACAACTCTATTAAAGGCCATTGAGTCGAATTAGAAAAGGGTTGGACATTTTTGACAAAATTACAGCTTATTGTTAATTGACTGTTTCAGCTAATACATAGGGTTACTTGGCCAACTTGAGATTCTGAAGGAGTTTTTAGTGCTTAATTGTTCTATATTTACCTTTTATATATCTATCTTGCAGTGGTTTTCATTTATATTACTCATAATTCATCCTTTTGATGCTCTAAATTCCTTTATAAGTGAATTGACTGTGTATTTCCTTGTCTCATGTGTGTGTGTCCTACTACTAAAAACTCTGACCTGCCTCAACTTCCATGTCAAGTAAACTCACTGGATCACTGACATTTTGACTCCATAAGCCCAATGGCTACATATTGATATTATTTTCAACCTACAGGTTGGAGATGTTATCTCATAAGACTATTTGATTGTAAAGCTATTGGAGTTTGATGCTATATACAGTAACAACACAACTTTTCTTCATCTGAGATTCTTATTATATTTAAATGAGTTTCTGTCCTATCTTTTGAAAGGTTTTATTCAATTTCTTAATGCTTATTACTCAGAACTCATGATTGTTCATGCTCTGACTTCCTTTAAGTATTAAGCTATGGTATATCTCTCTTAATAGTTTACCTTCAATGTCTTGATGTCTCATCACTCAGAATTCATGTATTACATGCTCTGACTTCCTTTGAAATATTTACAAGCCTCAGCTTCCAAAAGGAAAGCCTTGTTATTGAGATCCTTGTCGCTGACTCCATAGCCCAATGGTAGTAAGCTCTGATATTTTCAACTTGCAATCATATAAAAACAATACATAAATCATAGAGTTAGCCATCTATTTTTATCATTAAGCAATATCATAAACCCCCTTGAGAGAGCCCTCTTAGACTGAAGAGGCTAAGCTTAAGTGAGAAGTGGTTTCAAATAGTTACACTGAATTTGTTTGATCAACAGCCAATCAGGTAAGATTTTGGTGATAACAATTATAATCATTATTCATGACGGACTTTGAATGTCACCACAACACTTATACTTTTGGCAACGCCACATTTGGTGACGTTCAATTTTTTGGTGATGGAGGTTAAATTTCCATCACCGTTTCTCATATGAAATGGAAACGGTCACTATCCATCATTATAAATTATATTGGTGACAGACCTTGACTGTCACCACAACACATATACTTTTGCTGACACCACCTTTGGTGACGTTCAATTTTTGGTGACGAAGACTCTTTTGACCGTCACTAATGAGCTTATGGTGACATTCTTCGACCCTCACCATTGTCCTTTTTTCTTGTAGTGTTCGTTATCGATGCTAAACAATTACATTCCCAATACATTTAGTATATTAAACACAATGGGACGTTTATTCAAATAACCACATTGGTTACAAGAGATTTTTTTGGATGAAATTTATTTGATTTATGTATAAAATATATTTAATGGCTTCTATATTGATAAAAAAATGTATGATAAGTTGTCAAGTAATAAAATACTGATCGACACAATGATAGCACATCCAAATTAGCATAAAAGACAAGGTCTTTGTAAATTCTTTACAAAATTAATATGTTTGAACTATATGTAAGTTTAACTAATATGTATTGATTCGTGTGTTTCATTCAAAGCCAAAAAATGAAGAAGGTCGATAATATTATTTTTAATCGAAGTGGTGGAGAGCGTAAAATCCTGATAGAAAAATTGCAGAAGGATGAATTGGGTGAATGGAAATACACTATTCAATATGAGTTTTTTTTTTGTATTTTCATTAATATTATACTTAGGAATATTAGATAACATCTATTAATTCATATATGTTTAATGTTCAACAAAGAGAAATGTTGAAGGAAAATATCAATGTTATTATAAGAGAAGAAAAATTATAGAACATGTAAATGACGATGAATTGATCCTTAGCTCATCTAGAGTGGTATTCGAGGTTAATTAAAAGGGGAAATATTTTTATAAAACTATGAGGGATATAGTGGAACGAACATATATATGTACATTCTACTTACAATACAAAAACCAATCTAGTGATTTCAAGAACCAAATTATATCTAAACTACATGAAGTGTTTCTAGAGAAATGGTCAATCAGACCCATCAAACTTGCAATAAAAAAAACATACAACAAAAAAAAAGAATCATTCAAAAGGTAGTATTCCTAACTTCAGACCTATCAAATTTGCAATAAAAAAAACATACAACAACAAAAAAGAATCATTCAAAAGGTAATATTCCTAACTAAAATGGTGATATATATATATATACAAATGATTCATTTATTAATATCAATTTTGTTATATTTAGTTTTCATATATCAATATAAAAATAGTTTATTACTTTTTTCAAGAAGATTATGAAAATCACAAAATATCAATGAGATGATATGCGAAACATGTTAGTACTAATGTCCAAAAAAGTGTACAAGGATATGGTTAAAAAAATGGACACAATTGCATCATAAGAGGAGCCATATCAACAACAACGTGCTTCAAATGTATGTAATCATGATTGACTTTGTACATATAAAATAATAATTTAAAATTAAATATTAATTTTCATGTATTTTCTTGAAAAAAAAAACAAAATGGAACTCATTTAGTGCATAAAACATGACGAAAAGGAAGAAAAGGATTGATATCAAAGTTTGTGAGTAATTGCTAATATTTCCTTATAACAACTCAGGGTTTAATTTTGTATATTTTAAGTTGTTTTACAACAACCATCCTTGAATGTATTCAAATAGGTGCTAACACACAAAGAAGATCCATCGGAAAAAAATGATTGACATTGGGTTAAATATGGATTGTGAATATATGTTGGCATATAAAAAATTAATTGTGGAATTTTTAAGTGTCTATGTTGTCTTACTTCTCTGAGTTTATAATTAATATAACAAAAACATCCTTTATATTAAATCTATGATTTAGAATGTGGTATAAAACATGCAGGAAACAAACTATGAAACTACACTAATAGAAGACTTGTTGCAACAAGACATGAAACTTTGTTTTGATACCATGTGTATAGTTCATGAGTCACTTCTTACTATGGTACATAGGTATTTGATTTACATTGATATATATTATTTATTTCAATTTTCATTATTCTCACCAATGTAGATACACTCATTATTCTTTATTTTTATGTTTACAGATGGAACATGATCAAGAAGAGAAAAAACATTATGAAATCAAAAAAACATTCATCTAAGTAACCCAAGTTATGTAATTATCTCGAGCACTGACAACAGTTCTAGTGAAGAATGATGATCTATTAGGATATCAATGCAAGTTGTATTTTTTAAAATAATTGTGTGTGAAAATCAAACATTTTGTTTAATGTAATGAACATAGTGTATCAATTGAAAGACAAGGGGTTAACATTAACTATCCCATTTTATATGCCAAAGAGACTCTTACTGATATATAAAAAACACATTTTAATTTATTTTATTGCGATATCCAATGTCGTTGTAAAATGTTACACCACTAATTAAATATATGAATGATTAAATATTATAATGAAGAGATGCAAAATATGATGATATAAAAAATTAATCCAAACATCGTATACAAATAGAATGATCAAAGTATATTTTATATGAATATTTTTATAAGACATATGTCAATTTTTCGATGAATAACGAATTTAAGAAATCCTTATAATTGCACTGCAACAGGTGAACATTTCTAAATAAGAGAAAACATCATACAAAATATTGGAGCATCTATAGCATAAACACATACTAGTGCATTATTTGATCTAAAAGCACCGTTACTTCAATATTTTTTCCATGGTAAGTGCCTTTGTTGAAAACAAAAACACCAAGGCATTATATTTTTCAAGCACCAATGTTTTTTTCATTTAACGCCCTAGTGAACTGAAATGATTAAATCATGAGTGATTTCATAAAATAAACGAATCGATGCTATAAAATATTATTTCCAACCCTGATGCATTATTCAATCTAACAACACCGATACTTTTACATAAGTAGCACACTAGTTCTTTTATGCAAATCATATGCACCGAAGTTGCGAGTTTAAATTAAAGCACCAAGTTTGCGATATTTTTTTTCCTGCCCTAGTGTTGTTTTTGAAAATAATGCCTCGTGGAATTTTGTTAATGTATACACACCACTGTTGTATACATTTTAGGCACAAAGTGTTCTTTCCATTCAATGCTTCAAGCTTTTGGTTATGTATCCAACCCCAATGATTGTATTTATTTAGAACATCGATCTTATTGTTTACATGAAGAAGAACATCTGCTAAAACCTTCGACCACCCATATTTTTTCATTTGTGATGAAGTTACATTACCATCTTCGTTAAAACATCCAATACCACAAATAGATGTTGTAGTGGAGGTTTTTTTGACAAATTTTTCCAATTTTATAACACTAAAAACCTTTGTTATAACCTCAACTAGAAGGTATTTTTCTTGTAGTGATGGCACTCGTGGCACCAAAAGGGATTTTTCTAATAGTAAACCTTCCATTTCAAAATATACCTGAAATAATAAATCTATAGCTCTCCCATCAAGCCCCCTTTGATACAAATGCCCACTTGGATCCACGCGATCGACCTAACTTCCTTCTCTTGCAAACCATCCTCTAAAATGACAAAGGAAATTATTTTGAATAATTCCAAACTCCACTAATGTAATTATAACCTAGGAAAGATTCCTTAAACCCTAAGAGTGTCTATAGGTTATCTTACAGGGTCGAAATTCACCACCCATGATTGTAATAACAAACCATCTTTTCCCTAGTTCCAACTTTTTACTCATAATCTTCACACAATCCTTTTCTGATTTAAGGATGAAGGAAACCCATCCTCTAACTATAAAATGAATGATTGGATCATATCCTAGCAAGTATTTCCAAGATGAAAAGACCCATTTTCTCAAAGAAACCATAGAAAATGTGTTTACACCAAATGTTATGACCAAGGTTTTCCCAGTGTGCTCCTAGATCTGGTCAATCATGATATATTTTCCTACTATTAAAATTGAAGCCTCTTTTCTCATATGAATGCATCAAATCCCTCGATGTCGCACCACAAGGCGCACTAGGTTGGAGGGGGGATCAGGAATGCAAGAGGGGCACTGCTCAAAGAAAATGGAAACAAATACCGAGGAAGGTGAAGGAGTGGGAGTGAGTGATGCAAGAAAATATAAGTATGAGGGGATTGTATCATATAAGCTTTGGGAGGAAAAAATAACTGTGTCACTTGTCAAATAAAAGGATGATATGGGTGTGACAGGGGGTGTTTTACAGATGAATAATTATGAGCAACCCACGGGAGGAAAGAATCCATGTTGTTAGTGGAAGATTGGCCCATGGGGAGGGGAAAATTTGTAGTCCACTAGGTTGCATTCCCCATATTCCATTGGGAGAAAAAGAAGGCTTTGAATAGAGCTAGAATAGGCCAATGTATCAAAGAAAATAGGGGGAAATAGAAGAGGCCAACGAGTCAAACCAAACAGGAGGAAAGCAGAGAGGTGTAGAAATTTGGTGATAGAATTGCAACTGCTGAAGAAATTTTATATAAAATCAAGAGACACAATTCTACTCTACTACTTAGCGTAATTTAATTCACAATTTATAATAGCATTCACGAACATTGCAAGAAGAAAAACCACACATGCACAATATTTTTCTAGGGGAACCCAACTGAGAAAAAACCCTCAAGCCTCTTTGCATTAATTAGATGAGTACATAATGTATTACAATTGCTTTCTCTCTTTGAGAAAAACCTGTAAGTGAATAACATATCTCTATGCTCAATGATAAGATTTAAACCAAACTTAGTCAATTTATTCCTTTGCCTGAGCCCCTATTTCCTTGTGCAATTCTTGAGGAATTAGGCTCCTATTTTTTAGGAATTTCCGTCCAATTTATTATGTTATTCCCATAAATTGATCATCTGACTGCATGAAACACTTGTACACTCAAACTAGTTTAAAACTACTTGTTACACTGCCTTAGAATCTCCACCACAACTTAGGAACTTGAATTTCTTGCCTACACTAGCTATTTTAAGCCGATTGATCAGTTAACTAGATGATCACTAAGTTAGGCTATTGTCCCACTACACAACTGACCTTCCACTAGTTCTATTCACTATTATAACTAGCTTAACTGAACGTAACTACAAATAACTGACCTGGATTACTAGAATTTAGAAATCACACATTCTTAACTGAAATTCAAGCCCTCTAACTATAATTTACTGAGCTAAATAAGTGATAATATCCATGTCACCTCAGCTAACTGCCTCCAAGTTGTCTTCTAATGTGGAAATTCAAATTTTCTCAATTTGACCAAGGTAAAGTTAAATTGAGACTTTCTTGCTACACTTCTCAACACTCCCTCTTAACAAGAAAGGGATTATCAACCACCCCTATCATGCATCTATGGAATTCAAGATTCCCTCTTTGTAAAGCCTTTGTTAAGATGCTGACATATTGTTCCTCTTTCAGAGTGTATTGTAGCAACATTATATACTTATTCACACAATCCCATAAATGATGATACCTAGATATCTATATGCTTGGATCAATCGTGAAATACCAGATTCTCAAAGATCTTAATGAAATTATGATTATCACAATAGATCACAGTTGGATCCATAATTTTACCAAACGATCCCACAAGTATCTTTCTCATCCAGATTGTCTCACATGCTTCTTGAATTTTAGCCATGTATTATGCTTCTACTGAGGTGAGTGCCACAAATATCTAGTATATGTTGTACTAGGAAACTGCTACAAACCCAACACGAAAAATTCCACTTGATGTACTCTTCCAATTCGATGGAATCCCATCCCAATATGCATCTATGAAGCCACATGCCTTCACTCCCTATGTCTTTCTATACCATAATCCATACTAGGTAGTGCCCCTGAGGTATTGTAAAACATGCTTTTCTTCCTTCCAATACAATTTGTTTGTACTAACCATAGCTAGGCTCAGTGGGTTGACTGAATAACACATATTTAGTCACGTGTTAAAAATATACATCAGTGAACCCACAAGCTACCGATAAATGGTAGCATCAACCTCTTCACCTAAAGTGGCATTATCCTTCCTTTAGTTGGTCACTAGAGGTGTCTCCATGGGCTTACAAATCTCCATGAAAAATATTTGGAGTATCTCAGTGGTATAGTTTCCTTGAGAAACAAAAAATTCCCCATCGCATTGTCATACTTCTAGTCCAAGTAAGTAGTGCATGAGACCCATGTCCTTCATCTCAAATTCCCTTGCAATTTCCTCCTTGAAAGAGACGATCAATTGCTCATCACCTGCCAATATAAATTATCAACATATAAAACAATGATAAGAAATTTACCTTCTACCAAAATATGATATAGTTTCACATTCGCTTCACTTTTGGTGAAGCCCAATCCACTGAGATAATTGTATATCCTCGTGTACTAGGCTCGGGGTGTCTGTTTGACTGTATAATGCTTGCTCGATTTTGAACACATGGGAATCCCGAAAAAATGTCTCAAAACCTTCTGGTTTCTTGATGTACACTTCCTTCTAACTAACACCATTGAGAAATGTTGTTTTTACATCCATTTGGTGTATCTTCCACCCCATTTGCGTAGCTAGTGCAAGAATTGATCTAATGAATAAATACCTTGCTACGGGAGAAAGGGTTTCCTCATAGTCAATTCCCTCAACTTGAGAGAATCCTTTGGCCACAAATATGACCTTATATTTCTCTATCCTTCCTTATGTTACATTCTTAACCTTTAAGATCTATCTCAAACCCACAATTGATTTATCTGTTGGTATTGGGACGACTTCCCAAACATTGTTCTTCATGATGGTTTCATATTCTTCCACCATTACATATACCCAAACTGGTTTCTCAACTGCTTCCTCAAAAGAGGATGACTTAGTCACTACAAGCTCAGTCATTAGAGCCATGTAGCCAATGCACCTCCGAGGTAACCTCCTTTTCCTGTAAAAATTTGAAGGAGCTCCCACATCCTCCCTCACATCCTGCACCAATCTATCAACTTCACTAGTTCTTTTTTTGCCTTCTCTGGATGGTTCTGCTTGAGTGGATGTCTCCACTTTTCCTCCTCTCTGCTCCTCAATTTGTGGTTGCTCCAAAAATTCCCAAGGATCCTCATTTCAAGCTAAAATATCCACTTCTGGTGGGATCTAAAGCTCCCTCTCAAGAGAGCATCGCATCACTTTGTCCTCTTCAAAATTTACATCACTTCACAAAACTGTAATTATGAGGGAACGTAAGTACACACGGTAATTGTGTGGAGTTTTAGTGTAACCCACAAAAGGTCCCAAGTATGTTGTTGTCTTAAGCTTCTTCCTCAAATATTTGGAAACATGGAAGTAAACAAAGGCTCTAAAAACCCTGAAGTGAGACACATCCGACTTTATCCCCGAAAAATCCTCCCCCGGTGTAATCATACTAAGAATCTGATGAGGACTTTGGTTCTACAAGTATATTGTTTTGTTACATGTCTCTGGCAACAAATGTAGTGGAAATAATTGGTCATGTAGCATATCTCTCATAGTTCCTACAATTCTCTGGTTCTTTCTCTCAACTACCCCATTCTATTGTGGGTTTTGGGGTGTTTTCAGCTGTCTTCGAATGCCTTCTTTCACACATAAATTCTTGAAGTCATTCAAAACATACTCACCTCCATTGTTGCTCTTGAAATCCTTCACCTTCTTGTTGGTCTCTTTTTCAATCAGTGCCTTGAATTCCACAAACTTGGAGAATGTATCATCCTTATTTTGCATGAAGAAGGTCAAACACTTCCTTGAGAAATCATCAATAAAAATAAAAAATTACATATGTATAACAATGGAGGTTGTCGAGAAGGGTCCATAGACATCTGAGTAAACTCTCTCCCAGACTACATGCACTTTGTTGTCTTGATCATGGAATTTGGATTTTACATACTTCTCCAAGGTACAACCTTTGCAGACATCCTGCTGTTGCAGTGATCCTTTAGGGAGGCCAGTGGTTATTTGTTTCATAATCTTCAAGGAGGCATGATGAAAATTTCCCAATCCCCTGTGTCATAGCTCACCGACATCGCGAATATGCACTTTCTATGCCTTATTGCTTAATGTCACACAATCTTCCACATCAAGTTTATACATGTTATTCACACGAACCCTGATATGGTTCACTTATCCAATGGATATATGCCTCAGAAAGGATTTATATTTACTGAAGATCACAATATAGCCATGGTCTTCCAAGAATGCTACAAAGATGAGGTTCTTATTTATGCTTGGAAAACACATGAAATATTTGAGATGAAGAGGGGATCTTACCTCCCTCTTAAATTTTATTATAACAATCCCAGTAGCATTGTACCATTCGTCGTCCCTAAGCCCAATATTCTTATGGATATCTTTCTCCTCCAGGTCTTTGAAAAAATCTCTACACCTTGTCATGTGGAGTGAGGCACCTGATTCCAAGTACCACACACATCCCATCACAGTGTTGGCCATGCATGTGATAAGAGTGAATTATAGCTCAAAATCTCAAGCCAATGCTTCAACTGATGCTCCTCATAAGTTCTTCTTACTAGAATTTTTGTGTGGACACTTTGTAGGATTGTGCTCGAATTCATGACAATTGAAGCATTTTGTTTTGGTTGATTCTTTCTTCTTGCCCCCTTGGCTAGATTCTGGTTTGGTTTGAGATTTATTCCCTTTTCCCTTCTTTCCCTTTCCAACCATTTCAAATTTTTCTTCAACCTCTCCCTTGGATGAAGTTCCATCTCTGGTATTCCATCTGATCTCTTCTTGTACCAAATCAGACCATGAGCATTCCCAATTCAATAATTTCTCCCTCCCTTTCATCGAGTCCTCGTAGCTATGCTAGCTTTTGGGAAGGCCTAGAAGAGCTAGGCTCACAAGGTCATCTTATGTAACATTCACACAAACCCCTCCAAGCTCATCTCAGACTTGTGTAAATCTAGTGAGACACTACATAATAGTATAATTCTTCTGCATCTTGATATTTCGAAGTTTGTCTTTGAGGGCTAGTTTTCTATGGTCACTGCTATTCTCAAATAGCTCTATCAGTGTCTTCCACATTTTTTAAGAAGCTTCCCGGATTATCCACAATATTGAGGAACATGTGTTCCTCAATATCGTGGATAATCCGGGAAGCTTATTAAAAAATGATCACCACAGGAGTTTAAAAACCAAAGTCTTCCACATTGTGAAAGGAGTTTCTTTCCCATGGATATTTGAGACAATGTGGTCTCACACTCCCTCCAAGATAATTCTCCTTGCCTTGGCTACATCTTTCTTCCATTGGGATAGGTTTTGGGCATCTGTAGATCCTGGTTTTGGAATGTTTTCCTTGACATATTCCAACAATCCATTGTCATCAAGCACCACCTCCATTCGTTCATTCCATGCAATCAAATTCGAGCTACCTTCCAAGGCATACTCCAATCTCAGCCCGTTGAAGGTCATTCTCCCAAGTTTGAAGAGATCTTGCTACACTGGAACTGCAAATTTGAACCTCTTGAGGAAAAACTTTGAAATTATTGTTCTAATGTGAATCTTTCTCTGATAGCACATATAAATTTGGTGATAAAATTGCAACTACTCAAGAAATTTAATCTAAAATAAAGAGACACAATTATACTCTACTAATCTATGAAATATAATTCATAATTAGGAACAACATTCACAAACATGCAAGAAGAAAAACCACACATGCACAATATTTTTCTAGGGGAACCCAACTGGGAAAAAACCCCTCAAGCCTCTTTGCATTAATCAGATGAATAAAAAATTCATTACAATTGATCTCCCTCTCTGAGCACAAATTGCAAGTGAATAACTTATCTCTCTACTCAATGGGAAGCTCTAACCCAGACTTAGTCAGTTTTTGCCTCTGCTTGAGCCCTTATTTCCTTGCACAAATCTTGAGGAATTTGGCCCCTATTTTTACGAACTTTCCTCCAATTGATCGCACAATTCTGAAGGATTGATCATCTGTCTGCATGCAACACATGTACACTGAAACTAGTTTACAATTGATCGATACACTGTCTTGGAATCTCCACCGCAACTAAGGAAATAAAATTCCTTGCATCCACAAGCTATTTTGAGTTGAATGATCAATTAATTGGATGATCACTGAGTTATACTACTATCCCATTGCACAACTGACCTTCCACTATTTATATTGACTCTTAGAACTAATTTAACTGAACACAAATCGAAATAACTAACCCAAATTACTAAAATCTCTTGACATTTTAACATTTAGAGAACCATTGACACACAAAATTATGTCGCAGATTTAAATATCTAGCTACAGGAAAAACAAATCATCCCCAAGAACATTACATCTCAGCCAATGAAAAACCGAACAAGAATCAACTCTAACTTTTCCTCAGAAAGAATCCATCTTTCTATCTATTAGCTTTCAATCTACGAACTTGTAACTTTGTTCAACCTCTAATCAAATATATCGACCTTCGACATACGTCAACGAGTTTCAATATACGTGATCCTTCTGAAACTGTCAACCCGATATTAGAATTTGTCAACTGCTAGAAATGGGAAAAAGTTAAGTTAAATCTTGCATTTTATTCATGACAGTTCTATCGAGATTTCAACGGGATTTCAACAGTTTGTAACATGAATGAATTTTCCCGATATTACTACATTTAGCAGTCAAATAACACACCAAAATATGCCACAGTAGCCATAAGAGAAATGATTACTCTTGAGAGACTTATATGTCAAACTAATAATAATTTCTTGTACTATATCATTTGTTATTAAATTTATTATTATTATTTTAAATATTTTAATATAGTATATAATATTATTTTTAATATCAATTTATTTTTATATTATTATTATTAATACTTAGATATTAAGAATATATTTTTTCTTTGATAAGAACAAAATTTTGATAGTAGTAATGAATTGATACATTTTTTCTTTTATTAAATAATATTATTATAATTGGCCACTCACAATCACAACAGATCGTTCGTTTATCTCTTTCATATTTATAAAAAAGTAAATGTTTAGGCCGATAGGCCTTCTCTTTTGAATGAGACCATTTTTTTTGTCAACATATGTTTTGTGCACACTACACATGTTACGAATTCAATAGATGACAAGTGTGCTTATGCTGTTCATTGTGGGTAATGGAACTTGCTATGAACATGACAAGTGTGCTTATGCTGTTCATCATGGGTAATGGAACCAGTGGCTAATGGAACCAGAGGTGTCGTTTTGCAGAGACCTTGAATTAATTCTCTCATTACTGTTCACGACCACACGACCAACAACGCCTGGTATTTCGATTTCCACGACGAACAACTTCCACAAATAATGGTGAAAATGCTCATATTTCTTTTCCTATTAGGTCTGTATTTCTCTCTACTCTTTTTGTTTTCTTCCAGGATTTTATTTGCTACCGATTTTATGTGCTATGCGGCGTGAGCTACCCATTCCAATTTTTCTGGCACCTGTAGCTGGAGACCACAGGCTTCTGCTCAACGACATTCACTTCACCCATCAAACAATAGGTACTCTCTTCCTCGATCTCTACTCTGCAGCCATTGCTCGTAGTTTTTTCAGCGCTCTAAAACATTGATACTTCATCAAGTTTCAACCTTAGATAGAATTTAATAATTCACGACCAACACCCTCAAGGATCAGAGTAAATGTTATAGGAATTTAGATTTTACAGGCTTTAGAAACCGAAATATCTCTTCCTCTTAGTCTTGATCATTTTCCGCACTAACACAGTCCTCGCCTTACGTATGTGTCGACTGAAACTATTAACATTTTCTACAAGATATTTGAGTTATTGCACAAAAATATCATGTATTTGCTTGATTGTTTCGACTGCAAATCGAAGGGCATCTTCTTCCCTTGAACATAAATCAATGTTTGTGAGAATGGAATCGATCGTGTCTCGCATTGTCCATTGGAACCCTAATGTTATCCATATCTTAAATAGCAATAAAGGTCCCAATTTCCATCATAGTGATGGTCACGCACTGGGATTTGATGGCTTCTTCGAATTGTTTCCAGTACGAATCAATCCATTTGCCACCGGAAGTGATTGGAACCATGAATGCCATGGCAACTGAAACATGAGGAGAAATAATGGTCGTTGCAACCACAAAGCATATCAGAATCGCAACAAAGGTCACCACAAATATGATATTAGAAATATTTTTCTAAGCCCTAACTTGCCTCAGTTTCTTGTCGAGCTTTTTCCTATGCAACTGAAGCTTCTCTAACATCTGTGTGTGCCTTCTGTAAACATAATCGAAATTCTTGAAGAAATCTACATTGAATGGGCTACGGACAGTCTTAAAATTTTTCAGTTCTTCCAACATTTTCTTACACTGGGCCTCCAAATGTGGTCATTCTGATGGAATCTGCTGAAGGGATTTTTGAATAAAAAGTTGGTTGTTCCTAGCCTTTTTGAGACATTTCTCTAGCACAATGCAGAAATCTAGGGTTTGTAAACTATTTTTGAAATACTCTTCAACCAGTTCAAACAAATCCTGGTTTTTCCATATGTCCTCCTTGTATTCCAATAAGACCTTAAACACCTCATGGTCCATTTCTAGCAAGAAATATACAATATCTCTTAGGGTTTATAATGACACACAATGTACCTTAACGCCATTTTCCAGAGCACGAATAGTGTGCCTAGTTTGAATAATTTGGAAGCTAGGGTTTTTAGAGATTTTTTGCAACACTGAAAATGCTGGAAGTACAATTTCTCGCAAATTCTAAAGAGGGATCCCAAGAGGTCCATATATATGCAAGTCCTATGCTGAATAGTGTTGTGAAGTTTTCTACTGGATATTGAAGTTAATACTTCGATATATATTTTGTTGATTCAAGGTTCTTGGACTCCGTTTTTGAATATGTAGTCCATGAATCTATATTTTATGTCTTGATCATGGCTGTGTCAATGATCCTGGAAGGAACATAAGTCGGTAACATAAATAACTGACCCTTTAAATATGAACTGAACCAAATCAGTGATAAAACTTAGGAAACCTACCTGAAAAGACTTAGACGCAGTTTGTGCGAGGGAATGGATAACCAGAATACCAAGAAATCTTGAAAGGGCGCCTCTTTCCGCTTGGATGGTGATGTTGATCAGGGTTTCTAGGGAGAGAGAAGACATATCTTCCATGTATAAAAAGTGTCGTAGGGTAAATTCCAAACTCAAAATCAAATATGAGGACCAACCCCTATATGTACCACTCTTCTGACACTATTAAACCAAATGAAATGCAATAAATCATGATAATATAGGGTTGCTTCCTTTTCATCTAAGTAAATTCCCAATGGGAATTCCACCACGTTCAAAATGAAACCCAACTTAATTCAAAACCCCACCCAAGTACACAAGGGATGAAATGAGGTAGTACCTAATCTACAACCTTAAATGCATAATGTTGATAGAACGATCATAGCAGAAAAGATGCATAGAGATGAAAAATGGTGAGTGACTCCGACACCACTAATCCCATTACCACTTCCACACCCATGAAGAACCAATAAGGAGTTAAAAACGTTAGTTAAAATTATAATCAAGGGGGAAAGGACCACAGGAACATAAAATTGAACCAAGAGGATAGTCTCAATTAGAGAAGGATGAAATGATCTTAATAATGATCCTGATTCCCACTTATGCAGAATAGTTTTGTTCCAACCGCCATGAAATTATTTCTACAAAAATTCTAAAATAATGACACCTCATGTTCCCAAGTAAGAAGGAATGTTGTTGTTTGAGAAACCTCAAACTCCTGTATGAATCTGGATTCTTCTCTAACCATAAAAGAAAGAGAATCTCCAAGAGACGTCCAATGCCTCCAAAATCCTGAAGAACCTTGGTCTCTGACACCAATACTCATATAAAAACACCCATTCCATGTTCCCACCTTGGTTACATCGTGCCATGGTAGAGTACTTATTAAACATGAGGTTTAGGATTCAAATGTGTGAGGGAAGTGGTGGAGTATCATCCCATAAATTCTCCCCTCTTGCTTTGTGGTGGTTGAGTGGCACATGTCCCTCTATGTGCTGATTTAATGGGATGATACGTGGGCCTTTCATTGTATGATCAAGGGACTGGTTTATTATATTGCATACAATTGATGTTTATAACGCAATATTTTTTCTAAGGGGCTCAGTTTGCTTGGCTATCTGTCACTGTATTTTTTTCATGTAAAACGTGGAAACAATTCGCTTTTTCAAATGATTCTTTTCTATTCCTTATCCTCTCCAATATCCACCGATTAGTGCTAGGCCTCACAGATTAGTGCTGGGCCTGGTAAAGGGTACCGTTTATAGTGTTTTAAATATTTCTAAAAAATGAAAACCTACATAATGCTCCCTTTTTCTTAGAGAACATGTGGCCATCCCACCCAGACATAAGAGAAAATAGAGTTGGCCGAATGAGAGACAACCCGAAACGAGATACAATTTATTATTATTATTTTGGAGCAAAAACTAAATTTATAAAATTGTTATTATCTTTCCCATGTGAAAATACACCTGTAGATGGATGGACCAAGCTAATACAGTCTGAAATGTCCAAAGAAAAACAAAAGAAATTTAAGGTTTATCAAATGTCCATTTACAACAGATATTTGGTCAGATATTTCTACTATTTACATGTGTCCATCCTTTTTTGGATCCCATAGTTTTTCATGGTGGTTAGAAGGATGGTTGTTATAGATGAGGAAGTGATCAACCCTTTCGCTTAATTTTAATAGGGTGATTTTTGACAGTATGAAACTGTCTTGCCTCATAGTTTTAATTTTAATAATACAAAGTATTTTTAAACTAAAAAGAGCTAAGTTATCACAAAATAAATTTAAGGGTCCAGTGATTGACCATTCAGTGGTTTTGATCCAACTACAAAGAGTTTTCATTTGGGAAACTTGCTTGATATTATTGTATAGATAAGAACGAGTCTTAAATACAACTCGTCCTCTATGTTTAACTCCTATATAATCGCCATGGTTATCAATCTCTTTATCTTAGTAGAGTGAAGATACCTTGGGGCTATATTCACTGCATCATGAATTTGCCTGCTTCAGAGGAGATTAAACATTTTAGAGGAAAAGATATTTGAGAGATGGTTTTGGGCATTGTTGCAATTACCTTAGAAATATTCTTCTATATGGTGTTGCTGAAAGAGATAGGTTTGAAGTTCCCAAAGAAGTTAAAATAATCCTACTCAAGCCTTCTTGTAAAGCTGTCTTCTTTTAAATAAGATACGCTACATCTACATCATATCTAACTTTAAATGGGCAGTTTTTTTACCTCTGAAAATTTCGCAGACTTATTGAATATATGTTCTGTAGAAGTATCAAAAATTTTATTTCTAATGTTAGCTCCACAGTTTTAGCTGCTTTGAATAACAAAAGATGTGTGCTTTTTTCTGTCACCTTTTTTTTATAAATATTTTACTTTGGTTTGAACTTAAATATGAATTTAGTCCTACACAAATGATAACATGCTGGTTATTGTAGCTCTCCAATCTGTATCCTAATGTTTCATATCTGATATATTGTAAAGGACATACTCTTATTTGTTTGAAATATTAATAGCTTATAAAATTGTATGATTGGTTCAGGAAAATAAATTATGCAAGAGCATGAGTTATAAAATGTTATACTTGTGATTTATATTTTTCACTGATTATGTGGCTATTTATTGACATGTTGAAATATTATGTGTTTAACACATTATTTTTCCTTAAAATTGATGTTTAAACATTTTTTCCCTGTTTGAACCTTGTCATTTTTGATCAGTGGTTGTCATTGATGTCAACCCAAGCAGCACCAGGGGCTAACCCAATATTTCATGGGAATTTTGACCTACCAAATTATTATATTCTAGTTCAAGAATGATTTTGTTGGTTTCTACTTTTCGATATGTTTCCATTAATATATGGCACGGCACGTAATTCTTCACAGTTTGAGAGATATTCATGTTTGAAGTTTATACCCCAAATTAGTGGGCTAAAACACCATAGGGTTGTGGCATGGGCCATTGAAAAGTCATAATTAATATTTTCTAAGCTCCTAAAATCCCTCCCACGTTCACTTGTTGAAGCCCCTCTCAACCTAAGAATTTATATAAATTATGATCCTCATTTCCTCCTTATGCAAGGGATTTCGCCATCTGAAATAGGTCATTGTGGAATTTTCGCTCTAAATTTTTTTATATGAAGGTTCAGAAGCTGAAATGTTTATGAGGCGAAGCCGAAATCTTGAGGAAGCTGCTGTGTAAATTTTAGATCAAGGTGCACAATTTTTTCGGAGATATGATCTGTGGAAGTTAGTGTTTTTGCAGGCTCCTAAAATTCATTTCAAAGAAGTGACCTTGGTAAAATCATCATAACTCTCTCTCTGAGTATCAGATTGGAATTCTATAAAAAATGGAAGATAGTGCACATACTGTAGTTTTTTATCTATCAATTTCAGAGCCAAATAAAGAAACAATGACATGTGGGGCGCTGTACAAGTTCGCTTTGCTGAAACAGTCCATAATTAGGGCATTGTGAGATATTGGGTATAAATCTCTCTTGAAGAATCCAAATTGGGTCAGACCTATGGCATTGGAAATATGAATCAGAGGACTACTACAGGACCAAAAATTAGATATTGGGGTTCTGAAATAACAGAGATACATCAGATTCAATATCGAGCTCCTAGAAGGAAAAGAAAAAGCTAGATCATGTGTTGTCAAGGGCTGCAAAGGACCAGAATTTCTAGGGAAGCAAAGAAAAACAAGGTGCAGTAGAGGGTAGCATGACAAGAGCAGAAACCAAGGTGCATAACAGCAATAATAAGTTCATCACATGAAGTCTTCAAGTGGGCAGCACTACATACAATCATTGTACTAAGTCATTGTAAATACATTATTGTACAAATTATACTAGTGTCTATCTGCCAAGAGTTGAAGAGGCAGTGTCGAGCAGTCTAGGATCATCATTAGGTGGTTGTGTCATAGTTGGGGTTATGTTCTAGTTTGTCTTAGTCTTCTACATCATTCTATATCGTTGTAAAGTGGACCATTTTCCCTGGTACGGGAGTCCATTCTTCTTTTATTCTTCTACAGGGTGGTAGGGTGGTGGTAGGGTGAGTTGTAGCTCATTGGGTGTTGGGGCATCCGTTCAGTTGACTACTAAATAATCATGGGCATTGGAGTGTCCATCCAGTGGGAGTTGGAGAAGAATGCTTTTCTAGATTCTAGGAAGTTGGAGCTTTATTTTCAATTGGAGTTGAATATTAAAGAATTCTTAGAAAAGCATTAGGTGGTTTTTGTCCCGGAGTGGGTTTCCACCTTAAAAACTGTGTGCATTTGTGTTCCTTTTGTTTACTGCTATCATTGTACAAACATTGATAATAATTGAAGATTAACTAATGATATAATTGAAAGGAATACTGATTCACCCCCCCTCTCAGTATTTCCAAAAATTGGTATCGGAGATTGGTTCCTTCAATAGCAGTTTAACAGCTGGAAGGAGGTCATGGAGCATACCAAGAATGGTGTACCTCTGTTCAATGAAAATAACTATGCACTCTGAAAATGAAGAATGGAGGTCTATCTCTTGGCGCAAGGTTACGAAGTATGGGACACTATTCAAAATGGGTTTACATCAACCGCGGATGAACAAGGTAAGAAGAATTTGGTAAATGATGCAAAAGTAAAGAATATTATTATCAGTGGACTTATTGAATCTGCTTATCATAAGGTGTTGGGTTGTAAAACTGCCAATAATGTATGGGACAAGCTTGAGAATATATATGTAGGTGACTCAAATGTCAAAGAAGAAAAGCTTCAAATCTATAGAGAAAAATTTGAGCAACTCAGAATGAAAGAAGATTGCATCATTGTTGCATACTTCCAATACGTTGATGAAATAACCAATACTTTGGAAGGATTGGGAGAGCCAGTTGACGAGAAGACTATTATACGGAATGTTCTTAGAATGTTACCAGGGAGATTCAACCCAAAGGTATCGGTCTTAGAATATAGTGCAAATCTGGACAAACTCTGCAAAGAGGAATTACATGGAATTCTCATGGCATATTAAATGAGGCTTGATGAAGAAGAGGGTACTTCAAATCTAGAAAATGTGTTCGTTGCATTTAAGAAAACCAATAAGGACAAACAATCTTCAATTTAAATGACATGCACCTGCAAGTGTGAAGAAAAGGGAGATGATGGAGAAGGTCTTTCGGATGAAGAATATGCTTACTTTACGAGAAAACTAAAAATTGGTAAGGGAAAATTCAAAGGTAAACTTCCATTGATATGTTTCGGTTGTGGCGAAGTTGGGCATTTCACAGCAAAATGACCGACAAAAAGTGATGGCAACTCAAAAGGAAAGAAAGGCTTTAAGAAATTCAACAAGCAAGGAAAAAATAAAGGATCCAAAAGGAAATTTCTCTCTAAAGAAGATAGCTCATCATCCAATGAAGAAAGTGACAGCAAAGAAGAAGCCAATGAGAAAGTATTTTTTATGGCCAAGCACAATAAAAAAGAAGTATCAAACAATAAAGAAGAAGGGTTGACCATAGAATAATTTTCTGAGGAGGCAATCAAGCTTATAAAAGAGCTCAACGCTGAGAAGATCCGTTCCAATACTCTTGAAGTACAAGTTCAAGGTCTCAAAATTGAAGTTGAAGAACACAAATGTATTGAAGAGTCACTTCAAAAGAAGTTGGAAGAAAGCAACCAAGAAAGGGAAGCATTAGAAGCCGAAGTAGTTTCATTGTGTAAGGAAGTGAAGAAGGGAAAAACTGTCCAAAACTATGCCAACAGCTCAAGGGAATTGGAAGAACTCATCAAGAATCAACGATCTTACAATGATAGAACTGGCCTTGGTTACAAAGAAGAAGCAGGACCTACTATGAGATCTGACATACATGTAGAATTCATTGGACAAGATTCGCAAGCACATCCTTGGAAGACGATTCCTTGACAAAGATTTCTATCCAGGTACCAACATATGTTTCATGGCTATTGTTATTCATGTGGAAAATTTGGTCATAAAGCTGTAGAATGTCGCACGTACCCTAGGAACCAATACAATTCTAGGAGATCCTTCAAATATGAACCTCCCAAGGCTCAACGAAACATCAATAGATTTGAACATTTAAGAAATAATATGGAATGTTACAAATGTCATAACTTTAAACACATAGCGAGAGTCTGCAGACTTGAAAATCCTCCAGAAGAATCTTTGAAGCCACTGAATGAACGAACATGGAAGAAGAAGAAGATTGATAATTGTGCTTTCACTCTCAAGGCTCAAAACAACAAAGATGTGTGGTATGTTGACAGCGGTTGCTCAACTCATATGACTGGAGATAGAAGGAAATTTGTATCTATGAAAGAGAAGAAGGATGGAACCGTATCCTTTGGAAATGACAGATCTTCAAATGTTATAGGATCAGTTACCGTCACTCTCGAAAGCAAAGATGTTATAGCCAAGAATTTTCTATTGGTTGAAAACATGAATCAAAATCTGCTCAGTGTTTGACAAATGTGTGATCAAGGACACACAATGCTATTCAACTCCACAAAATGCGAAATCAAGAAAGGAAGGTATGGTAAAATTGTGGCTACAACAAGTCGAGCTCCAAACGACAAATATGTTCTAGATGAAGCATCTAAAGCATGTCTACTAGCTAAAGAAGATGAAATCTGGTTATGGCACAAACGAATGGGTCACATAAAATTTGATAATCTTGTCAGGATAAGAAAAAAGGAAGCAGTACGAGAAATGCCGAAAATCTCAAAACCTTCCAACACACTATGTGAGGCCTGTCGGCATGGCAAACAGACAAAAGTCCAATTTAAAACAAAAGAACACTTTGCATCACATCCATTGGAATTGATACATATTGATCGGTCCTATGAGAACAAATGGCTTATATGGAGAATTATATTTCATGTTAATGATAGATGAGTATACCAGGATGACAACCATTAGTTTCCTAAAGAAAAAATCTGAAGAATTTGAGTGCTTTAAGATCTACAAGGAATTGGTTGAAAATGAAACTGATTTGAAAATTAAGTGTAAGATCAGATAATGGTGGAGAATTCACTTCCAAATTATTTCAGTAGTACTGTGACGAAAATGGAATAAAAAGACAATTTTCAATAGCATGAACACCTCAACAAAATGGAGTTGCTGAAAGAAAGAACAGAACCGTACAGGAAATGGGTAGAACAATTTTGAAGGACTCAAAATTGGATGAAAAATTATGGGTTCAAGAAATTGATACGACAGTCTTCATTATCAACTGAAGTCTTCTAAGAAATAATTGCAACATGACTCCATATGAATTATGGAAAGGAAAACTAGCTAATGTAAAATATTTCAGAATCTTTGGAAGAAAATGTTATATCAAAAGAGAAGATCAATTTTTTTTTAAGTTTGAATCACGTGTTGATGAAGGTATCTTTGTTGGTTACTCATGCAAAATAAAGGCCTATAAATGTTATAATCTAAGATGAAAATAGATAGTGGAGAGCATAAATGTTACATTTGACGAAAATGGTGTTATAGCAAATAATGATGAGGATCTAGAATCTTTGAAACTTGAGACAGAGGCTGAGAAAGACACAGATAAAATTGTAGAACAAGAAGCAACTATCAACAAGGAAGAAGAAAATAATGATCATCAAGATATACCAGAACAACAACAAGAAGCTCCTCCAAGGAGAACAAAAGGATGGATTCAAAAGAACCATCTATCAAATCAAATCATTGGTGACATAAATGAAGGTTGACATCTTCGTTCATCACAACAAGCTCACATTGCTTTTCTAGCAACCTTTGAGCCTAGTAGTTTTGAGGAAGCTAGCCAGAATAAACATTGGGTAGCAGCTATGAATGAAGAATTAGATCAAATCGAGAAGAATAACACCTAGGAATTAGTTCCACGACCAAAAGATAAAAATGTCATTGGGATTAAATGGGTGTTCAGGAACAAATTGAATGAAGATGGGTAGGTTACCAGAAACAAAGCAAGATTGGTTTGCAAAGGCTATGCAAAAGTGGAAGGAATCGATTTCGATGAAACATTTGCACCAGTTGCAAGAATGGAAGTTATCCGAATGTTTCCTGCCTATGCATGTTCAAGAAAAATCAAAGTCTACCAAATGGATGTTAAGTCAACATTTCTGAATGGAGAATTAGAAGAAGAAGTTTATATCGAACAACCTGAAGGTTTTCTACTATCAGAAAAAGAAGACTATGTTTGCAGGTTAAAGAAGGCTCTATATGGTCTCAAGCAGGCTCCCAGAGCATGGTATGCTTGTCTTGATGGATATCTACGTCAAAAAGGGTTCAATAAAGGTACTGTTGATAGCAATATTTATGTACAATTAGATAAAGGTAATTTAACAATCGTTGAGGTATATATGGATGATATAATATTTGGTAGCAATGATGATCGACTAATTAAGAAATTTTATACAAAGATGCAAAGTGAGTTCAAGATGTCTTTACTTGGTGAGCTGACATACTTCTTAGGGCTTCAAATATCTCAGCAAGAGAAAGGAATATTTATATGTCAAGCCAAGTACATCAAGGAAATGCTCAAGAAATTCAAAATGGAAGATTTCAAACCCGTCCTTACTCCGATGGTAATAGGTTGCAAATTGAGCATAGATGACTCATCTAAGGATGTGGATTGGAGGTTGTACAGATCTATGATTGGTAGTCTTCTATATGTAACAGTCTCTCGGCCAGATGTTATGCAAGCAGTTAGACAAGTAGCAAGATTCCAAGAAGCACCAAAAGAATCAAATATTATTTCCGTCAAAAGAATTCTTCGATATCTAAAGGGCACAGAAGAATATGGCTTGTGGTATCCCAAGGGTAAAAATCTCATTATTCAAGCCTTTGTAGATGCAGATTAGGCAGGAAGCGTTGATGATCGTAAGAGTACTAGTGGAGCAAAATTCTATCTAGGTGGTTGTCTCGTATCATGGTTGAGCAAAAAGAAAACCTCAATCTCGTTATCTACAGCGGAAGCAGAATACATTGCAGTAGCATCATGTTGTACTCAAGTCATTTGGATGAAACAAACTTTGCAAGATATTCAAGTACAATTCAGTGAGCCTATTCCCATATTCTGTGACAACACTAGTGCCATCATCATCTCCAAGAATCTTGTCATGCATTCAAAAACAAAACACATTCCGATCAAATATCATTTTGTTAGAGAACAAGTCACTGAAAAGAATATCAAACTTGAGTATGTTTGTACAAAAGAACAAATTGCTGATATCTTCACTAAACCTTTACCTTGTGAAGCATTTGAATATCTTCGTCAGAAGCTTGGGATTCTCCCAAGTTCTCATTAGATTATAGGTCTGCAGGACGGTTGTTTGTTAGGGGGAGTAGAAGTGTGTACAGGTCCATAGGATGGTTGTGTTTCAGGGGGAGTTACCCTTTGCCATTGATGTCAAAGGGGGAGAGAATGTTGTAGGAAGAGGTGTCATGATCGCATGGGGAGTACTTGTGTTGCCATCAATGCCAACCCAAGCAACACCAGGGGCTAACCCAATATTTTGTGGGAATTTTGACCTACCAAATTACTATATTCTGGTTCAATAATGATTTTTTTTGTTTCTACTTGTCGAGATGTTTTCGTTAATATATGGCATGCCACGTAATTCTTCACAGTTTGAGAGATATTCATGTTTGAAGTTTATACCCCCAGTTAGTGGGCTAAAACCCCTTAGGGTTGTGGCGTGGGTCATTGAAAAGTCATAATTAATATTTTCTAAGCTCCTAAAATCCCTCCCACGTTCACTTGTTGAAGCCCCTCTCAACCTAAGCATTTATATAAATTGTGATCCTCATTTCCTCCGTATGCAAGGGATTTCGCCATCTGAAACAGGTCATCGTGGAATTTTCACTCTAATTTTTTTTGTACGAAGGGTCAGAAGCTGAAATTTTTATGAGGCAAAGCCGAAATCCTAAGGAATCTTCTGTGAAAATTTTAGATGAAGGTACGTAATATTTTCGGAGATATGATCTGTGGAAGTCAGTGTTTTTGCAGGCTCTTGAAATTCATCTCAAAGAAGTGACCTTGGTAAAATCATCATAACTCTCTCTCTGAGTATCGGATTGGAATTTTGTAAAAAGTGGAAGATAGTGCACATACTTTTTTTTTTTCTCTCTATCAATTTCAGAGCCAAAAAAAATAAACAGTGACATGTGGCACGCTGTACAAGTTCGCTCTGCTGAAACAGTCAATAATTAGGGCATTGTGAGATATTGGGTATAACTCTCCCTTGAAGAATCTAAATTGGGTCAGACCTGTGGCATTGGAAAGAAAACTCAGAGGACTACTATAAGACCAAAAATCAGATATTGGGGTTCTGAAATAACAGAGATACACTAGATTCAATATCCAGCTCCTAGAAATCAAACAAAAAGCTAGATCATGTGTTGTCAAGGGTTGCAAAGAACAAGAATTTCTAGGGAAGCAAAGCAAAGAAAGGTGCATCAGAGGGTAGCATATAAAGAGTAGAAACCAAGGTGCATAACAACAACAATAAGTTCATCACATGAAGTCTTCAAGTGGGCAGCATTGCGTACAATCATTGTAAAGGTATCATTGTACTAAGTCATTGTAAATACATTATTGTACAAATTGTACTAGTGTCTATCTACCAAGAGTTGAAGAGGCAGTGTCGGGTGGTCTAGGATCATCATTAGGTGGTTGTGTCATAGTTGGGGTTACGGTCTAGTGTGTCTTATTCTTCTACATCATTCTATATTGTTGTAAAGTGGACCATTTTCCTTGGTACGGGAGTCCATTCTTCTTTTATTCTTCTACAGGGTGGTAGGGTGGTGCTAGGGTGAGTTGTATCTCATTGGGTGTTGGGGCATCCATTCAGTTGAATATTGAAGCATCACGGGCATTGGAGCGTCCATCCAGTGGGAGCTGGAGAAGAATGCTTTTCTAGATTCTAGGAAGTTGGGGCTTTATTTTAAATTATAATTGAATATTAAAGAATTCTTAGAAAAGCATTAGGTGGTTTTTGTCTCGAAGTGGGTTTCCACCTTAAAAACTGTGTGCATTTGTGTTCCTTTTGTTTACTGCTATCATTGTACAAACACTGATAATAATTGAAGATTAACTAATGATCTAATTGAAAGGAATACTGATTCACCCCCCCTCTCAGTATTTCCAATAGTCATTTGACTGTCTGTTGAATATGACTGTATGTTAGTTTCATACTGAACTCCCTGGTTCAGCATATTCTTGTCCTAAAATATCAATGCTACACATACACATTTTTGCCAAATTTCTTGGGAAAAATTGCAACTTTCTGAATTTTGCCAAATTTCCTTGGAAAGATTGCAAATTTTCGTAACCAGATTTTGCCAAATTTCCTGGGAGATATTGCAACTTTTTGCAACCAGATCGTTCTGAAATGCAGTACATTCATCACTAAGAAATTGCAGATCCTGAAAATCTCAAATTATAGTGCATTCACCATGAAGAAAATAGATTCACAGATTGGATATGGCAGACATAATATTTCAATTTTTTCAACTAGAACATGCTACACACATTTAAGAATAAGAATTAGAAATTACATGCCTATTACGGTTTAACCTATAGGCTGTCAAATTACATGGCATCTCGCAATACTACACTCATCATCACATTGTAAAAGGAGTGCATTCTCTATGTTTGGATTTACAATAACTAAATTTTCACATGCAAAAAACCCTTATGGTCACATTATTCAACCATAAAGGAAAAAATAATTACAACGGGAAAATTAGCCAATTTTATCCATCTTCAATTGAAATACCCAAAGTCTGTCTAGAAGTTTCTACTTCTTAGGGTGACAGGTTTGATCATAATTAGTCAATTTCATCCATCTTCAATTGAAATACCCAAAGTCGGTATATAAGTTTCTGCTTCTCAGGGTGACAGGCCTGATCAGAATTGGCTGCCTCAAGCCGTTTTATGCATCAAATGCTTGTCTGCTATAGTGTTAGTGCCATATAATGAAGTATAATTCTCTCTCTCTCTCTCTCTCTCTCTATATATATATATATATATATATATAGATATATATGGCTTTGTTTCAATAAACCTAGAGACTTGAATATATGAAAAAATAACTTGATATAAAAATTGATTAGTGGTAATTTTGATCATTCAAAACAATAGATTGCATTTGTGGAGGGTTGCATAGACCAACGCCTATTTAGAATAATCTTCTAGCCTAATTCAGCAAACAACCCCCCAGTTGGTTTAGTATCACGTCTCCCACGCGTAGAACATGGATTTCTAAGGACACATGTTAGCTATGCACGTGTATTTTTCATAAGACGAACCTACGTCATAATTTGAATGGACATTTAATATTGTGTAATATCTCTAAAGTTGGAGCCTACATAGTGTTCCTACCTAAAAAAAAACAAATATTCAAAGACAATTTTTAGCTTCTTCTTTTTTAACCTATGATTTTTTCACATTCATATCCACAAAATTTTGTCCCACACTAATTTATAGTACCCTCTTCTAGAGCATTGCCTACAATTGGAAATCTAAGTGTTCATTATGAACTGATCTATTATATAGGGATTAAAGAAGTGCTAATTCATGCTTCGCTTACATTTTATTTTATGCATTAATATCTCTTCCAATGCATTAAAATGAATTACAGGTATTACCATTACAAAAAAGAAGGTTGTACTTTGCTACCATGATGGAGCCAACCTTGAATGAGAATGCCATCCCCATATTGCTGAATGGTTCAATTGAGATTCAAACACTACTCCAAATAATCAACATCAACTCTGTCTATTCATCAAAAACTAGCTCTTCACACTACCACATCACTCTCTCTGATGGGACGCATCAATACAAGACTTTACTACCATTTTCTTATAGCACACAAGCTGCATCTGAAGACATCTAGATTGGCTCGATCATTTTACTTAAAAAAGCAGCTTGCACAGTGTCTCAAAACTCTTCGTAAGATTAGATTCTGTATTAAACTCTTTCTTTTATCCTATTTTCATTATTCCTGCATTACAATGAATTTTACATTCATTTTTTTTTTTTTTAAATTTCTTCATTCATTTCAGATCCATTCGAGTCCTAGAATTTGAGGTTTTAGGACGTAGCGCACCTTTTGTTAAGGGCTCATCAACACTTTTACACGTAAAGGTAGGCGAATCCCATCAAGATCTTCATCGGCACATGAGATTCTGCCAACTATTGTAACTCCCACAAATATATCTACAACAACACTTGTATCATTCAAATCACTCAATCCGTACCGAAAGTATTGGTCAATTCAAGGTAGAGCATCAACAAAGACACCCTTGAAGAATTACAACATCACACATGGCTCAGGGAAAGTGATGGCTTAAAAACCCACAATATGACATCCACCACCTGAGTACTCTACACTCGGGTTCTGTCTATTCATTCTCTAAGGAAACCTTCTTTATTCCCCCTTCAAATTCATTCATCAAATTCCTAGAATTTGATTAATGAATACATTGACAATATTCATAGGCATAAAGGCAACCCTTATATCTCCCAATACAACAAGCCCCTTGGTAACTTAAATAAAGTGCCCAAATCTATATATCTATATATATATATAGTTCCTTTGAATAAGGCGCTGGGACTATACCTCACTCCTTTATGAAGCGCTCGAATGCTTATAAAAATGTTCCCTTTGTAATCTGTTCCAAAAGGCAAACATCCCGATATACTAATGTCATATGGGAACTCCTTTTGTTGGTTATTAAATCCAATGTATTAACCGGCCCTATTTCTTAACAACGATTCTATGACTTAAACATCAACGGAGTGCTCATAACCCTCAACCATAAGTTTACGATGGGATTCAAAGTATTGTGACACGGCCCACGCATAGGCACTATGATCCTTCACGTTCTTTAGACCATGCTCTAAGGTTTAATGTGATGTGATAAACCACAGTCATAGCCCCGACTTTCATAAAATATTGATCGCCACTTACATATATATCATCGTACATGTATACTCCTCACATCTGACGGTCAAGACGTTGTCGGATTGACTTCGATGATCTGACGGTCACGACCAGATATCGCGCAGGTTCGATGCATGGGCTTTAACTCACGATGAGAGTGAATTTTCAAAACTTCTTAGGGACACGTGTCACCCAGTTTATGGGATCGGGTTAATTTCTTAAATAATTCTTACCACTTCTAACTCGCACGATGAACCCGCTTCTATTGTTTATTCCTTCGTGGTTCCACTCACCTTACTCCAGGTTCCTTCTTAAAGTTTCAATGCCAAATGCTCCGCTTTCGCTCTTCAGTGAAAACTCGCTTCAGTCAATACATAGCTTCGTGCCTTTGCCTATTCAGATAATACACAGCTCATTTCATTATGCAGACTAAACGCTGAGAATGGGAAATCGATTCCAATTGATTTCCATCGGTTCAGTTCAACCCAGACCCAACTTGAAAATTAAGCTCAAAGGCAATCAAATCAGCTCCACTGTATTATAATTTCCCTTACAGAGTTCATACAAATGCAGGGTTTGATTTATATTCAACAACCAAACTAACATCAATTCCGTTGGTCTATTCACACGAGACTAGAGAATATTCGAGATTTGATTGTCAACAAGTTATGGGGTGTGGCTTCCATACAAAATCCAACATTGGTTAATACAGAACTTCGACCTATGTTATCTATGCACGCCCTCACGGAACTTATACACACAATTCATATATTAAGTTTTAACACAGAGGTTATCATGCACAAATTTCACGATCTCCTATTGAACCTCAAGACCTATTCTCGTAGGGTTAAGTTCCAATTATACACATTCTTATATTCTTTCTTGTGAAATTCGAGCCCACTCACACAAGAAATTAAATCGACAAATTCACATACAAAACTGAAACAATTTCTTCATTTACACAGTGAATTAACTTACAACCTTTTAGCTAGCCAGATCTTTGGTTAATTGGCCCTTCTCCTCTACTCTGTCTCTACTACAGTCTTATGTAGCCTATACAGTTCTCTATCCAGGTCTCTACCACAGAGATTTATTTAAACATTTAACAAAAATCGTTTCATATTCCTTCAACGCTCAATAAAACTCTGCAATTCCTGTAGTCCTAATTTTAGCCTAACTATCTGACAGACAGAGATGGACTGTCTCTTCATTTTCCCACTAATCATTCAGGCAGTTACACTTTCTTTACAATTAGCTAAAAATAATTCAGATATGCATAATTTCATAGGGAACCAAAAACATGAGGCCCCTTTATGTTTATTTATGTACAAAATGTTGTCCTAAGCCTAATGCTCCTGCATTAGACTCCCCAGGTTAAAATGGTTCATGATCTCTTGCCTGGATCCCACACCTTGTTCTGCAACTGGCCATCCGTTGCAGTGTTCTTCTTTCACATTCCTCCTGGCTTCCATATCTTGGTCTGCATCTTTGCACTTGCTATGCCCTCACAGTCTGTGACTGTCTTCTTCTTGCTGCTATTGTTTCTCAGCTTTCTTGCTGCTGTCCTTTTTTGAGGCATCTTCTGCATCAGCTTTCTTATCAATGCTATTTCTCTGTCTAATATTTCCTCTGACTGCTGGACTCTCACTTTATTTTGCTGCATTCTTAATTATTTAGTCCTTACTGCTGCCCTATTCGCCACCCAATCATCCATACCCTCTCTGCAACAATAAAATTCTTGCTCCTATGTTGGCAACACTTCGTCTTGTTTCTTCAACATTCTCTCCAGCAACACTCCAAGATGTTGCCCTGGCATTTCACTCTCTCCTCTGGATGTTTTCTACAAAAATTCTCGCCATCTCTTTTGGCCAAACAAATATTCACTATGCTACAACTCAGTTTCAACATCTTCTTCTTAAGTCTTGGCAATCTTCAGAAATTTCCTTCCTTCTTCTTGATTTACTTCAAGCTCTTCCAGCTTTGCATTTTCATCTTTTGTTAGAGTGAAACTCTGGTTCTCCACTGCTGTAGCAACCCCAACAGTCTGCCATACGACCTTCTCCCCAATCTTCTCTTGGCTATTCGAACAAGCCAATTCTTCTCTGCTACCAATAGCAACCAACTTCTGTCCATGAGACATGATTGTCTCATCTTCTTCCAGTTGCTCATCTTCATTTTGCAATAGCTCATTTTATTTTTCATTTGTAGGAACAACAAGTTAATTCATAGGAGGAATGATAGCCTCGCCTTCCTCCTTCTGCAACAGTCCATCACCTTTTAGACCAACTTCAAAAGATGGATTGTTTTCTGCTTTTCCTGTCAACACAGCCAATTTGTCAAATTTCAATTCACAAGACCCGATGGTATTAATTGATGGCTCAATCACCAATTTCTCTTTTGGTAGTTTTAAGTCTTTCCCAAGACTCAGAAAATCTTTCTTGGCTTTATTCCTATGTATCTTCTCATGCTGCAACCCCCAATTCTGAATTTGAGGTTCTTTCTCTTGTTCAGGATTCTGCTGATCCAGAACACTCTCTATCAACTTAATTCCTCCATTCCATGGATCAAACATTCCCATATAATTCTTCTCCTCTTTCAATTGACTGCCCCATGATGTCAATTCTCCTTCAGCATCAGCAGAATCTACATTCACAAAGAAATTGTTAAAACAAAATCCACAAGGCCTCAGAGCCTTTCCTTCTTCTGTCAGCATATCAGTATGCTGTCCCAACCTTCTTTTCTTCTCAATCAGCACATCAGAATGTTGATTCCAATTCTTCAAACATATCTTGAGACTATCATCTAGTCTCTCTTCTGCATCATCCGCTGCAAGGATGTCTTTCTGCTCTAGTTCATAAAAAAGAACTTTCTCATCTCCAACCACCTCTTCCCTTACAATCTGAACTCCTTCTCTCTGTATTTCTATCCTCTGTTCATGCCACAATCCTGGCATCTCTTCTGAGGAAAAATATTCAACATCTTCACAATCCTTACTATCTTCTGCTGTCACTATCTCCTCAGCCTTCATCAGAATGGAATCCTGACTTCCCATTTCTGCAAAAACTTCAGCTATCTGTCCATCACTCCTTACTTGGCCATCTAACAAAATCAATTTGTCGTTATCAACATTAATGACAAACTCATCATCACCAACCTCAATGAAAAAATCTCTTTCATTATCAAAATTATCATCTTCGGACATAGCTGTCTTGTCCTCATTGAAGCAATCCCTTTTATAAAACAAGGAATTAATGAATTCCCTTTGCTGCAATAACACAATATGATCTTCATTAGAAAGATACTCATCGTATCTTTCTTGGCAACAGTCAGCTTCATTCATCACAGTTCCATCATGTGAACTGCCTCCATCAATACCTGCATTCATACACAACTTGTCAGATGCAAAAACATAAGACCTCATGGTCTCATTTGATGATTTGATCACCAAATCTTCCCACTGTTCCAAGTCTTCCATGCTCTTAAGAGATTCTTCAATAGTTTCTTCTTCGAGTTCCTCAAGCTGTTCAACTTCCAGCTTCTGGCCAATATCATAAGCTAAAGCTCTTTTGCTTCCAATATGTTGGAAATCAGGATCTTTCTCCAACTGTCCATGGACATCTTCAAAACATGTAGCTGCTCCATTTTCCTCCTCAGTGAAAACATCAACAATTTTCTCATCTCCACATGGATTTCCTACAAACATACAAAATATTTCAGATGTAAGACTCTTGGACCCCTTGGTCCCACTTGAAGCTTCAGTCTCCAAGTTCTTCTCCAAATACTCAATCATTCTGAGCATTTTTTCCTTCTTCTGAGCATTTATCATCTGCTCCCTCTTCCTTTGTGGCCTCTTCCACTTTACCTTCTTCTGCATGAGCCAACCACCTCTCTGGTTTTCCTCTATCATCCTCTCTAGTTCTATAAGCTGCTTACTTATCTCAGCTAACTCCTTCCACTGCCCTTCATCAGTGAGTTTCTTCCTCATGTCAATTGCCTTGGCATCTTCCCTCAATCTTCTGTTGTGGCTTCTCTCAGAACCTATGCAATCTATGCAATCTTTGCTATGGCTCTCAGTAGCCATTTTCTTCTCTAGGAGTTCTTCACTCACAAGTTGCACTAAGTCTCTGCAACAACAAGCTCTCTTGTTGCAACTTACCTCACCAATTCCTTCCTCCGGATCCGACTTTTGGCAAGTACTGGTCCCCTATCTGCTGGAACCTTCTGAGCACTTTCTTCTGCTCTCTAGGCTTCACTCTACAACTTCTCTCAAGAACACCTCTATTCTTCTTTCATCCAAATTTAGTTTGGAATCCTCCAGGTTCTGCCACACCCTTTCTCTACTCAGAAGCCCTTGCTGGACTCTTCTATCACTGCTCTCAAAGCTTGTGATCTTCTTCTTGCTGAGATTCTTTCCTCACTTGATTGCACTCTGTATTCTGCAAACAAATCCTTCCAACCAGAGTTCAAATAAGGCTCATCATCTTACCTCTCAAGATCCCTGAATGATCTTGCCTCTCTTTTCACATGCACTGCATCTATCTACTGTAATCTTCAAGACTCCTTTTCTTCAACTCCAGATTTTGTAAATCTGAGTTACCAACCTTCACTGCATACTCAGTCAAATCTGTAATTCCGTTAAACAGATTTAAACATCAACTATTTTTTTCATGTTTAAGTACATGTGCATTACAAAGATCAAATTTCAAAGAGCTGTTTTAATTCAGGCTCTGATACCACTATGATGGCTTAAAAACCCACAATCTCACATCTACCACCTGAGCACTCTACAATCGGGTTTTTTTCTATTCATTCTCTAAGGAAACCTTCTTTATTCCCCCTTCAAATTCATTCATCAAATTCCTAGAATTTGATTAATGAATACATTGACAATCTCCATAGGCATAAAGGAAACCCTTATATCTCCCAATACAACAAGCCCCTTGGTAACTTAAATAAAGTGCCCAACTCTATATATATATATATATATATATAGTTCCTTTGAATAAGGCACCGAGACTATACCTCACTCCTTTATGAAGCACTCGAATGCTTATAGAAATATTCCCCTTGTAATCTGTTCCAAAAGGAAAACATTCTGATATACTAATGTCATATGGGAACCCCTTTTGTTGGTTATTAAATCCAATGTATTAACTGACCCTCTTTCTTAACAATGATTCTATGACTTATACATCTGCGGAGTGCTCATAACCCTCAACCATAAGTTTACGATGGGATTCAAAGTATTGTGACATGGCCCACACATAGGCACTATGATCCTTCACGTTTTTTAGACCACGCTCTAAGGTTTAATGTGATGCGATAAACCACAGTCATAGCCCCGAATTTCATAAAATATTGACCGCCACTTACATATATATCATCGTACATGTATACTCCTCACATCTGACGGTCAAGACGTTGTCGGATTGACTTCGATGATCTGACGGTCACGACCAGATATTGCGCAGGTTTGATGCATGGGATTTAACTCGCGATGAGAGTGGTTTTTCAAAACTGCTCAGGGACACGCGTCACCCAGTTTATGGGATCGGGTTAATTTCTTAAATACTGCTTACCACTTCTAAATCGCGTGATGAACCCGCTTCTATTGTTTATTACTTCGTGGTTCTGCTCACCTTACTCCAGGTTCCGTCTTAAAGTTTCAATGCCAAATGCTCCACTTTCACTCTTCAGTGAAAACTCGCTTCAGTTAATACACAGCTTCGTGCCTCTACCTATTCAGACAATACACAACTCGTTTCATTATGCAGACTAAACGCTGAGAATGGGAAATCAATTCCAATCGATTTCCATCGGTTCAGTTCAACTCAGACCCAACTTGCAAATTAAGCTCAGAGGCAATCAAATCAGATCCACTGTATTATAATCGCCCTTACAGAGTTCATACAAACGCAGGGTTCGATTTATATTCAACAGCCAAACTAACATCAATTCCGTTGGTCTATTCACATGAGACTAGAGAATATTCGAGATTCGATTGTCAACAAGTTATGGGGTGTGGCTTCCATACAAAATCCAACATCGGTTAATACAAAACTTCGACCTGTGTTATCTATGCATGCCCTCACGGAACTTATACACAAATTCATATATTAAGTTTTAACACAGAGGTTATCACGCACAGATTTCATGATCTCCTATTGAGCCTCAAGACCTATTCTCGTAGGGTTAAGTTCCAATTATACACATTCTTATATTCTTTCTTGTGAAATTCAAGCCCACTCACACAGGAAATTAAATCGACAAATTGACATACAAAATTGAAACAATTTCTTCATTGACACAGTGAATTAACTTACAACCTTTTAGTTGGCCAAATCTTTGGTTAATTGGCCCTTCTCCTCTACTCTGTCTCTACTACAGTCCTATGCAACCTATGCAGTTCTCTATCCAAGTCTCTGCCACAGATATTTATTTAAACATTTAACAGAAATTGTTTCATATTCCTTCAACGCTCAATAAAACTCTGCAATTCCTGCATTCCTAATTTTAGCCTAACTATCTGACAGACAGAGATGGACTGTCTCTTCATTTTCCCACTAATCATTTGGGCAGTTACACTTTCTCTACAATTAGCTAAAAATAATTCAGATATGCATAATTTCATAAGGAACCAAAAACATGAGGCCCCTTTATGTTTATTTATGTACAAAATGTTGTCCTGAGCCTAATGCTCCTGCATCAGAAAGTCTTCGGCTTTGACCTCATCAGTCATGATAGAGATGAGATTCACCTTTCTGCATTTGCTGAATTATCTGAATCCCTTTATAATCTCATTGAAGTTGGGCAACTATATATTGTCTCCAATGGAACAATTAAACAAACAAACCCAAACTACAACCACCTAAACAACAAATGGGAGATTTACTTATTTGTTGCGTTGACTATAAAGCCATGTTTAGAAAATCATCCAAGCTTCCCTTACCAAAGTTTTCATTTCAAAACGATTGTTGAAATCAAATCCACAAGCCCAAATACCATTGTAGATGTTATTGCCGTGGTTAGCTCCACCTCTGCTGCTTCAACAATTCGAAGAAGAGATGGAACTGAAACACTAAGAAAAACACTCACATTGAAGGACAAGTTAGGTTTTAACATTGATTTAACAATATGGGGAGATCAATGTGTCTCTATAGGAAAGGACCTTGCTGAATTTTTCTCTTTTGACAACCCACCAATCCTTGGTGTCAAAGGAGGTCGAGTAACTGAATTTAATGGAATCACCATAGGGACAATCTCTTAAATCCGAACATTGAAGAAACTAAACAACTCCAAACTTGGTTCCGTGATACAGGTTACAACTCTTCATCCCCATATTTGAGTAGAAACTATAATGCCGCTTCCAAACAAGCTCTACCACAGAAGACAATTCAAGAAATATCTTGCATGGAAGTCTCTGAGAAAGCAGTATGGGTTTCGGTTCGTGCCACAATGACTACTCTACACATGGACGACTTCTATTTTCTTGCTTGTCCATTAGATTTCAATGGAAAACAATGCATGAAAAAATTCATTCACCATTCTAACAATCTTTGGCATTGTACAAAGTGTAACAGTGAATTCCCAGAGTGTGATTATCGTTACAAACTTAAATTCGAATTACATGACCACACCAAACACCTTGAAAATGTCACTGCCTTCAATGATGCAGGAAATGAGCTCATGGGCATCACAGCAAAATACTTGTTCCTCCTCTCTATTGAACCAGCTGATCTTCAAAGAATTTGTAGCCGTATCTCAGGCCACCACTTCTTGCTGTCACTTTCCATCAAAACAGAGTACTACAATGGTGTCGAGCATTTGCAACATATACTTATAAGTTCAGAAGAAATTCGGTATGATGTTGCATGCAAGGAGGTCCTATAAGACATTGACACATTGACCATTTCACAATGCTCTGTTATTCGTCGCCTTTGACCTCTCTTCTTATGTTCACAACATGCTACTTTTCTGCACAGGAAAGAACATCTATTTATAGATCAGTTTTCCATACCATTGTAAAACACAACCATGTTGTTGTATTAAACAATTTCTTTTACAATACTCTTTTTCAATAATTACAAATATGCATATTTACCCCTTTACATTTTACATAATATAGATACCTCTGTTTGGCACTACAAAAGCAATTTTATTTTACAATACTCTTTATCAACATGTATGGAAAAATCAATTGAAACTCTTTCTATCGCTTACTAATAGTTATTTACAAAGTTGAACTTGTTACAAAATTTCATACATTTCATATGCATTCATAACTCAATTTTGTTTCACTGTAAATTCCTCACATCTCATGCCTAACATAGAATTATTTGTAATTTCATAGATATGTCATCAAACGATCAAGATATGGATAAAAAAGCACAACGGCGCCTTCTTTATGCTCAAAATAAAGAAAATAAATGCACGTCGACAACTTCTTTATAAAAATCGAAAGAACACTACCGCTTCCACTACACCATCTCCATTTTCAAGTGCTCTCCCAAATATGCATGCCATTTCACCCTACCTTCATCAAAACCTATATAACCCCCCCCCCCCTTAATGAAGAACACCGCTGCTTTAGACAAAGAATAGATAACCTCTCTACATTGCATGTTTGCACACTATGAAAAGTGTTAGGTCCCTATATTACTAGTTTAGCCCCTTATTGTTATTAGTGTAGCCCCCTTATTGTTATTATTGTAGCCCCCTCTAACCCCAATATTGTTATTATTGTGCCCTTACATTGTTATTGTTAGGTCGGCTAGGATTACATTGTGGCCCCACTAGGATTACATTGTGGCCCCATGGACTCCTATATATAGAAAGGGGGTTTTGTCATTTGTATCATCCAAGAATTATTCATTCATGTAATGTATTGGAGGTTTCCCCCTCGAAGTGGCTTATTTCTAAGGTGTTGATATATCTTTTCTTCTATTTTTGGAGCTAGTTTCACAACATTTGGTATCAATGCTTTGGATTCTAGTGTTTCGCTACTCCAAACAGGTCATCTTGGAATTTTCGCTATAACTTTTTTTCTACGAAGGTTCAAAAGCTGAAATTTTTAGAGTATGAAGCTGAAATCCTAAGGAACATCGTCGCAAAATTTCAGAGCTTGGTTCGCAATATTTTTGGATATATGATCTTTGGAAGTTAGGTATTTTTGCAGGCTCCTCAATTTAACCTAAACAAGTCATCGCGACATTTTCGCTATAACTATTTTTCTACAAAGGCTCAGAATCAAAATTTTTAGAGAGCAAAGCTGAACTCCTGAGGAACATCGTCGCAAAATTTCAGATCTTGGTTCGCAATATTTTAAGAGATATGGTTTGTGGAATTTAGGAATTTTTCAGGCTCTTGAATTTCATCTCAAAAAGGTGATCGTGGGAAAATCTTCATAACTCTCTCTTTGAGCATCGGATTGGAATTCTGTAAAAAGTGGACGCAAACACACAAAATTTAGTTTCCTATCTATCAATTTCAGAGCCGAAGGAGGAAGCAGTGACACATGGCAAGTCACACAAGTTCGCTCTACTGAACCAGTCCATAATGAGGTCATCGTAGGAGATTGGGCACAACTTTGTCTTCAAGAATCCAAATCAGTTCAGACTTGTGGCATTTGAAAGAGGATTCAGAGGGCTACATAAGTACCAAATTTCAGATATTGAAGATCCGAAATCATATAGGTAATTCAGTTTCAATATCGCGCTCCTCAAAAGCAAGAAAAAGGTGTGTATTTTATTTCGAATTACATAAGTCTCGTTTGAAAAAAATTAGTTGGAATTTATTCCAAGGGCATATTGAGGAATAGATATCAGTATTGGGTTATAAAATGGCCCCTAAAAAGAATTCAACACCCATTAAGCCTTCAGAAGGCTCTACTATGACTCATGAAGACGAAGAAACACAACATGAGATATCAAAATTACAAGAGCAAGTGCACCAAATTTCACTATCGCAAAGAGCAACAAAAAATGAAATGGAAGTTTTGAAGAAAGGCATGGAAACTAAGATGGATGGTTTGAAGAAAGGCGTGGAAGCTAAGATGAATGGTTTGGAAGCTAAGATGGAAGGCATGGAAGTGGGCATGGAAGCTAAGATGGATGGCATGGAAGCTAAGATCGATGAACAAATGGAAAACATAAAAGTAGACATCGAAGGTTTGACAAAGTTGATACAAGAAATGTTTCCTAATGGAGAAAAGTTAGTAGAGGAAACTCATGATGAGAACAAAATAAATGTTAATCATGATTTCATAAACTCTAATGTTGGACGGAAGAACCACCATATTCCAAAGATGGATATGAGGAAGTTTGATGGCAAGGATCCCGTAACATGGATACTACAGATGGAACAATATTTTGATCTCAATAATGTGAAAAACACACAAAAGGTACGCATTGCAACTTTACATTTAGAACAAAATACATTTGTATGGTATCGATGGCTTTTCTCCCATAAAAAATTGTCACTTGGTCAATTTTTATGGAGGAAATGATAGCACATTATGAGGATACAAAGAGCAACACCTTCTTTAGCCAATTGATAAATCTCAAACAAAAGGGTTTAATGGGGGAGCACATTGAGGACTTCCAAAATTGAATATAAGGGTAACTGATATTCCAGAGGAACACAAGATTGATCTCTTCATAGGTACTTTAAAGGATAACATCCAACATGAAGTTCGCATTTTGGAACCTGATTCATTGGAGAAGGCATTCAGGTTGGCAAGAAAAATTCAATGTAAAATTATGGCGACAAGGAAGCCTACCACTCACTTCTATAAAGAAGGAAGTGTTGCTACGCCTAGATTTTCACAACCTACAAGGTTGACACCACAACAATTGGAAGAAAAAAGAGCAAAAGGGCTTTGCTACAGTTGTGATAGAAAATACACTAAAGGTCACAAGTGTGCTGAGAAGAAATTATTTTACATAGATTGTGAAGAGGAAGAAGAAAATGAACAAGAAGAGGATATACACCAGGAACCAGCCCTAGAAGAGGAAGAAATGAGTCCGACCATATTGTGTAATGCATTGGCAGGAATTACCACTCCTCAAACTCTCAAGATATAAGGACATATCAAGAAGAAAAAGGTAATAGTGTTGATTGATTTAGGTAGTACCCATAATTTTATTCATTGTAAGGTAGCCAAGGAATTGAATTGTTTCCTATATCCAGCACCATAATGTCAAGTGATGGTTGCAAATGGAGGAACTATAAATTGCTCTGGAAAATGCCATAAGATCAAGCTAACCATGGGGGAATATCTATTGAATAGTCCAATGCTTTCCATTCCTATGGGAGGTGTTGATGTTGTACTAGGAGTACAATGGTTACAATCTCTGGGGACATTAGCTTTTAATTTTCAAGAACTTTTCTTGAATTTTTTTTAGAAGGAAAGGAAGTCAAATTACGGGGTATCGTAGGGAAGCAGGGAAAGATAATAAGCTCTAATTTCATGAAAAAGCTTCTGAAGAAAGAACAACGAGGTGTAATTGCACAATTATGCTCACTAGAAGTTCCAACATTAAAATAATCTATTTCTGCAGATCTCCAAAAAGTCTTGGACAATCATTCCAAGGTGTTTGAAACTCCCAAAGGAATCCCACTTATTCGTGATCATGATCATGCTATTCATTTGATTCCAGGAAGTGTTCCACCAAAAATCAAGCCTTATAGATATCCTTATGTCCAAAAGAGCGAAATTGAATGTATGATTGCAGAAATGTTAGAGGTTGGTATAATTAAACATAGTCAAAGTTCCTTCTCTGCTCCAGTAGTATTGGTGCACAAGAAGGATGGATCATGGTGCATGTGTCCGGATTATAGGGAGCTCAATAAGCTCACCATTAAAGATAAATTTCCCATTCCTTTGATTGATGAATTATTGGATGAATTACATGGAACAATTTATTTTACCAAGTTGGTTCTTCGTTCAGGATATCATCAAATTAGAATGAAGACTGAAGATATTTTGAAAACAACATTTTGAACTCATGAGGGTCATTATGAATTTTTGGTCATGCCTTTTGGCCTTACCAATGCACCTTCTACATTTCAAGGGTTGATGAATTCCATTTTCAAACCCTTCCTTAGAAAATTTGTGCTAGTATTTTTGATGATATACTAATCTACAACAGGTCTTGGAAGGATCATGTTCAACATGTTGATAGGATGCTCAAACTATTGTAGGAGAAAAAATTATATGCAAAATCATCCAAATGTTTCTTTGGAGTAAAAGAAGTGGAATATCTGGGTCATATTGTATCTCATGAGAGTGTTAAGGTAGACCCTAAAAAAATTAAAGCCATTAAGGAATGGAAAGTTCCCACAACTATAAAACAGTTGCGAGGATTTCTCGGTTTAACAGGGTATTATCGTAAGTTTGTTAAGAATTATGGGAGAATAGCAGCACCTCTAACAACATTATTGAAGAAAGATGCATTTTCATGGACTCTTGAAGCAAATAAGGCCTTTGAACATCTTGAAGAGGCAATGTGCCTAGCACTGGTCTTAGCTATGCTAGACTTCACAAAGACCTTTATTGTGGAATGTGATGCCTCAGGAAATGGAATTGGTGCTATTTTAATGCAAGAAGGAAGACCCATTTCTTTTGAAATTCGTCCAATCAAAGGAAAGTATTTACAGAAAGCTATTTATGAGAAGGAAATGTTAGCAATACTACATGCACTAAAGAAATGGAAACCTTACCTAATGGGAAGACACTTCAAGGTAAAAACTGATCATGATAGTCTTAAAGACTTTTTGGAACAAAGACTATCTTCAAAGAGTAGCAAAAATGGGTTAGAAAGATGTTAGGTTATGACTTTGAAATAATCTACAAAAAGGGAAGCTAAATGTTGTTGTAGATGCACTCTTAAGAAAAAATGAAGAGGCGGAAGCATTGCTTTGTGCCATTTCTATTATCCAACTAGATTGGATAGCCGAAGCAAGGGATGAATGGAATAGGGATGAAGAAGTTTGGGCACTCATTCAAAAGTTGCATCAAGATCCTAGTACATATGATACATTTATTTGGAAAAATGATTCCTTATGGTACAAAGATCGCTTATATATTTGTAAGAATTCCCAACTAAAACAAAATGTTCTTTTGGAATTGCACACTTCTCCTTTAGGAGGACATAGGATTTTCAAAAAATTACCACTGGGTGAAGAAATAATTTTTTTGGGATGGCCTTAAATCTGATATTCAAAAGTTTGTGCTAGTGCTGTCTGGTTTGCCAAATAGCAGTCAGACACTATATCTCTGGTCTTCTACAACCTTTATCCATTCCAAGTCAATATTGGGGAGAGATTTAACATTTTATCACAGTTTGACCCAGGTCCGAAGGAAATAGGTTATCATGGTGGGTAGTTGATAGACTTACACAAGATGCACACTTTTTGTGAATTATCTCATCCATTTAAAGTAAGCAAGACGATACTACATTTATGGAAACAATTCTAAAAGATACAGAAACCTAAAGGTTATTGTGAGCACAGAGATCCCATTTTTACTGGAAATTTTTGGACGGAGTTATTTTCTTGTTTGGGTACTCAATTAGCTCATAGCTCATCTTATCATCCTCAATCTGATGGTCAAACTGAGATAGTAAATAAATGTTTGGAAGGATATCTTCGTTGTTTTGTATCCGATAAACAAACACAATGGGTCAAGTGGTTACCTCTTGCTGAATGGTGGTATAACACTTCCTTCCATACTGCAGCAAAAATGACCCCATTTATGGCACTTTATGGAGATCATCCACCATCCATCACATCATCTTTAAGGGAAAATTCGAAGTTTCAAGCAGTGGAAGATCACATTGAGCATCAGCAAGAAGTTCTCCAACTCTTAAAGGATAACCTGAATTTGGCACAAAATCGAATGAAACAACAGGCAGATCAACATCGCAGCGAGAGAAGTTTTGATGTAGGAGATTGGGTATTTTTATGGCTACAACCATACAAACAAATGTGCCTCAAGCAAGCTAAGAAGGATAATAAATTATCGCCAAAGTACTATGGTCCTTACAAGGTGTTGCAAAATATTGGTACTATGGCATACAAATTGGAGCTTCCTGCTTCTTCACGAGTGCATCTAATTTTCCATGTTTCATGCTTAAAGAAGGTTATAGGTGAAAATCTTCCAGTTCAAACAATATTTCCAGAACTTGATGAGGAAGGAAAAATCATATTGGAACCTGAAGTGGTCATGGAAACAAGAACTCGACAGCTACGGAATCGATCAATTTCAGAGTATCTCATCAAGTGGAAGAACTTACCCACTGAAGATTCTACATGGGAGTATGAGAATTTTATACAGAAGCACCCGGAGCTACTCAAGCGTTGAGGACAACACTTTTTTGAAGGAGAGAAAAAGTAAGGGTTAGGTCCCTATATGCCACTAGTTTGTTCTTATTGTTATTAGTGTAGCCCCCTTATTGTTAGTATTGTAGCCCCCTCTAACCCCAATATTGTTATTATTGTGCCCTTACATTGTTATTGTTAGGTCGGCTAGGATTACATTGTGGCCCCATGGACTCCTATATATAGAAAGGAGGTTTTGTCATTTGTATCATCCAAGAATTGTTCATTCATGTAAGGTATTGGAGGTTGCCTCCTCGAAGTGGCTTATTTATAAGGCATTGATATCTCTTTTCTTCTATTTTTGGAGATGGTTTCACAACACAAAGAATCATATCCATGTATGAAAACAAAACATTCACATGGTACCCTTTCTTGCTCTCGTTGTGCAACATCTAAATCTACAAACTGTTTCACTCATGTGAACAACATGGAACCTGGCGAACAACCATATGTCCTTCAGAATTTAACACAGGTTGAGGAAATGCTGATCACACGTGTAAATCCCATTCTACAAGTAATGCATGCTCATGGTGGTAAATACAAATATAATGGCCATACAATCAGCTTCCCTCAAGAAATCACTAATATTGTGAAATACCTACCTCTCCTTGTTTTTGAATTGGACATCCTAATTGTCAGAAGATAAAATATTTCTGAAACATCTTATGAATTCATCATTTGTAAATCACTTGTGCTTGTAGCACTTGAATACAAACTCACTCATGATCCCTCCTGCAAATATGTTGAACTCAACCTATCTGCAATTTCTGCTCTACTAGATCAGCCTACATATACTTCTTGTCTTCTTCATAATGTAACCACGTCCTCATTTATACCCCAGGAAACCATAATCGATTCTACTCATGAACTTGATGCCATGCTAACTCCATTAGATATCCAACCTTCTTCATTTGTTCCAATTCTCCCAAACTCATGTAGTGAACTTGATCACATTCGTGCTTACTTGCACTCCACCAATCCAAACTCAACAAATTCAATCGATTGGCCCACAATATCTCTATCACCTATGAAAAAATACACCATTGAGGGCCTCTTTGCTATGGAATTCCCCACACTTTTCCCAACAGGAATTTCCATGATCACACAACCAAGAATTAAAAAATTTGAGATGCAAGAATATGCCTTGCACCTTTTACGCTACCATGATAATCGCTTTGGCCATCATCCGAGATTCTGTTACTACATATATAACACGCTAATGCGCCACTGTAGCCAATCAACTACCAATTTTTTTGTTAGGAAATACATTGAAAACAACTTGCCAACAACTGTTTTAGATTTGCGACAATGTTTACATGACATCCCAAATTCAAGAATTCTCGAACAGGTCATGCACTTTGGCTCAACCCTGTGAGGTACACGCTCTTTTTGGAAAAAGCATTGTAATGAGCTAGCTGACATGATCACACAACTTGGGAGCCCAAAATTTTTCTTCACTCTTAGTGCTGCTGATACCAAATGGCCTAACCTACACAAGATTATGCCTACTGATGTGCCCTCAATTTCAAACACTCTTTACAAGTGGAGAATTCAAAATATAATTAACAATCCACATTTAACATCCTAATATGTGCATTGCAGATTTACAATTTTTCTTGAAGAAGTTTTACCAAAAGGCCTCCATGCAATTGCTATTATGCAGGTATTTTTAATTACCATTCCTATTCAAACCTAATATTAAATTACAATATATCTGGAGCAATAAAATATTTCGATATTGCATGCAGATACAAATGGAAACATCGAGGATCTACACACATACATGGATTCCTTTGGTTGCATGATGCACCAAACATGGATGCCCTCAATTGGAACAATGACACATAAGTTCTCAATGCTCAAAGATATTTTGACCATTATTTCATTGCTTGGAACCCACGACAACCCCAACATCGTGAATCTGTACTCCACCAATCAGTAGAGCACAACCCATGTCTTCTCGACACATCATCAATTTTCGCGTCAACCTAGACAGACAACTATGAAGAGCTTTTCAACTGTGTCCAACGCCATACAAAGTGTCATGCATCTTCTTGTCTTCACAAAAAAAACAATGTTCTCAGCTGTCACTACGGAGAGCCGTGGGAGTTGAACCCCACATCTTCACTCCTGATAGACAACAAAGGTCATAAAACCTACAAGCCTGCACGTAACGATGATAGATTGAACATCCATAATGCCGATCTACTTTCCATCTAGAGAGAAAATGTTGATTTCCAGCCAGTAATTTCATGCCATGCTGTGTTAACCTATATTTCTAAATATGCAGCCAAAGCAGAAAAAAAATCAGAAAGGTATAGCCAAATGTTATTACGCCTCTTGAACAACATCACTCCAGAAGCACCTACTATCACTATTGTCTGAAAACTCCTTATAGAAACCATATCAGAAAGAGACATTGGGGCCACAGGAAATATGCCATATGTTGTAGAAATTACCACTCACACTCTGTAGTCATACATTTGTTTCTCTAAATTTTAATAGAACTGTATTTAGACGTGTTCTACATGCTTCTGAAAATCCAACCTCAGCACCACCATTTAGTCTCGCGTACATGAATAAACCTTCTTCATTAGAGACATTATCGCTCATTGAAGCTGCACACTCTTGGTCATTTTCTCCTCGTCGTAAACAAAACCAATGGAAACAAATTTCCCCTCTGATGGTTGTCCATATCTTGCCACGATACACCACAATCCCTTCCCCTACTGATCCAAGCTATGCCACTTTCTGTTGGGTTTAATTAATATTGTATTTCCCTTTCCGTACCCTCCCCAATGATATTGGATCCAGCAATGAGGAAATCATTGCACACTGGGAACAAAAGAAAGGAACATATACAGCATGTCATGTTCATCGTGAAAATGAAAACCCACAATCTCCACAATCCAAAGATGAATCTACTCCTATATATACCCCTCCTGACATCTCCCTTGACCCCATCCAAATGAATGAATAGGAAATCCTCTCTCACCTTCACCCAGGCAACAACATCAAAATTGATAACCTTGAAATCATTGGCAATTGTGACTTTGATGTTAATCATAATTGGTCTCATACTCCCCTACCTCTCCATTTGCAAGAAACTGCCATCAATTTCATTGAATACAATTTCTCAAATAGTCAAGACCAACATCGTCATTTTTCAAACCTTCTCGAAAATCACATATTATCTCCTACCAAAAAAAAAACATTCACACATATTATTTCTCACTTCAAAAACCCTCTACCAAAACCCCCAACCAGAACCATCATACAAGGGACAGTGGAACCAGAAAATATGCTTTAATAAAATCCCTGCAACGTGCATTTATCGAAAACTCCTCAACAGATAGAAGCCCATTGTTGCTACTTGCACCCACCGGTGTTGTATATTTCAACATGAATGCCCTTACAATTCACTCTGCCCTTCACATCCCTATCCAAACAATGCATCCTCTTGAAGGACAACAACTCCTACACCTTCAAGAATAGCTCCGCCATGTACAATACATATTCATTGATGAAATGAGTTTTATTGGACCGAAAATGCTTTCCCGTATTGATGATTGCATATAAGAGGCATTTCCCCTTCATCGAAATACACCATTTGGTAATTGATCCATTATCCTTGTCGGGGATTTAGGCCAGTTGCCACCTGTGAAAGACATTCCTCTGTATGTTGGCACATCACGTGGCATTGCACTTTGGTGCAGTTTTGATACATTCATAACACTTACAACTATTTTTCACCAGCAAGGTGCTAGCCCTTCCCAAATTTCCTTCCGCTAGATTCTCACAAATAGCAGGGATGGAACACCTACAATTGAATATTGGAACCTCCTAATGTCGAGGACAGATTCCTCTATTACGCATGAAAATAAAAAAACATTTGAAGACTCCATGCACTTATATGCAACAAACAATTCAGTCGCCTTGCATAACAAAACCATGCTTAAGAAATTAAACATGCCAATAACTATATGCTCAACAGAGAAACATCGAGAACAAACGTTTACTACATATAAAGTAGAAAAACTAGACGCAAAGGTTCTGTTATGCAATGAACAAAAAGTTATGCTCACCTGCAATTTGTGGGTACATGCAGGGCTTGTACATGGGGCACTTGGCACAGTGATTTCAATATTTTATGCACCTGACTCAAAGCCTCCAGAATTTCCATCCTCCATGGTAGTCAATTTTAAACAATACAGAGGAACGCCATGGTACATTTCACACCCCACATATGTGTCCATTTCCCCTATCACAAGAGGTTCTCGTCGACAAATACCACTTCGAATGGCATGGGATTTAACAATACACAAGTCACAAGGAATGAAATTAGATAAAGCAACGCGAAGGTCTAACATTCACCTCCATTTCAAGAGTAAGATCTCTATCAGACCTTCAAATCCATCTAGAATTTCCATTCTCACGCATATCACGAATGAAAGAAAATCCATATCTACAACACAGAAAGCAAGAAGAATCATTGGTCACATCGAAATCTATATAGAAGAGTACACTCTATCCAACAATAAACTCTTCGTTACATCTTCACCAACGGTAAAAAAACCTTAACCTTTTCCAAATTCCATACACAATTACTTGCTTTTACATTTGTTCTAATACTGGTTATGCTTCTAATTTTCAAAAGAAGTTTATGCTTACTTTAAGTATTTTTAAACTCTAGAATTAGTACAATTTTATCAACCATTTACACTAACAATTACTATTTCTCTTTTTTCATGGCCAACAGATATGGATTCACATTATTTAAGCATGCTCTATGAATGCTGTCAAGAAATTCAACAATAGGAACTTACTTTACATGATATACAACTGAGATTCCTTTCACCATAGTCATTGCCTTTGTACCATTTGCGTACAACTATTGCCTTGTTACAAAAGATCCGAAAAATCCTAAGAAAAACAATCCACATACATGAAAGAGATACACATTGGAAAATGCGTGCTGAATGGCAAGAACACCTTTCTCAACGTGGGGTCACAATAGACACCAATTGGTGTTGGCAATGCCGTGCGTCGTCATGTATATATGATTAGATATTTACTATCATTTACATTTATATGACATCACAAACTTTGATTTTACACATGTATATTTATTCACCTTCAATTTTTTATATCTATCTATATATAAATCATGCTATGTTCAACTACTATACCATTCAATGTAATTCCAAATGTTTCTGTAACATTCTTTCTTTTCATTGTTGTGCTTCGAACCCATCTCGAAATACTCTTTCTCAAGAAGAGAATTATATTATACCATAGATTTCTTGAGTTTCTTATTCCATCTTAAAGTGATGATCTACTGTACGAGTCCTTGGATCTCAAAAAATTCATGTATTGCTTCAATTTTATTTTCTATTTTTACTTATTCCATTAATTTTAGCTACCTTCAAGGTGTTCAAATTTTAGTCATGCTATTATGTTCTGTTCTATGTTAAAACCTCTACATCTGTCAACACCTTTCCTCTCTGCTTTATTGCCTTAACTGCATATTCAGATATTAGTTCTCTCCATCTGGTAAGTGATGTTGGTACAACTTATTCAAAAATAGCACTAACAAAAAATGTTATAATCATACATGATTGCCAAGACAATACTCATTTTCTGTCTATAAGTATGCTATATCTTCATACTTGAGTTTGTGAGCAGAGTTACCTTTCTATAAAGGATGATGACCAAAGTCCATCAAGGATTATTTGTTATATGTAATAGTATGTTTCAAAATGGCAACAATTAATCACATTCATCCCTATTGTTCACCTTTGAATAAACATATGTTACCGAGAAAGTGAGCTAATAGAAAATTATTCCAAAACAGTTGTTTACGTGTCATAACATGAAGAACTCGGGCATCCTGGTACTAAGGTATAACTTAAATGTAACTGGCTTGCATGTTCCACCGCAGATGATTTTCTTCTTTTTTTGCACAAGTTTTTCTCTAACCACATTTGGTTGTTTTAGGTTTTTTTTAAATGGTCAATTGCCAAAACCTTCTTCTAACAAGAGTCTAGGGGGTGTTGTAGATAATATGGATGTCTTAATGAAAATGACTGTAGAGCATCTGGAAATTTGTGCTGTTGAGGGTCGCTTGCCACAAGTGAAAATATTATTAATTTGGCCAAAATAAACTATATTGTTGGTCAACTAATATTGTTGTTGTTTTAAAAAGATGCATAATTCAACTGTTTTTATTCTTAACATTTAAATTCTTCCATTGTTCTTGTGAATACATCTATGATTCACTCAAATGAAAAAATTTCCCATAGGAATAATATAGAATCATATGCACCACAAATTGTCTGAGCTTTCTACCTTTGTTCATACTCTGCAAATCTGCAGTGTCATTCACTGACTTCAAATTTATGAATTTTCCATCTGCTAATTTTTATTGGAATAGCTTGCCACCTTTTATAACAGTCCCTGCCTTTGAATGTACTACTATATCCATCATTATTTCATGAAACTAATTTCATTTTTCCTCCCAATATCTTGACTATTTTAGTTAACCCATTTTTCCTAAGTTTATGAACTGCAATTTTGTAGATTCAAGGTTCTTGGACTCCATTTTTGAAAATGTAGTCCACGAATCTATATTTGATGTCTTGATCATGGCTTTGTTGAAAAATTCCCCTGTTCTAAGTGAAGGCTGACTTGTAACTCAAACTGCTCCTGAAAAAAGCCAAATTAGACTGGAGCTGACTTCCCAGGTCAGACCTTGAGGTTTCCACCAAAGCTAGATAACCAGACAACCAACCTGAATTCACATTCAACAGAGGACTTACCACAACTGTGACAGTGCTTTGTGCACATATTCACAGAAAGACAACCTTTCTGTCTCATAGAGCCACAAGATCAAAAATCACTCAAAACACTCATTATTTTCCCCCCTCTTCCACTATAGTGCAACACTAATCATTACTCCAGTGCTATAGTGTTGCACTTAACACCATCCCAACGCTACACAACTCCCTCACGCTTTAGGATTGAGTTAATATGAGTTTCTCGAAGTTAAGATAATGCCTTTTCCTAGATTACCCGGTTAAAAATGACCTGATTCGAGGTGAATTTCAAGATACAAGGGAGGATTTTTTAAGTGATCTAAAGCTCATTAAAAATCCTTTATTATGTCCTCAATAGCCTCAAGATACTTTTCCCTTCAGTTTCTTAGGGTTTCATGTTCTAGGGCCCAAAATTTAACTTTTAAGCTCAGTTTCGGACCTCCAAAACCACTGTAGGACTGCACTAATCATTTCCAGCAACAGATCATTGCACTAATCATTAAGCCAATCACAGAGTTTTCTCAAACTCCATAACTGAGCCAAGATGTCTACCGAAGCTTTTTATACCACTTATGGCGCCTCCTTCGAAGCCTTCTTGAGTAGAATTGGCCTGAATTTAAGGAGAAAACCAGGGTACCTTGATTGATTTCATTGGAGACTAGAGATAGGAGATCAATAATTCCGTACTTACTATTATAATATAAAGAATCCTGAAAGGCCATTGTTGGAACTGTATGATCACATGTATCGTGTCCATGTTTCTGAGTCATGATTAAAAATTCATGTATGTGTGTGTTGTGAGGTTATGGACTATTCTGAAAATTAAATGGTATTTCTCACATACTCTTTGTTTCAGTTTTTGTACTTTCATTTATGAGAACTTGTTAGATTTAAATTATGACTATTTTTCATTTTTCCTGGCAAGTTGAACACCTATTGTTGTTTTCAATTATAGCTAACTTCATCCTTGCCTATGCAAATGTGTTTTCACTGGCTCATTTGCTTCCTAATTCTCTTCTATCTTTCAATGCTAGCTAGCTTTCCCTTTTTACATGTTAGTGCATTAAAAAAAAATAGGTTAGGATCCACATATCCTTGTTGTGTAGATTTTCAGGCTTAGGATAAATTTGGTTATAGGGTTTAGTTGTAGTAAGTGAATTTCTAAATTTATACATGTACCTTTTATCTTATTAATAGATGATAAAACGACAAAATTTCCTTAGGCTAAATAAAAATTTGATATGAAATATGAAGTTAGAAATTAGATACTGTAGATAAAAATTTAAATCTAAGTAAATATAGGTAAACAGGGGTTTATCAGACTTAAAAGACAATTTGAAATGAATAATTCTCTACTGTAATTTTTCAAATTGTAAAACAAAGTTTAAAGATGATTTTTTATAATATTTTTGTGTGGTTGAAAGAGCAAAAAAAGTGTTTGTTTTCTAGATTGGGCAAATGCTATCCAATGGGCTTCTAAGAGGGCCAATTTAAGAAAGTTTAGGGTTTGTGACAACAAGAAGTAGCATGATATAACAACCCAAATGTTGAGTTAATGATTCATCTATGCTATTTAGTTTAGTTATGAATAATTATTATTAGTGTAATCATATTGATCACTAAATATTTATGTGCAGTTCTTCCATTTATTGGTATATATATTACCCTGCATGTTCAGGTGATATAAATTTGTTGGGGTTATGAGAGAACTGATTTTAGGTTAACCATGATAGTGGCTTGTTGCAGGGATTTCCCTGATATTCCGGTTAACTGAATGCATCTTCAAAACAAACAAGCAAGCATGCTTAACCCACTTACGAAGCAGATGATTTCTACAGTTCTCATAGCCACGTTACAAATTTAATGCAAGGACAATATATCTATAAAGTTTCTAGCTTAATAGTGGCGAGGATGGGCTTGAATTTCAAGTCTCAGTGGAAATGTAGTTAGTAGTTGAAGTTGGGTCATACATATATGGTAGACAATTTTAAGTTTTGCTTAATGTTACTACTTTGTGATGTTGTATATGATTTATCATGAAACATCATGCATGAATTTCATGTATTGATTTGTGTAATAGAAATTTGGTAGAAATTTTTAGTATCATGTGATTGTCATTTTAATTTCTGTTGTTTCACGATAGAAATTTATCAAGAAAAGAAACAATGTTGAATATTACAATGTTGTAACTCGCGATATCATTACAATATTGAATATGTATATTTTCCTACAGTTCATAAATTCATCTAGAAAAAAAAATCATCTACAAACCCAAAAAATTGTAGGTCACGAAATCACTACAATGTTGAATACTTTATGGATAAATACTTTCCTACAAATCTTATATTTGTAAACTTTCAACTCCATAGTTCATATTACTGTATAAATGTATACTTTCCTGCAAAACCTGTATTTGTAGAACTTTGGCCTATGTAATTCAGATTATGGATAATCTAACAAAATCTATATTTGTGAAACTTTTTCCTGCTTAATTCATATTATAGATGCTAGCCTAATAAAACCTGTGTGTAAAACTTTAGATTGGATAATTCAAGTTATGGATAGCCAAATAAAAACTATATTTGTAGAACTTTAGACTGCATAATTCAGATTATAGATAGTATAGTTAAAAAAGGCATTATGATAATTGTGTTGATTTTCTGAAAATTCACTGCAGCAAAGCCAAAAATTGTATGATAATTGTGTTGATTTTCAGTTTTTCTGAGAATTCACTGCAACAATGCCAAAAGGATAAGCCACAAATTTTATTCTCACATAAGACAATATGATAACTGTGTTGATTTTTTGAGAATTCACAAAAACAATGCCAAAAGGTCAAGCCACAAACTTTATTCTCACATATATGATTTGTGTAGGTTATGTGTCTTAATGTAAATGGGCATGGTGAAATGACTCCAACATGGTGAAAATCTTGACAATTGGATGGAATCAGTGCTTCTAATGCTATTGGGAAAGAAGATTACTGAAATTCTATGCTGTAATGTTATGTGCAGAAATGACAACTTCAACTTGTAAGGGACTTATATCTGTGGAGTCATATTTTTGTGCTTATCAAAACAAAAATGAAAATGTAGGTTATGCAGCCTTTTCATGTTCAGCTGATGCTTTCAATTAACAAGACTCCAAAGAATGTATTCTTTATTGTAACTGGACGAGGGCAACAAACTTTGAATGACTGGTTTTCACCCTCTAAAAACGTTGGAATTGATACAGATAATGCTTATTTTTCCATGTTTTCAAATTTTCTTTCAAATGGGCATTTCTTTTCTATCATTTACTAAGTAAGAAATTAAATTATCATTGAATTGCTTCATGTCAAAAACTACAATTAATTCAAGTTAATACTCCTATCGGCCTCTCTTTGCACCTTCTGGGGCAACTGCTAGTTATAATGATGTTATCATTTAGTGAGAGTAATATTATTTTTTGATTTTAATAATAAAATTTAATTATTTAATTATAAGATATTATTTATACAATTAAATAATTTATAAAATTATTAAACTAAGTTTATTATTTTATAATTTATAAAGGTATAAATATTCTAAAAATGGAATTTAATTTGCATATATATATATATATATATAATTTCAATATTATAATTTTTGAGAAATTATTTCAAGTCTCTAGCTATTAATTGTTTTTATTATTTCATAATAATACATCAATTTTGAAACTAGTAATAATGAGAAGAGAATTATAATTTTCTTATAGCTAACTTTTTCTTATTTTCATTCTTATTATATGGTCATAGTTTTTCATGAAAGTTAACTATAATGATTTTATTAATTATACCATTATTATTATTATTATTATTAACTAGGTTGAGACCAACCCTAATGTTAAATGAAGGAATGATATGCCCGCCATTGGGATGCTAGTACTAATTTTTTTTTGGACTAGGTTGAGCCCAACCCTTATTTTGGATTGAAGAATGATCTACCCACTAGTGGGATGTTATCACTAGGATTTTTTCGAACTAAGCTAAGGCCAAATCTAATGTTATAAGGAAGAACGATTTTCCCATCAGTGGGATGCTATCATTGGGTTTTTTTTGAACTTGGATGAGGCAAGCCCTAGTGTTGGATGGAGGAACGATTTTCCCACTAGTGGGATGCTATTGCAAGGATTTTTTTGAACTAGGATGAGGCCAACAATAATGTTGGATGGAAGAATGATCTACCCAACAGTGGTATGTTATCACCGAGATTGTGCAAAGCTTGATCAAGCTTGGAAACATATTGGGATATTTTAATTCTATCAATGGTTTTAGAAATCCACATAGATTCAATCTGCAAATTGTAATATGCTAAAACAATATATTTGAATCTACTCTACTAATTGCGGAAACCAATTAAGATCACGAAATCACAAAAAAAAAAGAGAGAAATAATTTCAATCACACAACACAGATTTTTTAGGGAAAACCTGAAATAAAAACCTTGCTGTCTGTATATTGCATAAGTCCGAAAATAATAGAAGATTACAATGATATTCTCACTTCAGATAAACCTCTGCACTATCTCTATATGTCTCACTAATTCCTAGACAAGCATGGTTCAATACTTAACCAATTTTCTTCCTTCCAGGATCCCTATTTTCTTGCATTGTTTCCTTGGGTAATTAGGCCCTATTAATTAGGAAAATTCCCAATCCATACTGCAAAATGAATTAGGGACCTTCCTTTAATTTCATGCACCACCTGTATAATTCAGATAATTATACAACTGATAATACACTGCCCTTGAATTCCAATATCAACTGGGTCTTTCTCAATTGACATTCATGACTTATTTAAGAGTGAATTATCAGTTAATTGGTTGAACACATGAAGTGACACCCCACTGTCTAACCTCCTACCAATTCCTCCATCAGTTAGAACTAGTTTAACTAAATTTAACTCAGATAAACCGAGTTAATTAATTACAACTCAAAATAAACTCAACCATGGCTTCTATAATGTAGGAGACACTCTACATGCCTCTAGTTAGACTCTCAACCCGAATTAACTGAACCAAATAAGTTTTCCTAACTTAGTTAACACGTACAAGTTGTCATGTGATGTGGAATTACAATTTTATTCTAATTTAATCAAGGAAAAATTAAATTAGAAAATTTTCTTGTTACAATTTTTTACACTCCCTCGCAACAAGAAAGGGATTATTTTCTACCCCGATCCTACCTTTGTGGAACTCTAATTTTCCTCTTGAAAGTGCCTTCATCAAGATGTTTGTATCCTTCTCCTTTGTAGTAATGTAATCTAACAACATAATCTACCTCTACACACATTCTCTGAGATGGTGGTACCAGATGTCGATATGCTTGGACCTATCATGAAAAAGTAGATTAACCGAGAGTTTGATGCAACTCTGGTTGTCACAGTAAATCACTATACGATTCATCTGTTGACAAAACAACCCAACATGGATCTTCCTCATCCAGATAGCCTCATAAGCTGCTTGACTAGCAACATTTTACTATGCTTCTACTGAACCGAGTGCAACCCATATTTGCTTCATGTTATTACAAGAAATTTCTTTTGACCTAGTACTGAAGATGCCCCATGATTTTATCTTCCTATCGAATGGAATCCCTTCCTAATTTTCATTTGTGAAGCCTTGAAGCTTCACTCCCTCCATCCGCCTGAAACAAATACCAATCTGAGTGGTGCCTAAGAAATGCCTCTAAGGTATCTCAACACATGTTTGGTTGCCTTCCAATAGAGCTTGATTGTCTTAACCATTGCTTGACTCAGCTATTTAACTACATAACAAATGTCCGGTCGTGTGTTCACCAAGTACATGAGTGAACCCACAAGTTTCCTGTAAATGGTAGCTTCTAGCACTTCGCCTAAAGTAGCATATTCCTTCCTCTAATTCCTTGCTAGAGGAGTCTCCATGGGTTTGCAACTCTCCATGTGAAACTTCTTTAGTATCTTGTTGGCATACTTGCCCTAAGAGACAAACAATTCCCCATCTCTTTTCCAAATTTCCAAACCAAGGAAATAGTGCAAGAGCCCCATGTCTTTCATCTCAAATTATATTTCAAGATCCTCTTTACAAGAATTGGTTATATTATCATCACCTATTAGAATTAAATCATCAACATATAATACTATAATAAATAATTTACCTTAAACCACAATATGGTAGGTTCAAATTTTCATCACTTTTGGTGAAGCCCAACCCAGTGAAATAACTTTCGATCATGGTGTACCAAGCACTAGATGCTTGTTTCAACCCATACAATGCTCGTTTGATTCTGGACACATGTGACTCTCTGTCGAAGATATAAAATCCTTTGGGATGCTCTATGTACACCTCTTCTTCAATCACTCCGTTGAGGAAATTTTTCTTTACATCCATCTTATGTATCTTCCATCCCATCCGTGTTGAAAGTGCTAGAATATATATGATTTAAGAGTACCTTGTTATTGGAGAAAAAGTATCTTTGCAATAAATTCCCTCCACCTAAGAGAATCCCTTGGCCACAACTTTGGCCTGATGTTTCTTGAAACTCCCATCTGCTTCTTGCTTCACCTTGTAGAGCCACCCGGATCCTAAAACTGACTTGTCGTCTGGTCTTGGGACAACTTCCCATGCACCGTTCCTGATAATGGAGTCATGTTCCTCTACCATGGCATGAAACCATATTGGTTGATGCACTAATTCCTCGAATAAGGATGGATCGCTCATAAGAACCATGTAGCCAGTGTATTTCTCTGGGAACCTCCTCTATCTGCGCTGTGATGTGGCCGCTCCCACATTCTCTCTAGCATCATGCATCAGTCTGTCAACCTCTTTGGTGCACTTCCTTCCATATCTAGATGTATATGCATGAGTGGGTGCTTCCACTCTCTAATCCTCTTCCTGTGGCTTCTCTACACCTTGAGGTTCTTCTTTTGGAGTTAAGAGCTTCTCAATTGCATGCAATTGAAGCTCCCTCTCAAGGGAAATTCACATGGCCTTCTCTTCATCGAATTTCACATCTCTATGAAACATTGTCTTCCTATGAGATAGAAGGTACACCTGATAGTTGTGAGGTGTATTAGTGTGCCCCATAAATATTCCCAACTCAACTATTGGTTCTAGATTTTTTTGTGCATCTTTGGTTACATGACAATAAAGTAATGAACCAAAAATTCTAAAGTGCACCACATCTGGTTTCTTACCTAAAAAATATTCCTCTGGTGTACTCATCCCGAGAATCCGATGAGGAATTCTATTCTGAAAAAATAATATTGTGTTGCATGCTTCAACCCACAAGTGCAATAGTAGGCCCTGATCATGCAACATCGCTTGAGCTGCTCCCATAATAGTTATGTTCTTTCTTTCTGCAACCCCATTTTGTTGTGGGTTATGAGGTGCTATGAATTCTCATCAAATTCCTTCTAAAGAATAAAAGTTCTTGAATTCGTTGGACACATATTCTCCATCGTTGTCTCTCCTGAGAGCCTTCACCTTCTTGTCTGTGTCTTTCTTGACAAGTGATTTGAACTCACAATTTTTTGAGAACGTCTGATCTTTCTTCTACATGAATAATATCAAACATTTGTGTGAAAAATCATCTATAAAAATCACATAATACTTGTGTTTCGTTGTGGAGGCTTTCAAAAACAATCCACACACATATGAGTGAACTCTTTCAAGGATATCCTTTGCTTGACTATCCTTATCATGAAAGGTGGATTTGGTGTACTTCCCTAATGTACACCCTTTGCATGTATCATGCTTCTCAAGTGCACCCTTGGGAAGTCTTGTATAAATCTGCTGCATGATCTTCAAAGCTCCATGGTGTAGATGGCCTAATATTCTATGTCATAACTCACCAATGTCTCAGATCTACACGTTATTTGTTTTCTTTCTCAAGGTCGCAAATTCCTCTACATCCAATTTGTAGAGGTTATTTACTTGAATCCCGATATTTTCACCTGTCTTGTGGCTCAGTGTTGAAGGAACACATTTCCTTTGCTAAATATCGCATCGCAGCCACAACCTTCCATCGTAGCAATTGAAACTAAATTATTCTTCAAACCTAGAACATACATGACATATTTTAATGTGAGAGGATAACTAGACTCCCTTTGAAAGGTAAGAATATCGATTCCAGTTGCGCTATAACTCCCATCATCTCACAACTTAATGTGCATTTGGAGGTCCTTATCCTCTAATTCACTGAAGAACTCTTTGTTTCCAGTCATATGTAATTAAGCTCAATAATATAGGTACCACACAGAACCCATCACCGATGACACCATGAATCCTATGAGAGTGAAATCCAACTTTAATTTTGAAGCAAGAGCTTCAAATTCTGCTCCTTCTGAGGGCTTATTTTCGGTCTTTTTGTGTGTATACTTCATGGCATAGTGTCCCAGTTCATGACGGTGAAAACATTTAACCTTAGATGCATACTTCTTCTTGCTTTCCTGAATAGAATATAATTTGGAATTGGATTCCTTCCCTTTCCCTTTATTTTCCTTTCTAGCCAAGGAACAGTTCTCCTCATCACAATTATTTGATGAGGATCCATTTCTGGTGTTTTGTTGAATCTCTTCTTACACTAAGTCGGATCACAATCGCTCTAATTCTGGTAGATTCTCCCTCCCATTAACTGAATCCTGGTAGATATGCCATCAGTTGGGAAGTAATTGAAGTACTAGGCTCACAAAATCATCCTCGACAATTGTAACACCCACACTTCCAAGATCATCCTGACATTGGGTGAAATTTGTCAAGTATTTTGGTATTGTGTCGCCCTTTACCATATTGATTTTCTTGAGCTTGTCCTTTCGTGCCAAATTTCAGTGGTCTTTTTTGTTATGAGACAAATATGTTAAGGCCTTCCACATAGCATATGGAGTTTCCTTTCCATGAAGGTTTGAGACAATATGATCTCAAACACCTTCCAATAGAATCCTTCTTGCCTCTGCTATGTTCTTCTTCCATGTTGCCAAACCTTGAGAATCTGTTGTTGTAGGTTTAGGAATATAATTTTCTATCAACTCCTTCAACTCATTTTCTTCCAACACTACGCCCATCATGTATTTCCAAGCTATGTAATCTGAACTACCCTCAAGTGCATATTCGAGTCTCAATCTAGAGAAAGACATATTGATCTTGTTGTTGGTCTCGAAGCGTATATCTGCAAATTGATTCACTTGCTAAAAAAAAACTCGTATTATTCTCTTCTATAATGATTACTTCTATGATACCATGTAGAAAATCCACGTAGATTCAATCTGCAATTTTAATATTCTAAAACAATTGACTTAAATCTACTCTACTAATTGCAAAAACCAATTAAGATTGAAAAATCACAAAATAAGAAAGAGAAAGAATTTCAATCACACAACACAAAGATTTCCTGGGGAAATCCTTAGATAAAAACCCCGCTATTTGTATGTTTCATAAGTCATAAAATATGAGAATATTATAGTGCTTTTCTCAATCTAGAGAAACCTGTGCACTATCTCTATCTGTCTGACTAATTCCTAAACAAGATTGGTTCAATAGTTGACCAATGTTTTTCCCTCCAGGATCCCTATTTCCTTGTGTTGTTTCCTTGGGTAATTAGGCCCTACTATATAGGAAAATTCCCAATCAATACTGCGAAATCCATTAGGGACCTTCCTCTGACTGCATGCACCACCTGTACAATTCAGATAATTATATAACTAATAGTACACTGCCCTTGAACTCCAATCTCAATTCGGTCTTTCTCACAACTGACATGAATGAGTTATTTATAACTGAATTATCAGTTAAATGGTTAAACACATGAAGCGAAATCCCACTGTCTAACCTCCTACTAGTTCCTCTATCAGTTAGAACAAGTTTAATTGAGTTTAACTTTGATAAACTGAGTTAATTAATTACAACTCAAAATAAACTCAACTAGGGCTCCTGTTATGTAGGAGACACTCTACATTAATCTAGTTAGACTCTAAACTTGAATTAACTGAACAAAATAAGTCATGTTAAATTATTTAACTCGTACAAATCTTCATGTGATGTGGAATTCACTACAAGGAAAAGACCCTCTAGCGGAGGTTATAACAAAGGTTTTTAGTGTTATAAAATTGGCCAAAATTGTCAAAAAAAACATTTTCTACAACATCCGTTTTCGGTAACGGAGGTTTTGGTAGAGCTTCTAACGAAATTTCAACACAACTTAAAAAAATTGGGTGGCCAGAAGTTATTACGGATGTTTTTCTCATCGGTTCACTAATCAGGTGTCAACGCACCGGTGCGTTTTAGAGTGAATGGGCCGGTCCTGCAAACCTACCAAGCACTGGGACAAAAAACAAATAAAGGACGCCCCGGGACGTTTAGCAACATCACAGTGCGTGTCATCCAGACAATCGCCCTGGGGCAATAGAAGGTGCATGCATCGAACCATAAAGGTCTAACCCGCACTGGGCGCACAGTAGGTGACACAATGCACTGGGCCGTTCTAATTGCTATTGGGATTTGTGTGGTGCACATTGGTCGTATCAACGTACTAGTTCATAGTATTATAGAAACACATCGGTGCGCAGTATCACACAAACACACCGATAGTTCTAATTCGTATTGGTATTTGTGTGGTGCCCATACGTCGTAGAAATGCACCAGTGAGTAGTCTCACATAAACGCACTTGTGCGCAGTATCGCACAAATGAACTGAGAGTTATAATTGGTATTGGTATTTGTGCGGTGCCCATAGGTCGTAGAAATGCACTGATGCTCATTATCATACAAACACATCGGTGTACAGTAACTGACACACACTGGTGTTCATTTTGTATTTTTTAGAAACATCGACCTGTGACAGTGCAATTATTGTGATTTTATTAAATTGATTATTCATAAAAATTCGACACATATCTTATAATAGTATTCATATCACTTAAATTTTTATTAGTGCATTTGAATGTGATATTTGGATTAATTTGTTATATCATATCATCAGATTTCACATCTCTTCATTATAATATTTAATCATCCATATATTTAATCAGTGGTGTTACATTTCACAGCGACAATGGAGAACACAATAGAATAAATTAAAACATATTTTATTATATAGATACATATGTGTGTGTGTGTGTGTGTGTGTGTGAATAAGACACTCTTTGTTATACAAAATGGGACAATTATTGGTATCCCTTTGTCTTTCAATTGGGACACTATGTCCATTACATTAAATAATTTTTTTTATTTCACAGACAAATACTTCAAAAAATACAACGTCTTGCTTTGATATCCAAACAAAATGATCATCATTCTTTGCTTGAACTGCTATCACTGCTCGAGCTACTTCCATGACTTAGGTTATTTTGAGGAATGTTTTGTTCACGACATTGATTGTTTTCTTCTTCTTCACCTTCCATCTACAAACATAAAAATAAACTGTAATGTGTATATACATTGGTGAGAATAATGAAAATTGAAATATTAAATAATATACATCGATGTAAATCGAAAAGAAATGATGTACCATAGCAACAATTTACTCATGAACTATACACATTCTTTCAAAGCCAAATTTCATGCCATCTTTCAAGATTTCATCTATTGGCTCAGTTCCATACTTTGTTTCTTGCAAGTTTTATACCCCATAAAAAATCATATATTTAATATAAAATATTTTTTTGTTCTATTAATTATAGATAGAGCTAAGTAAAATAAGATCAATAGATGCTTACAAATTCCAAAATCAATTTCTGATATGCCAACATATACTGACAACCCATATTTAACCCAATCTCAATCAATTCGTCTGATGGTTCTTCTTTGTATGTTAGCACCTATTTGAAGACATTCAATGATGATTGTTGCAAAACAACTTAAAATATTCAAAAATGAAATCTATTTAAGTTGTTATAAGGAAGTAAAAATTACTCACAAACTTAGATATCAACCCTTTTCTTCCTTGTCATCCTGTTTTATGTGCTGAATGGGTTCCATTTTCTTTTCTTTTCTGCAAGGAGATACTTGAAATTTAATTTTTAATGCTAAATTGTTTTATTTATTGTACCTAATCAAAATATTAAACTATTACATATTACATTTGAAGCACGTTGTTTTTGAGATGGCTCCTCGTGCGATGCAATTATGTCCATTTCTTTGACCATCTCCTTGTACACCTTTTTGGACATTCATATTGGCATATTTATGATATCAACTCGTTCATCTTTTGAGACTTTCATAATCTTCCTGAAAATGTAACATGACAATAAACTATTTAATTTTTATAGTGATATATGAAAAGTAAATATAACAAAAGTGATATTTATAAATGATTGATTTCTAGTAATATATACATATAATTATAGAAAAACATTTAAAGGAATATTACTTTTTCATTCATTCTTTTTTGTTGTTGTACGTTTCTGCTATTAAAATTTTGACATGTTTCATTGACCAATTCTCTGGAAACTCTTCCTGTAGTTTAGATAAAATTTGGTTCTTGGAATCATTGGATTGATTTTTGTATTGTAAATGGAAAGAACGTCTATACATTCGTTCCACTAGATCCCTCAAAATTTTGTAAAAGTTTTTCCCCCTTTCGTTAACCTCCAGCACCACTCTAGATGAGCTAAGGAGAAATTCATTTTCATTTGCATGTTTTATTTTTTTTATTTTCTTAGAACGGAATTCATTTTCTGAGTTGTTGGTCCCTGTAGAACATTAAACATATGTGAATTAATAGATTGTTTGAAATATGTTATCTAATAATTTTAAGTATGTTATTAATGAAAATTAAAAAAAGAAACTCATATTGGATCGATAGTATTTTTTTCATTCACTTGATTCATCCTTTTGCAAATTTTCCATCAAGCTTTTACGCTCTTCTGGTCCTAGATCAGAAATAATCTTATCGAGCTTCGTCATTTTGTGGCTCTGCATGATACATAGTAAATAATAAATATTTTTTAAACTTACATATAGTTCAAAAATAATATTTTTTGTAAAGAATTTACAAAGAAATTGCATTTTTTGATTTTATTGATGTGTTATTAGTATTTTTGTTACTTGATCTCTTGTCAGCCATTTATTTATCAATATGAAACCTATACCATATCATTCATTAATATATTTTATAAATAAATCATCAATTTTTTAGGTATATATATATATATATATATATATATATATATATATATATATATATATATATATATACAAGAAATCGGTGTGCCTTTAATGCTGTACGCATCGACGTCGGTGCATCTTGTTCTTATCAATGCACCGCCAAAACAGTATAAAACATCGTATGGTGCTCTATGTCAACAAGGAAATCCAGTTTGTTATATATTAACCAGCGCACCGATTAACACAAACAAATTAATAAAAAACCTCTAGTGTTAGTTTTTGTAGCATATGGTGTCGTGGAGGCGGCGGTGTGGCCTATTCTTATAAACGCACAACGAAAACAGGGGACCACCAAACAGTTTTCTCTGTCAACAAGGGGACCCAATGCGTTATATGTTAAACGGTGCACCGATTAACACATAAAATAAAAAAATTATGTTTGCCAAACAGTACGTGCGTAATACGTTATAATGAAATAGTGCACCAGTGTCCTATTTTACATATGGCGCACAGATTAAAAAAATCTATTTTTATTTATTTTTTATCAAATAGGACGTGTGCAGTGTAGTGTGATAAGCCAGGGCACCGATCTGCTAGTTTACATAGGGCACACTGATTAAAAAAAATCCGTTTTTTAAAAATTTATGCAAGGGCCAACATGGATTGGGATCTTACTATGCATGTCATCCCGTGGGTTAGATGTCATAGGCCTATATATAGAAATACAAACCCTATAAATCTAAAATTAAAAGCCCTAATTCTGAAATCACAGAAACAGGAAGAAGCAAGGGCATAAACAAAAAGAATCAAGGGTTTAGAGTAAAATGGATTTTTTTTTTTTTTTTTGTCTAAAAATGAACTGTAAATTTATATTTTTTATTTACTTCGTAAAAAATATTGCAGAAAATGTAAAAAAACAATAAAATTTAATCAACTTGTTTGAAATTCTATGCTATAGGGGTTTGAAACACCAGAGGGTTTGGAATTCTGATTGTCTGAATAGTTTTGTTCGAAAGTGTTTTGTTGCTCCACAGTGCTCTCGTGCTCTCTTGCTCCTCCATGTATGTCTCGTGCAAATCTCTCCCTGAAATTTTTTGCAAAAATAATGAAATAATGAAAAGTGTTTATTTTTTAAAGAATTGTTTTACAAAATTAGATTTTCAAAAATATTTTGCTGCCCTTTTTTCAATTTACCGTTTTTTTTTACTTTAAAAAAATATAGTTGCGCCTTTTTATTTGCGTCTATTCACCTTTGGTGCATCAATTAATAACAACGCATTGGTGCGCAGTAACTAAAATGCACCAGTGCGGTTATGTGTACATTAGCACTGATAACAATAAGTCCATTTTTAAGGCACCGAAATTACTTTTAGGTGTGTACACCAAAATTTATTGTTGATTTTGCTGAAATGCAGGGAGAAAATATCATAATTATATTGAATGGGAAATTCTTCAAAATCCAGCTGATTCCATAATATTTCTCAAATTCCATCGCAGATTTCTCCCTATCCATCTCAAGACGTAATATTTACTTCATATTTAATTTATATTTTCATTATCTAACCGAATTTATGTTTTTTATCCATGTCAATCATCTTAATAAAATTTATAATTAATGTATAAAATTTTTCAAGTTCATGCAAATAATTCAGAATCGAGTTCAGATGCACAAAATATTCAAATAACTCCAAAACATCGGAAGCTCTTATCAGGAGCAGCATACCGCAAGGCACATTTGGTAGATGAAAATGGACAACCGCTCCACCCTGCCAATTGTAACAATATTTCATCTTCTAGCCACAATCCTGGGACAATGATGGTACTAATAATTTTTTTTTTATATTAATGTAATTTTTTCAACGTCAAACCAATTAATCATGCATTGTCAACGTGCTTACTAATTGATATCATAGATTTTGTACTAATCATGTTCAAATATTTTTTTTGAAATTATTAGGATTCTAGTGATGATGTGAAACCTACCTACCATCTTCCGTTGCACCCCACGACAATGTCATATCGAGAGAAGGTTGAATTAAGAGAAAAAATTGGAGAGGAAAGATACCAATAATGGTTGAATCAACCACCTATTCAATTCCCACTATGTCCAGATTCACCAATTAGGAATGACTACAACAATAGTAGTTCTTCACAAGCTGGCAATGGAGGCAATCAAATAGAGGTTGGTATGGATGATTACTTAAGGGATACAACTGCCATGAAGACAATGTTGTTAGATGCATTCCAGAACGATGATCAACTAGGGGATGATGCTCATATCACTGACACCTTTTTTGAATGCCATAAATTTGCTTCCACCACCCCTCTCTTTGGACCTGGCAGTCATTCAAAGTCTACCCAGTTGGGGACAACGATGTTACTGTATAACTTGAAAGCAAAGTTTGGCTTGTCCAATGCACGTTTCTGAGAAATTTTGAGGTAAGTTATAACCATAAAGTCCTCCCTTATATTTTGAGAAATATAATCACACAATGAACATTACAAGTGGTAAATTTTATGTTCACGTTAATAATTATATCGACATTAATGTACATTTAATATTTTCCATGATCACCAACTACATGTTATTCAAAGATAAGGTTCTTCTGAGTGATAATGTCTTGCTTGGTAGCTGCAAAGAGGCAAAGAAATTGTTGAAAATGTTGGGTGTTGAGTACATATCATATCATGCATGTCCAAATGATTGTTTTCTATATAGAGGAGAATATGCAGACAAAGAGATATGACTAAAATGTGGGCATGACATGTATGCTAAATATAAAAGAAGGGTAAATCACGTGCTCCTCCTTTTAAGATATTGAGGTACATGCCTATAATCCCAAGGATTCAAAGGCTCTTTCGTTGCAAAGAATTAGCTATGTTGCAGGGATGGCATGCCTTATACAAAATTGATTTGGGAGTTATGCAATTCCCAATAGATTCAATAGCCATGAAGCATATAAAGGATACATGGCCTGAAAAATTCAAGGATGAAGTACAAACTCTATGAATCAACATAGCCATGGATGACGTCAACCCATATTCTCTCCAGAACATCAACTATTCTGTTTGGCTTGTAGTAGTGATCAATAACAATATCCCCCCATGGTTATCCGTGAAGAATGAACATCTTATGTTGACTCTCATAGTCCCTGGAAGAAGACAAGTGAAGAATATGGATGTCTACTTACAATCACTGGTAAGTGAATTGAAGGAATTATGGGATCGGTTAAATGTATTAGATGTATCAAGACCCATTGCAACAGGGAGGAATTTTATGTTGTATGGCATATGTTCTTACATGACACATGATTATCCAGGCTTAGGAGTTTGCTCTGGTAAATTACAAGTTTATTAATTTGTTTATATACGCAAGAATATTCTTTCGTATATTATTTATTTAAGTCGTTGTAATTGTTCTGATCTTCATGATATTCTTTAACGTGCCATGCATATAAATTGTATACAATAATATCGTAGGTCTTGTAGCAAAATGGTATTTTGGATGTAAATGTTGTGGACCTTCTCTGAAATATAGATGGTCCAACAACCTACGAAAGCCAGTGTATGACTGCTCCAGGTTATTCCTCAAAGAAGAACACCCTTACAAAAGAGCAACATCTGCTTTCAATGGTAAATGAGGGAGAACCCATAGGCCTCCAATAACGACACTAGTTGAATGGCTTAGAGCATATGAGAGAGAGAAGGAGAAGGATTTCATAGAAATGTTCGATTCAAATGGGGAGCCTATGTTTGACGATCCAGATTTCTTCGACATCTATGTTGAGAAATTTCCCATTGGGATGAAAAGGAAATATATCTCTTATAACCTCCCATATTGGGAGTGGCTTAAGATTACCCACTTATTAGATCCCATGCATATATTTAAAAATGTTTCATCTTATTTATGGAGGCACATATCATTGAAACAAAGTGACACATTGGCTATTAGGAAAAATCGTATTACTTCAAAAACAAAAAAGAAACATTGACCAAGATGATTATAAATTAAAGGATCAGAGGCAAGCGCTGGTCCCTCTAATTCCTGGTATTCCAAAGAAGGTGATGTCCCTTGGATTTTAAAAAAAGATTATCTTTCTTTGGCAAAGGAAGTTAGTGAGGGTGCCATCTTCATACGCGTCTTCACTACGGTGCTGCTTCACCGTGGATGACCATTTTTCGGGGTTGAAATCACATGACCATTTGAATCTTCTAAGAGTACATATACTGTCAAAAGCATGATTTTATTATTTTTTATATTAATAATTTTTATCCCATGTAGGGATCATAAAACATAACTAATTTTGTATATTATTGCATGTGTTTATAAATTTGCAGTGTCATTATCCTTTTTTAGTGTGTGGGTGTGTGAAACATGAATTCCCCCAAGACCTAGGACGTGCCATATCTAAATTATCTGCATTTTTACGTTGGATCATGTCAAAAGAGATTCATGTGGCTAGCATTCCATGGTGGCATAAAGAGATAGTTGAGATTGTTTGTATGTTTGACAAGGAAACACCGACAAGTTTCATGGACTTGCAATTTCATCTTCTAATCCACCTAGTAGATGACGTTGAATTAGTTGGAGTGGTTTATTGTCGTTGGATGTTCTTCTTAGAGAGGTACATGAAGAAATTGAAAGTTTTTGTTCGACAAAGGGAAAAACCAGAGGGGTCTATGGTAGAGGGGTACATATCATATGAGTCTTTCTATTATGCCAGTGAGTACATCAAGCAGATCAACAACAGACCAGGTGTGGTGATTTGGGATGATGAAAGGGATGAATACAAAAGAGAAGGGGAACTTCTCCAAATGAATGGAAAAAGGTGCTTGATAAAGAGTAAGTGACTTATAATTTTTCAAATTTATACAAAGTAAATATTCATGTTGAACTTCGATATAATGTATATTTTGATCTCATATGTACTATATGTCGGTTTGATTTCATCAGCGAATGCAGAAATTAAAGAAATCAATAAATTTGTTCTTTACAACTCCAAAGTGACACAACCGTGGGTCGCATTGTACGAACAAAAGAGGATGAAATGGGATAGTGACAAGAAAGAATTCAGATGGTTTAATGGTAGAAGTGTGCCTTATCCCGATCATTTAAAAGAAAATATGCCAAAAATATGCCCCAATAGTTGGGTTGCTGACCAAGTCAGAGAGAAATATGGTGCAACTGGTCGTTACCCGCATGCTGAAGAGGATGGGCTAAATGTAGGGATTGGGTGCACCCACTCAGTAATAATATATTTAATTATGTACATTTGAAACTTAATAATGCACCTCTAAAATGAAATTACATCTATATTTCATATTTTAACTGTTGGGTTATTATAAGACACATGACACTATGATTTTTTAACTTTTTTGTAGGTGCATTTGTTCCCATCTATGTGGGCATATGGACACCATTTTCACACAGAAAATGCCGATGGTGGACACATGACACAAGACTGTGGAGTGGAAGTCGAGTTCAATCAATCTAGTCGATCTAGCCACTGTGATCAAAACCTAGTACGAGGGACATTAGGTTACGTCGGAAAGATACAAGAGATCATTGAAGTGGATTTATCTTCTTTCCAATGTGTTATTTTTAGGTGCAAGTGGTGGGACACCTTTGATCGGAATAATGTAAAGGAATATCATGATAGTAGGCTGATATGTATAAACTATAGAAAGATGTGGGATGAAGCTAGGGAGCCCTATGTTTTCCCCAAACACTGCAACCAAGTGTTTTTTTACCCAGATGTGTTGGATAGGGATTGGTGGTTCGTATTGAGACCTGACCCTAGATCAAAACATATTTTTTAGAACAATAGTGTTATCATGCCAAGCGAGCTAGAAGATAATGAGGGTGATCATGAGAACCGAGAGTGATATGTTACATGTGTTATTTCATCATTTATACTTTTTAAGATGGGTTTTTGTAAAGAAGAGGTCTTAATTAACTTATAACTAAGACTCTTTTTTTCGAAACATTATAATATGTATTTTGAATTAATTGGTAATTTTCATTCTGTTAATTTTAAAATCATTTCACTTGATAATTTGCAATTATGTTGATCTCGAAAACAATGGCGTACTGTATAAAGTTCTTTTTTTTGGTATGTAAGGTCATAATAAAATAATGATAATTCTAAAGTACATGAATTTATTTGCATTATTTTCTAAACTTTATTATGTTACAAAAATTCATATTGTTCTAGATTTATGATTTTACAATTATTTACAAATTTACAAATTTAAAAATTTTAATAAAATAATTTCACATTAATACAATTAAAAGTTTACAAATATTTTACATACAATTACAATTAAAACCACAATTACAGAATTTTGTTACAATTTTAGAATTTTATATATGATTACAATTACAATTTTTGTTTTGTTTTTTGAATAAGCTTAATCTATTAATATACAAAAAAGTTACAGTTACATGGAGGCCAAAGCCTCATAGTTTATGGCTCGCAAGATGAGCATTCTGGTGCAGCCAATTCTAATGTTCAAAATATCAGCATACAAAGCCAGGAGGCAGTTACAACAGTGGAGCACGGACATACATCTAAGCACAAAAACCCCGCCCACACAACATATCAAACCATCGCAGTAAGCTACAGATCTGTAGACATGAACAGACTTATACATGACATATTTCCGCCCATATAGGGGAAACCGGCTTTAAAAAAAACAGTGGAAGTAGAACCAGCTAAATTGAAACTGCATATGATTTCCAGTGCTAAACCTGGCACCGCGAACAGCCAAAAACAATCTTGTAAGAAGAGAGACCATTAATCACCTTGAGTGGAAGGAGGAGACTCAACCACGTGGCAAGCATAAGCGTCGGGAGCATCCTCGTCCTGCACAGCAGCAATAGCATTTGGACTTTCCTGAATGGTAGTGTTCTCCTTCTTCTCATCAGACGGGGCCAGAGAACCGCCATTCTTGAAGCCATCCTCCGTAGAATTCAATATGGGATCCAGCGAGGAGCAACCCTCATCCGACTTCCGCTTCTGGCCAGCAATGGAAGGAGAATGGGGCCTATCGGTCGCCAAATGCCCCGGAGGAGAGTCAGAGAGCTCGGCATTCATATCGAGCGACGCTTCTTTGAAGTCAATCGTGATAGTGGCTATGACCATTGGCATGTTGAGCAGACAGGGGAAGCGGAATTGCGCCCTGTGCTGCTGATTCGGGAGGATATTGGAGAGTCTGCGAGTGGGCAGAGCAGTCCCACAACCAGCCGATGAGCCCCGACCACTACGGGTCTCAGGATACCGCCCCCTCATAGAATCAGACTGCAGAGAAGAGGAGCTGGGCGAAGAGGGAGGAGGGTGTCGAGAGAGACCACCACGGCTCAAGCCGCGCCTGCTCCTCATTCTATGGCGCAAATGAGGCATTATTTTCAGGTGATGAGAGTTGAACTTGAAGGTGCCGGGAGTTGCAGAGTGTGTCAGGTCAGGCGTGCCCAAACTGAAGACCAAATGCGGATGAGTATGAATCTCTTCAGTGCTAATGCCCAAACTATGAGAGCAAAGGGAGGTTTGCAAGAAGTGCAACCCAGGAGCGAGATTAATGCAGCAGGAGAGCGAGCACCTTCGACCTGTGATAGTCCGAGAGCTTGTCTCAGAATCTGCCAAGGAGCAGCAAGAACGATAGGGCAACAGAGCCGAAGTAAATCGATCCGGAGAAGCCATAGCGCAGTAAATCGAGCTGGTGTTTGGGAAATTGTGCAGTGTAAATGCCCCGGACAGAGGATCGTTAATGCTATTAATTGTAGACAGGACGCAAAAGAGGGTGGCGGTGGTAGAATCCCATGCGCCAACCCACCGCCTTTGCCACCTATTCATCGCGCCGACCACCCGCATCCGGGATTACAATTACAATTTTACAATTACAATCATTTCACATTAATACAATTAAAATTTTACCAATATTTTACATACAATTAGAATTACAATTACAATTTTACAATTTCACATACAATTACAATTACAATTAAAATTTTAGAATTTTACATATAGTTACAATTACAATTTTACAATTTTACATATAGACAGTTACAGTTACAATCATTTCACATTAATACAATTAAAATTTTACAAATATTTTACATATAATTAGAATTAGAATTAGAATTAGAATTAGAATTACAAACACAATTACAATTACAATTTTACAATTTCACATACAATTACAATTACAATATATTTACAATTACAATTTTAGAATTTTACATACAATTACAATTACAATTTTACAATTACAATCATTTCACATTAATACAATTAAAATTTTACAAATATTTTACATACAATTACAATTAGAATTACAATTTTACAATTTCACATACAATTACAATTAAAATTAAAATTAAAATTACAATTACAATTTTAGAAGTTTACATACAATTACAATTACAATTACAATTTTACAATTTTACATATATACAATTACAATTAAAATTACAATTACAATCATTTCACAATAAATTAAATATTACAATTACAATAAAATTTTCAAATATTTTACATACAACTACAATTACAAATACAAATACAATTTTACAATTTTACATACAATTAAAATTTCAATTTCAATTACAATCACGACATAATATTTAATAAATATCATGATTTAATCATGATCATGATAAACATCGTACAAACATCATATTCGACTTAAAAACACATTCAAATTCGGTAAAATCATCTAATCATCGTGATCATGATAATCTAACAAAACATAAGCATTGTATAACATCATCACAACACAAAAATCAAATATATATCTCATGTCAAATAACTGCTATCACATACACATCTATCTGCAAGCTACACATTAAATGAACATATCTAACATGACCTAACAATATACACATCATGATGATCACTAACATGTAATTACTGTAATAACCGCAACATGAACATAAAATACATAATATATATATATATATATATATATATATATATATATATATATATATATATATATATATATATATATATAATGTCAAAAGTATACAATTGTAATACAAATTTCAAATATCAATTGGTGGTACATCATCAATAGTAGTACTAGTTGAGGCATGCTCAGTCAATGGTACAGCCTCGACAAGCTTAGATAGATGCCAATCATCACGTGCCTGCTGATCTGGTGGTGCCTCATGCTGATCAGGATCAAGTGCCTGCTCATGATGACTCGACATGGATGGTCCAGCCTGCTCATGACCATGAGTATTGCTGGATACTGCAGGCTGTAATTATGATGACTTGACGTGGATGGTCTAGCCTGCTCATGATCATGAATGTTGGATGCTGCATGCTGAAAAGGTTGACTCGACGTGGACAATTCAGCCTGCTCATGATCATGACTGCTGGTCGATGTTGCAGGTTGCTCATCTACGGTGCGAGGTGAATGATGATCAATCCCTTGATCGTGATCATCAGATGATGCGTCGCTGCTCGACTGTTGACGTACTACGTCTCTACCACACCTATGTCGAAGGGTCCTCCTCAACTGTGCCACTAAGCTGGTAGCTCCTACGACATGTTGCATCAGGGTAAACATATAAGTGGCATGCCTCTCCACATTTCTATCAGCCTATCATTGACCTGTATCTCTCTCATAGTGGTTGACCTAACTCTCCCCTCCACAAGCAATCCACAAAGTTGGTCACCCAACTCCATCCTAAATCTAGTGTCAGGCCTACGCCCCACACTAGCTGGTACCTGTGCAACATGACGACCAGGTCTATCTGCACTGATCTGATCCTCAACATCTTCCATCTCCTGACCATCATCAGGATCTACACCTAGATCATTTGGTGGCGACGGAATCTCATCACCATCAAATGACCCAATGTTTGCAAAATATATATAAGTACACAACAATAATTAGACAATTTCATTAAACATTTTAATAAAAACAAGTTAAAGAACATGTTAGAATAAATTTAAGGAAAACACTAATATTACCTCTATCATCCGGTGACTCATCATCTGTGAAGAGGATGTTGGCACACCCTTGCCAATCCAAACCAGCATATAGATAGGGGACCAGAACGAAGGCATGATCATCAACATTGGTTAGAAACTTTGGTGCATCATGTGATATCCTTGCGGAAAAGTCTGACTCGCCCCTCTTAGGCATCATTTGTCCCCACATATGCATCTGTACATGCAACATTGACCTACGAGGCTGCCAAAAAAATGTAGGACTTGTATCTGGAAACCTCTCAAAAAAAAACAAAATAGCTCTAAAGTAAAAGGGAAGTTCACTCTCTCTTATGCCTGAGCATGACATCTATCTAAATCTCTATAGAACTACTGCAAAAAAATCGTAGACCACCTCACAAGTCGTGGTGCCTGTAATAAAGGATAAACATAAAATAAAAGTGGGAAAATAATGTGTTTCCCATCACTGGTATGGTGTGAAATGGTCGAAATCAGTAGTGAGAGGCACGTCACCTCATCTCCACTAAATGAAGCAATCCGTAACTGACCATCAGAGACCTGAAAATCTGCAGGAGATAGTATATCAACACTAATGTATCTCTAGGACTACACCAACTAACTTCCTTCTGCATAGCCGACGAGGACCTCTAAGAATGAGGGAAAATCCTACCCTCTCCTCGATAGGCCAGTAATAAAATATATGTCCTCCTCAGTGGACGCGTACCACTAGTTAAGACCAACCCGAAAATCCTGTTAGTGGGCATTCCACCTGAAGATAAGTTATCGCAATAACCCACCATGGCCCTTCAGGGATGTAGCCTCCTCATAGAACTTGAGGAGGCCTACCTCCCTTAGGAGCACCTGGGTGGCTACTATAATAGGGTGAGGGTACATATTTCTCTCCCTCTCTCGTGCCTCCCACAGGCTAACTACGTTATACTGGTCTGTGATATGGTGTTGATGTTCCCTCTCTTCTCTCCTTTGACGTCGCTAAATGATTGAAATATTAAATACAATTTTTTTATTAAATCAGACATGTATTTAGAAATATATATATATATATATAAATTTTTTTTTGAAAAACAAAATAGTCGGTGTGCCCAAAAAAACAAGCATGCACCAATACCGGTGCATCTGTTTTTATCGTGCACTCGTTGCGGTGCGCTTGGAAATTTTCAGCGCACTGCACATCATGACCTGCATTTTCTCAAGCGCTGTGTTGACTAAAATATCCAGCCTGGGGCGGACAATTCCGTCAACGCACCGCCAAACATCAGCTAGTGGTCAACAGTGTGGTCGTTTAACCGATTGCACCATTGACTATGAGAAAATTTGGGAGGGCAGTGCGCTGACCAAACTACTCGCCCCAGGGCGGATAGTTTAGTCAGTGCACTGCCCTCCTGGCATCATTACATGGTCAACGGTGTGGTGGTATAACCGACCACATTGTTGAATATGTACCAGTATCAGGAGGGAGGTGCACTGACCAAACTATGCGCCCTGGGGCGTATAGTTTAGGTAGTGGCACCTCCCTCCTGACATCACTACATAGTCAACGGTGTGGTCGTTTACCCCGCCGCACCATTGACCATGTCCAAGTGTGAGAGGGCGGTGTGCTGACCACAATATCCACCCTGGGGCGCATATTTCAGTCAATGAATCACCCTCACACTTGGACATGGTCAACGGTGCAGTCGGGTAATTGACCACACCGCAATTTATGTAAATTTAAAAAAGGCACGGTGCGTTGTTTCAGTACCTCCCCGTAACTGATGTTGATACTGTTAGCATCGATCGCAATGTGACCTATAAATTTATAGGCAACACAGCGAACCGGTGCGAGCCGAATGGCTCGAGTGCACCGCACAAGAATTTTTTTTTTAAGAAGGTGAATTTTAAGTTATTTTACAAAACTAATCTGCTAAAAGGTTTAATTATGGAAAAACAAGTAAAATTCTTGCACATTTGGACGTCGAGGAGGCATATTTGCTGTAGAATTTGCAAAACTAAATTTTCCCACCATTTTGCAAAATTCGAAATGGAGATGGCGGGAAATGGATAATAAAATTACGTGCAATGGGAGCACCAATGGCAGGGCACCTTAGACAAGGCAAATTTTCACTAGTGCTTGAGAGATTTGGAGCACTGAAAAGTGAAAAATGTAGATTTTGGGTCATAAATTTTTTTATTATTTAATCCTGTTTCGATGCACGGGTTTTTGAGGCAGACCAGACGATTTCTTACAACCATACCAGGATGTATATATATATATATAATTTTTTTTGAAAAAAAAAACAGTCGGTGTGCCCAAAAAAACAAGCATGCACCAATACCGGTGCATCTGTTTTTATCGCGCACCGGCTGCGGTGCGCCTGGAAATTTTCAGTGCACCGCACATCATGACCTGTATTTCCTCAAGCGGTGCGTTGAATAAACTATCCAGGTTGGGGTGGATAATTCCATCAAAGGACCACCAAACATCAGCTAGTGGTCAACGGTGTGGTCGTTTAACCGATTGCACCATTGACTATGTGAATATTTGGGAGGGCGGTGCGCTAACCAAACTACTGGCCCCAGGGCGAATATTTTAGTCAGCGCACCGCCCTCCTGGCATCATTACACGGTCAACGATGCGGTGGTATAACCAACCACACTGTTGACTATGTACCAGTATCAAGAGGGCGGTGCACTGACCAAACTATGCGCCCTGGGGCATATAGTTTAGGTAGTGGCACCTCCCTCCTGACATCACTACATAGTCAATGGTGCGGTTGTTTACCTTGCCGCACCATTGACCATGTCCAAGTGTGAGAGGGTGGTGCGCTGACCAAAATATCTGCCTTGGGGCGCATATTTCAGTCAACGAACTGCCCTCCCACACTTGGACATGGTCAACGGTGCGGCCGGGTAACCGACCACACCGCAATTTCTGTAAATTTAAAAAAGGCACGGTGCACTGTTTCAGTACCTCCCCATAACCGATGTTGATACCGTTAGCACCGATCGTGGTGCGGCCTAGAAATTTACAGGCAACACCGCGAACCGGTGCGAGCCGAACGGCTCGAGTGCACTGCACGAGAAATGTTTTTTTTTTTTTTTTTAAGAAGGTGAATTTTAAGTTATTTTACAAAACTAATCCGCTAAAAGGTTTAATTATGGAAAAACAAGTAAAATTATTGTACATTTGGGTGTCGAGGAGGCATATTTGCTGTAGAATTTGCAAAACTAAATTTTCCCATCATTTTGCAAAATTCAAAATGGATATGGTGGGAAATGGACAATAGCATTACGTGCAATGGGAGCACCGATGGCAGGGCACCTCAGACAAGGAAAATTTTCACTAGTGCTTGAGATATTTGGAGCACTGAAAAGTGAAAAATGCGGATTTTTGGTCATAAATTTTTTTTATTTAACACTGTTCTAGTGCGCGGGTTTTTGAGGCGGACCAGACGGTTTCTTACAACCACACTAGGATGTTTCAGTTTTGGCACATGATTTTAGGACGCACTGGGGCCGAATATTTGTAGAGAACTGGTGCGTTACATTAATTAGACGCATCGGGCGAGTTTGTACCGAGTGCACGGTGTCCTGGGTCGCCATTTTTTAGTATGCATCAGTGCTTTCTCTAGTGGAATGCACTGGTGCGGTTTGGGATGAGAAACACATTGAACAAAAAACATCCACAAAAACCTCCACCCGCCAACCTCCTCTAGTATCCTCCACTAAAAACAGATGTCTGGGCTATTTTTATAAGGGGTTCCTCAAAAACGTCCACTAGAGGGTCTTTTTCTTGTAGTGATTACAATTTTATTCTAATTTAATCAAGGGAAAATTAAATTAGAATATTTTCTTGTTGCCATTTCCAACAATGATGGCTTCCATATTCAACCCCTTCTTATGATATTTGAACCTATGACATGGTGGGGACTAAACCCCACATAAACCAATTTGTTTAAACCTCATGGGTATGATCAATATCCTTTTTATAACATTTAATATTGAAATAGGAAAATAATATCTCTAGTATACTCTCTCTTTAGTTTTTGAATGAAATTTATTAATATTTAAAGTTATGATATGAATCCTTTCTTGTTTAGGTTGGTGAATTTATACAATATTATACAATAAATACCTCATTATAACCTTACTCTCAAGGAACGAAAAGCTAACCTTAAAAAAGAAGAAGGTAGGGCTTATTGTTTCTATGTTTACTCTCTTTTTTCACATATTTATAAAAAAGCTATTGTTAGACATAAGTTTTCATTGATGACAAAGGCAAAGATGGGTGAAAACATATTAATCAAAGAGCAGATCCTTTGAAGCCATTTTAATTTTATAATATTATATCAATAGTTCTTGGAAATTGCTCAGATGGATAAAGCCTTAAAATAAATTTCCGACGGTATATTGAAGTCTGAAAAGGACTTTTCTATCGCAAGATATGGCCAGTCAAAGTTAGTTGAGAAAAATCCTAAGTTACAGAGCTAAATTGGTGGTAAGGAGTTAGTTGGTGCTAATTTTGGCAAGGTTATTTAAAATTTGCAGAGGAGATGGCAGAGCGATATTTAAATTGTGGGAAAATTTGTGGGTGGATTGCGCACCATACGTCACCTATAACTCATCGGAGATAAATCGGGGCCCATGCCCACCCAATGATTAAAAAATAGGGGTGTTTGAAATGGGATGGATTGCCCAAACTGTTGATCGTGTGATCGACTATCCTTGTTAAAATAGGACCCCTCTCCCATTTACCATGAAACCACAAAATGGAGGTGTGTGCAAAGCACCAATGGTATTATTCCATAAATTTTCAAAGGCACAAGGCCAAACGTCTGGGAAAATGGTTTTAGGTTCCACTGGAAAATAGAGGTTGCAAGGTTGACCCATATTAGACACCTCACCCTGGAAGTGTTTCCCTAAGAATTCTCCAAGGTGCGTAGGTTAAAAATGCTAGGGAGACTGTCATGGGGTGAGTTGGAGTAGTGAAAAAGGATGTGGGCGATCAACATTGCAGGTAGATCATATTTGATTGGTAGATATTCAGAAATGGGAGGACCCCACAACCACATAACCCTGAAGGTATATACCGAGAAGTTTCGAAGGGAGCCCAATAATAAATATATGGGGATATAATTATGGGGAAACGATAATATCCCTATTAGTTTCTGCACAAATTCTCATCTCACCTCTTTAATTTTTATAAATAATTTTGACAGAAAAATATAGGTACAAACCCCTTTCCTCCATACCAGTGATGTGGAGTTTAACAATGTGGATGAAACTTGGCACATTTTGATTGGCTTATAGAGGTGATATGGAGCCATGGTGGAGCCACAAAGGCATGATTACATCAACATGACATCAACTAGACATGTGGAACTAATGAGGATGTGATGTGGCATGAAATTTTGGCATTTTTTGATGGCCAAGTGGGCTAGAAATGGATTACATATGGAACCTATCGGCTAGTGACATGTGGTAGAGGAGTACATGTGGCATCATTGTGGAAAACACATCATCCTAGAATAAATGATCCTGAAAGTTTACAATGGTGCACAGATAAAAAAGGTTTGGGAGATAGCTCTAGGACATGGTGGAAAAGATAAAACACCTCGATGATTTTGTGATTTTTCCATGTGGGGCGCAAAGTCCTACCACGATAGGTACATATGAATGCTTAAATCCTGACAATTTCAATCACAACACATTGAGTTTCTGTTGAGGAAATAAATTTGGGGCTAACAGTCAAGCTCCGGGACATGGTTTCGTGTCCAAGGTGACCGAGGGCACAAAGGTTGGTACATGTTGGTTAATCCCATGAGGCTATAGCGCAAAGGGGCCAAGCTAATGGACATATGCATAGTTTTTTATGATAGGCCTTCAAGCTTATATCATGTATGAATAGGTCAAAATATGTGTTTTAAAAAAATACTTAAGCTCTTGGGGCCATAATGTTCCACAACCATGATTTAAAGTGCTTATTGCAATGAACAAGTCAATAACTTTGGCGGTATGAGCCAAATTTGGTGGCATATTTGATAGCGATGCCAAAAGTGATAGAAAATTAAAGTTAACTAGCATAGTTAACATAGTTATAGGAAAATTTAGCAGTTATTCCAAATCTAGAAGCTCGCCAAATTTATAATTGCAGATAAAAGGCATGCTAAAACCTGTAAAAAATCTAGAATTGAGAAAAATGGTAATTTAACCCAGATTTTCTCATGCAAACAGGAGATCAAAGTTTGAAGAATTCAAGAACACACCTAGAAGAGTTCACAAATGTATTTATGCATGTAAAATAGCTTAAGTTAACTAAATTTCTAAAAACTAAAAATATTAGTCTTTATTCTTTATAAGAAGAGTTTAATTTTCAAGAAGTAGGTTAATGCTATTGCTATTGATATTGGTGTTGTGTGCATTGATTAGAGATCAGAGGATGATGAAGGTGATTTTGTGGTGATTGAGGTATGTAATTGAGGAGAAATTTATTTGTTTTATGAAAGGAAGTGGCCTTTATGCTTTAAGTTTGAAAATGGAATGAAAGATGAATGAAGGAGGTCAAGAAAGTGGAAACTTGTAGATTAGGGGTTGCAACTCCTTCCAAACCTGGTTCGTAAAAATTTAGGGGTTGGAACTTCTTTTAGTAACAACTGATAAATCATGGGTTTTAGCTCCTTTCAATGTAGCTTATAAACTATGGGAAGTTTCTCCTTTCAACACTAGTTGTTAAATTAGGAAGTAGTAACTTCCTTATGGTTGAAGCCAGAGAACTTTGTAAAATTAAGTTGAAGCTTACCATTATGAAAGTAATTTAAGAAATGATTGAAGAATCTATGTGTCAAATATGTGCAAATATGTGCTTCTTGTGATGCATATATGAATGGTTTCTAAAGTACTTATTGGTGTGATCCAGGTGACCCTTGAGAGGCCAAAAATTGAAGTTCTTGGATTCCATTGAAAATAGGACTAGATCCAAGAGCTCATCATCATGATTTTAACGACGCATATGGCACTTAAATATGACCTCATATGTGCAAGTTATTGGCAATCAAAGTTCAATTCAAAGTTTTAGGGTTTTTGTTGCCAACTAAATTTGGAGGCTCACAAAATCTAGAGGTCTGGCTAAATCTAATGGAATCAGCGAAAATTGGTGGCAACTTACTGAACGATATTTTGACACTTTGCAATGGATGGAAATGATGAAATTGTCACCTACTTAATTTTTCCCGTGACCTGGTTGAAGGTTTTTAAATATATTATTTTTAAAGTCACATCCAGATCTTTTAATTCATGGATGCATACAAAATTGCATATAAAAGAGTGTATAACCAAGTAACTTAAAGACATGAAAATAAGCAGAAGTAAAAAAAAAAACATTTGATCAGAGACACAAGGCTATTTGATTACAGAGCTTACCCAGTGTGGGCTACGTCTTCAGGCACTGCTTAATGTGGGGAGGCATATTTCATTAAATGGAAGCAAAAATAACTTACAATCAACTTTACATAAATGACCCTTATACCTCCAATTTATATCATGGATGAAAAATCCAAAGCTCAGATAAAAGAATTGGACATCAACATTGGATTCATGGCACGAAATCGTGTAAAAATGACTATAAATTTGTCCCATTCTGAGCAAGTGACCTTTGGAGCTCCAAGGAATCTTTAGATTCCCTACAAGAGTATTCTCCTAAGATTCATTCAGAATATTTCGTGGTTTCCATGCTCGTCTGGGAGAAGTTCTGGCTTGGGTGCTCATGGTTTCACCTGCAACATGTTCCGCTCTATCCCAGTTCTGCCACCCCCCCTGGTTGAATGGTAAAGTGTTTTTTTTTAATATAATGTGTGGGCAGAGTTACACAACAAAGCAATTGGCTCATTGGTAAACTATGACACATACAGAAGGGGCGAGTTGGGTTCAAAACCCATTGCACCCATATTTGTTTTTTATTTTATTTATTAAAATAGTGAGTACATCGTTGTAATTTTCAACGATTACCCTGACGGTTACATTGTTGTATAATTTTTGGAGTCACCCGATGGCGGGCCAGCCCACCTGGGCCAGGCAAGTTCGACCCCCGCTGACTCCCTCCATGTGTTAACTTCGTATTTTCAATGGGTTGGGAGGTGCTCGGATCTATGGTGGCCCAACCCTTATATACATATTATATTTTTGTGTTGACCAGTGGGTCAACCGAGTCCACGGGTGGGTGGCCTGCCCACCACGTTAATATGATTAACCATATGTTGTTGGGATTTATGGGTTGGAGGGGTTTGAAAACCCGCCAACCAAATTATATATATATTGTCATTGGGGGGTGGCAGAGGTGGTGGCCTGCCACCCCAATTAAAATATTTTTTTTATTTTTTAAAACCAAGTGGTTAAAATTTTGGATCTAGTTTTTGAAGGTCATTGGGAATATTAAAGAGGCAACAAATTTTCCCATTCCGGTGGCCAAATTCTATGTACCAAGACTTTTCCAAATTGTTGCCTCGTTAGTGACTGCCACTTGGCATAGTTTGACTAGAAATTTGACTGTCTATAGCTTGAGTATGCGAACTCGGATTTGAGTGTCATTTGCACCATTGGAATTAGGGGGATGAGAACTACAATCTGGTCCTAGTTTCACTTCCATCTGATGATTTTTATTTTTGAGCTTTTTTCAGGGCCACTTCTATTTCTGGAGCCACATGTATCATTCCTCCCCACTAATGAGATTTTGGGTTACGAAACTATTTTTCATTAAATATGAAAGTGAGGGAATTTTTCCCTCAATTGCTCCTTTTCAATCCATCGAGCCTTACTTTGATGCATTCCCTTGAAACCAATACGAAGGTACTCCACATATCCCCATCGTGAAGTCCTGGTCTTCCTACCAAGAATGAGATCCTCAAGAAACATTTCCAAATATTCAGGTGCAAAATCGCCCACTATAGGAACCTGTCCAACCTCTCCAGTGTCCATGATCAAAGGAGGCTCATAAAGCTTCACGTTTTCAACATTCATCACTGAGTACATATGCATGTATGATGGCAAATCGAGATGAAAATCATTTTCTCCAATATTCTCTAATATGGTGAATGGGCCATATCAGATTGGTCTCAACTTATTTCCTTCACCTTTAATCCTGTCTTTGTTGATGTGGATCCACACTTTGTCTCCAACCTAGAATTGGTGATCGAGTCAATGCTTGTCATGTCGAGCTTCGTATCGAGCTTGACTTTTCTCCAACTACTCCTGCACTGTCTGGTGAATCATATGAATCCCTTGAATGAAATTTTGTGATTTATCCTTGTCATATTTCCCAATGGAATATTCATCTCTCCTAAATAACATGTCTAAGGGATCCTTTGGAAAATATCCAAATCATGTCTCAAATGGTGAGCTCTATGTGGATGAATGCACTGCCTGATTGTATGCATGTTTCTCACAAGGAAGATGCTCGTCCCATTACTTGGGATGTTTGCCAGTAAATGTATCAATATGTAGTTGAAAACCTCTTTTTTTCCATCGGTTTGTGGATGAAATTTCATGCTCCTCTTCAACTCGGTATCCATCATTCTCCACAAACTCGTCCAAAAATCTTGAATAAAATGAGAGTCTTGATCAACGCAATGGATGTGGGCAGCAAAAAATGGACCCATACAAATTGGAAGAAGAGATGAGAAGTCTGCTCTACAGTGACCTACTTCTTACAAGTCATTAAGACACACATTTTTCTAAATCGATCCACAATGACATACAAATAGTTATGACCTCTCATAGACAAAGGAAAAATGCCAAAAAAATCCATTGACACACTTTCCCATGGACGAATTGGAACATGGAGTAGTGTGTAGAGCCCAAATTTTCTATTAGAGGGCTTTCAAATTGAACACAACACACATCCATTTATATATTGAGTCACAATGACCCAACACAAGAGATGTATGTACCTTTATGATTACATGTATCCTTTCATTGGTGGGAATACAAAGTTTGCCAAGATTGTGCAACAATTTTTCCTACAAATGGTAATTGTCTACTCGCGAACCATGAGTCTGCTTTGCATAAACCTTCTTAAAATAATCATCATTAAAAATATTGTTCAACATAAAGTTCAAAAGACAAAGAATCATTTTTCAAAACTATATATGCAGAAATAGAAGGGCGAGAAAACATATTTTCCACTTTGTTACTGGTGCCCTTCTTGTATTTTATTACTAAGTGAAACTACTAGAGGAATACCATCCATCTGAAATGGAGTGCTTGTTGAAGCTTGCTTTGTGTATGAAGGTACTAAAGGGCTGGTGATTTTTGTGAATGACGGTCTCCTTTCCAATCAAATAGTGCTTCCATTTTTTCACTCTTTGAACCAAGGCATACAACTCCTTGTCATATGTGGGATAGTTCACAACATCTTGGGAGAATGTATCTAAATGATAACATACACGTTTCCTTTTTTGCATCAACACTGCTCCCATGGCATAACCACTGGCATCTATATCGATCTCAAATTTTTTTTGGAGGTCAGGTAAGGCCAAAATTGGTGCAGTGTTGATCTTATCTTTCAGTGTATCAAAGGCTTTATGCTACTTTCCTCCCCATTGAAAGGTTTTATTCACACTTTTCAATGCATGTAAGGGGGATGAAATGAAAGAGAAGTTGGAAATGAACCTTATCTAGTATTATACTACACCCAAAAAGATATGAACCTATGTAACATTGGTGGGTTTATGCCACTTTAAAATCACATCAATTTTAGAAGGATCTATCTTGAATTGTCCACCTCCAATAATGTGGCCTAAGTAAACCAAAGAGGTCTTACCAAATTCACACTTATATGTTTTGACATACAATTTTTTTTTTGGAAAAACATCAAGCACCTTATTAACATGAATCACATGATCTTCCCATGTCCTACTGTAAACAAGAATGCCATCAAGATATACAAGTACAAAATCATCAATAAAAGGTCTAAAAATATCATTCATCACCCTCATGAATGTGGCAAGAGCATTTCATAGCCTGAATGATTCACCAACCATTAAAACAACCCCTATTTTGTCTTGAATGTAGTCTTCCATACATCGTGTTCTGCAATCCTGATCTGGTGATAACCATTGCGCAAGTCCAATTTTGTGAAATAGAAGGCATTTTTCAATTAATCTAACAAATCATCAACGTGAGGGACAAGGTATTGATTCTTCACCATTATTTTGTTGAGTTATTTTTAGTTCACACACATCCTCCATGTTCCATCCTTCTTTAGCACCAACACAATAGGTGAGCCGCATGGAGAATAACTTGGTCTTACGACCCCTTGGTTCAACAATTCCTGCACATGTTTATTTATCTCCTCCATATCAATGGTTGAGAACCTATACATACCAATGTTGGGTAAAGGAGCATCATGCTGCAAGTGAATATCATGTTGGATTTCACACTTTGGAGGTGTTGTAGTATTACAACAACTCCCCATTATCTAAGTAAAATAGGTTAGAAAGGATAATGGGGACCCTTTAAATTTTTTTAGGTTAATATTTGTTTTAGAAATAAAATTGAATATTATTTTTTTATATTATATTAAGCTTTATAAAATAAATAAAACACCTAAAAATAACCCTCAAACCAAAAAGGCACATAAGAGGGGGAAAACATCAGTAAAATTGCAAAACAACGAATCTATGAAGTAACGTATTACCGAAATGCGAAGTAGCGAAAAATCACTTGCGAAATGCCGAAATGTGAAATAGTGAAGCTGTCACTTGACAGACCATGAAATCACAAACCGTCATCTTACAGATGTTGATATCCCATCCCGTATTAAAAAATCGCAATGTCGCACTTCGTGTTTCGGAGATCTCTTCAAGCGTCATAAGTCGACAACGATCAAAATAGCTGATCAATCAATCCCGATATAATGACATCTGTCACAATCACATGAACCTATGATTGTCAATTAAATGTTAATTCAGGTGTTTTATGATCTCAAGGTGTGTAATTTATTTGTAATTATTTCAAATATTAATACCATAGATCTCCCATATGGATGAGTTAAGTTGATAGGACATTTAATATCGTTCGAAGTGATTTTAGCTTATCCTCTCTGGTTTTATTTTCAACAGGGTAAGTGCAAACACTTAGCCATAAAAGGATGTCAAGAATGAATAAAGCGTGAAGGAAATCCGCCACCCCATCACTCTCAGTCACACAACAAGAGGAAAATAGTGAAATGGATCCCCTAATCTCGGGTACTACATGCAACCCATAAATTGGTTCTTTGAGCTGAGAAGGGATCTATCAGTTGTTCCAGAACTTGCCGCAAGTAATTCTCATCAGAAAAGATGTGGCTGACGATAATTTTTCCAATGATTCAGAATCATGGATAGACACAACTAATTCTTTTCTTCATAGAATTGCTTCTCATCCTAAAATGTTGTCATACACTGACTTAGTGAAATGGGTGTTGGACAACATGGATATCAGAGATAGAAATTTTTTTACTCCAAGTATAACTTTCATTGGTTTTCTCAGGCCGTCAGATTTGAAGAAAACGTATAAAATACCAAAACCCCCAAAGAGATACGATGCCCAATTCGTTCAAGAGTTCATGCGCGAGAATGACCACCCTGCGACTGTAATTAAAGAATGGAGAAATGATCCTAACCGGTATAAGCACGAATATAATGGTATGTATTCAATTGTATCTCTCAAAATCCCATTCTCTCAGATAGCTGCAATGATGTGCCATCTCTTTGGATCTATAAATACGACCAAATTTAAAGAAAATTGGACACCCTTGATAGAAGCAACCTCTGATGGCTATATTATAGATTGGGCTACCATTATTTCTGATAATTTGATTAGATTTATTACGACCTATAGAGAAAATACAAATTCCCCACCCCATGCAGTCTCTTCCTTTTATATGAGCTCCTATATCTTAGACACAGTTTGTTTTTCCTTTGAATTTTCATCATTAGTATGGAAATGGACCAGAGAAGCTGAAACACCTATTTTTGTACAGTTAGATTTCTTATGGGAGTCAAAATATCATTCTCACATGTTTAAAATATGCAATGATATACTGATCCTGGCCTTCCAAGTCATTTTCGAAAGAAAAATCACTAGAGTCACTCCCGAAGCCAATAAGAGTCTCAAATCTGTATGTAGGTGGTTCGGTGAAGAGAATTTTACATACATTTGTATTTTTGGAAGTTATGCCAATCCTCATGTCCTAAAATTGTATATACCATATAAATTGTTAGCCAAAGAAATCGCTTATCAAACAGTTGGTCATGGTTTAACCAAAATCTTGAAAGATGCAAGAAGACCGTTTGGACAACTTTTCCTTTTTCCTGTGGTTCATATGCCCTAGACAATTTCAAGCAGGTCTGCCTTTAAATTGATCAATTAAAACCTTTTAACTTTCCAGTGTTTTGTAATAGAAATTATGATCCCTACGGTATTGCTAGAGAGATAATAAATTCAGTCAAGCTGAGTGCATTTTCAAGCGAGCCTGACAGATTTGATGATATGTTTGAATCAATTCATGAATTTTCAATGGTCAGCATAAAGTAGATGAAATTCTCAGTCTATAAGATTTAGAAATATTCAAAGTGTATCGGGAACAAAGAAATTCTCATTTACCAGATTATTTGTTTCACAAACCAGAGCCGAAGGCAGAACATGTTATAGTTGCAATAGATACTCAAGTACTGGTACCAGTTCAAGAAGAAGAAAATGTTAATGTTCAAAAGGATTATAGATTCATCCAAAATTTGGAAGAAAATGAGAAAGCATTGTCATAAAATAATACCCCTTCCATTCAAAATGTCATTCATTCACAAACCATGCCCATGGTAGGTGCTACAAGTTCCATGAATCATATAGGAGAATCAAGTATGCAACATGTCTTTGCTGATATAGATAACTCCAAGAATCAAGAAGAAATTGAAGAAACCTCATTCACTGCAGAGGTTTCCAAAATTATTCTTGATCAGAACCATATTCCAGGAAGCAATGATACAAAGGAAAAACCATAGGAAACACCGACCCAATATATGGAAATCATTCCAGCATTTCTGACTACTGAAATAGTCTTGAAAGATAGAATAATCTCCCCAAATGCCTATATATTCAACGTTAATGCGAGTCCTTTGGAAAGGAACTCAATAATCTCCAGGGAAAGAGCTTAACATATTATATTAATTTGCATGTGCTTATGCAAATGCAACAATTTACAAGGCAGTCGAGGTTGAATCATTGATTTTAGAAAAGGACTAGAAAATTGCTCAACTGGAGCAAGTTTTCTCCGATGAAAAGAAAAGAATCGAGCAGGAGCTTCAAACAAGAATTAATGATCTGCGAAAAGGATTGGAAGATCTCAAACTCAAACTGGAAAATGAGATTAAAGAAAAGGATCATTTAATTCATCAAATGTAGTAGAAGATTGAAAATCTCCAAGAGAAGCCCGAAATCAATGAATTAAAGAAGGAAGAAATTGAGTTGGAAGCATTACTGGAAACACAACAAGTAGTTTTTTATCAGAAGTACAATTAGATTCAGGAGCCAGATGAGAATGCAACCAATTCATCCCCCCTAGCTCAAACACATGATCAAAGCATGCCAACTCAAGGACCAGCTGGAAAATGAATGCAGGAAACAGTCATAGACTATTATAACTTTTTATAGTTTAGAGTAATATTAGAAGACTTCTTTTACAAGTCTTCTATTTTTTAAATATTAATTAGTAGTTAAACCCCTTTCATGCATTTAGAAAGGGGTCCAGAATTTTGAGAAGGCTGCTTTTGGAACTCACACTATTGTTTGAACATAAGTTATCTAATTGAAAATATGAACCTTTGAAGCTATCTTTTCAGATCTAAAGCTATGATGCAGTGGGTACTATTATCTGTGTATTGATTGTTTTATGTTTTTGAGATTGTAGCAAACTTATTCTTTTTATTAGTTTCATTATGATAAAGCATTGAAGTTATATATGTTCTTATTACTATTGATATAATGTATTGAACGACATGTTGTTATATGTGAGACTTAGAGATATTTTATTTCATTAATTTTTTTTCATCAACTAAATCAATTAAACTGATTTAGTTTCTTAAATGTGCTTATATTCATTAAGTATGTGATGATCTATATTATTTCATGCTTGTGAAATCTTATGCCTTAATCATATATCAGAATCTAATCCATGGAAATATTTAGATTAGTTTTAATTTATGTTATCATTAGAATAAATCACCCTGTTAGTGTGGATTTCATTTCTCTTGTTATATAAACTCTTTATATGGGAAATTGGTCCCTTTATCCCTAGTCAAACCCACCATTTTCAACAGAAAATGAGTTTTTTTAAGCTCCCAATCGGGTGGAATCCCTAATTTTGAGGAAGTCACTTTCCAGCCTTCAACAAGAGGCAACCCAATTAGTTCCTGAAAAATACCATCATAGTTAGAAATAATTTCATACAATTCCTTCTTATGAGTGGGATCACAACCTTGGAAATATTCATATGTCTCTGCATATTTTTCTATCACGATCATGAGCATGCACCCTTTGCTAGAATTCACCAACCTCTTCATATGACTTGCACTTACAAAACTGGCACTGATTTTGGCACGATGAGATGTAACATTGTATTCCACCTCATATTTCGTGAGATGATACTTGTTTTCATGGAGCAAGAAAATTGCTTTTCTGTCATACAAACATGGACTCCCTAATACCATGCCACAAATATCCAAAGATACAACATCAAGATTAACCTCATCTACTAGTTTGGATGCAATCACAAATCTAGCCTTACACTGTTTGGTTACATGTAATTTGGCTTTATCACACACCCAACCAAGAGGGTAAGGTTTCAGATGAGGCTTGTTTTCTAACCCTAATTTCTTAACCAAGGATTCTGAAATCAGATTTACTTGTGAGCTTTCATCAAACAAGGTTTCCACCTTAGTATTTTTCATTACAACTCTAATTTGGAACAATTCAATCCTCTTTCGTTCATTAAAAAGAGACTCATTTGAAGAAATTTTACTTTCATGTAATTCATAATTTTAATTAACATGAACAGAAAGGTTACCTTGTATGCCCACTATTGTGATCTATGTTTCGTCACTGGAATCAGATCCAAGGTCCTGTTGTACGGTTGCCACTGTATTTTCTTGTTCTTTCCACCAAATCTCTTTGGTTTCAACTCCGGATGCAACTTACAAAAATGTTCATCATCACGACCTTCCTTCTTGCAATGAGTGCAAGAGGGATTCGAAGGCTTCCTCCTTCTTGGTTGTAGCTGCCTTATTGTCCTTTTCCTTACGTTTTCCTTTGAACTTTCCATTATGATATTTTAAAAATGATTTCTTTGGTTGCTCTTATTTTTCATTATTGCCCTTGCTTCCAAGGTGAATGGCCTTCACACTAGCCACATCAATAGTAGTAGGCTCAAATAATAACAAATAATTCCTAATGTAACTATGTAAAGCACCAATATACTTTATTGCAGTTTCAGGTGAATCGAGTGGAATGTTCAAATTCAAATCTTGTTTCCTAAACTCTTATATGAATATTTGTACATTTTTACCCTTTCACTGTCTTAAATATTTCCATTCCATTAAAGAATTTTTTCAATAACCCAAAGGATAAAATTTCTCTTTTAATGCAGAAAAAAAATTGGACTAAGAAGAAAGGAGATTACCCAAGTCTTTGCTTCCTTTCTACAACTTGCTCTCCCTCCAAATAGGAGCAGTGCCACTAAGCCAAAGGGATGCTAATTGGATCTTGGCCTCATCCTCCTCGATATTTTGAATCCGAAAATAAACCTCAATTTTTCTAATCCAATTGTTTAGTTTCTCTGCACTACATTCTCCATTATATGTGGACAAATCAAACTTTACATATAGCTTAAAAAATGACTTCTTAGATGTACATTTATGGTTCCTGTTAGAATGTTTAGAAGAGGAAGAATAAGAACTATCATTGGTGGATGGAGAGGGATGAGGCTATTCTCCTCCACCTCCATTTTGTACTGATGCATGATCATTGGGCTCTTTATTATCATGCCTGATTGTCTTCTCATATTCTACAAACAACTTGTCAACTTTCTCTACCATGGTGAAGAAGATATTGTGATAATTTCACTCTTCTTCCACTCATGCACCCTCATTTTCCATGTTATGTCTTTGTGGTGCACGCCCAACTTCGGGATCAAAGGATTTAAGTTTTTCTTCTCCTTTTTGGAGCTTGTTCTTGGTTAGCATTCACTCATGCAACTCACATCAAGAAGACATGCTCTTATACCCAACTTGATCTAGACATTTTACTTCATGGATGCATATAGAATTTAATATAAAAGAGTGTATAACAAAGTAAATTAAACACATGAAAAGAAAAGGAAGCCAAAAACAAACATGAGATCAGAGACACAAAATGATTTTATTAGGGAGTTCACCTAGTGTGGGCTACATCTTCGAGCCCTGCTCAATGTGGGGAGGCCTCTTTCATTAAATGGAAGAAAAATTCAATTACAATCAACTTTACATAAATGACCCTTATACCTACAAAAAATTAAAAGCTCAAATGCAGAAACAAACATCACCATTGGATTCCTAGCATGAAATCGTGTAAAAATGACTATAAATTTGTTCCATAATGAGCAAGTGACCTCTAGAGCTCCAAGGAATATTTATATTCTCTACAAGAATATTCTCCCAAGATTCCTTCATAATATTTCTTGGTTTACGTGCCCACTTGGGAACAGTTCTGACCTGGGAACTCTTGGTTCTACCTGCAACATGTTCTGCTTTATCCCAGTTCTGCCACGCACCACCCACCTGGGGGTTGAATGGTAAAGTGTGGTTATTATATAATGTGTGTGCGGAGTTTACAAAAAAGAGTCATTGGCTCATTGGAAAACGAAGAAAAATATGGTGAGGGTGGGCCAGGTTCAAAACCCTTCACACCCATATTTGGTTTGTTGTTCTATTAAAATTTTTGGCACATCGTGGTAATGTTCAACGGTTACCCCGACGGTTACGATGTTGTCTCATTTTTGGAGCTCCCCAGTGGTGAGTTGACCCACCTGGGTCGAGCGAGTTCGACACCCGCTGAATCCCTCCACGTCTTAACATCGTATTGTCAGTGGGTTGGGCTGGGCCTGGGGCTGCGGTGGCCCAATCCTTATATACGTATTATATTTTTGTGTTGGCTGGTGGGCCGGGTGGGTTTGCATTTGGGTGGCTCTACCACCATGTTAATATGATTAATCAAATTATGTAGGGATTTGTGGGTTGGCGGGGTTTTACCACCCACCAACCACATTATATATATATATTAATACATTTTCTTTGGGGGTTGGCAAGGGTGGTAGCCCAACACCCCAATTTTAATATTTTTTTGATTTATTTAAACCAAGTAGTTAAAATTTCGTATCTGATTTTTAAGGGTCACTAGGCAAAGTAAAGAGATGGAAAATTTGCCCATTCCAATGGTCAGATTTTGTGCACCGAGACTCTTCCAAATTTTTATCTCGTTAGTGACTGCCACTTGGCCTAGTTTGACCAGACCTTTGACCGACTATAAATTGAGCATACGAACTTGGATTTGAGTGTCGTTCACATCGTTGGAATCAAGACGACAAGCACTAAGATTTGGTCTTCGTTTCATTACCACATCATGATTTTGATTTTTGATCTTTTTTCAAGGCCACTTCTATTTCTGGAGCCACCTGGATCAAAAGTAAAAGAAAAATAAAAGAAAAAAGGGTGGCAGGCCAGCAACCCACCCACCCCATTGTTCAAAATATATTATAATAGTGTGATGGGGGTCGGGGCTCGTGGCTCTGACCTGGGACCCCACCCGTGCCCTAATGGAAAAAAACTGGGCCATATATGACAGGGTCGGTGGGTATTGAAGCCACACTGGCTACCGAGACCCTCCAATAACAAAACACCCCAAATGACATATTCCACCCCTTTTTAAAAAAATATTGATAAAAGAAAATTACACGGGTGAGATTCGACCAACCCACCACCTATAACCAAATCCCATATTTAATCACTCCAACCACATCGTCAGCTGGCAAAACCTTGGTAGGTCCACTCACTCGACACTATTAAAACTCAATTTTTTCATTTTCCCAAGCAGCGGAGCTGTGAGGAACCAAAATCATAACTCAACTCTAGGTGGGCACACAGAAACATGATGCAGCGCGTATACCGAGGGAAAAACCTTGACTAGTGATGGAACCTAGAGTGGCGGAGCCATGATTTGGAATCTTGAGAGGAATCTATAGATTCCTTGGAGCCAGAATATTGACAGTGCTAGAAATATGTCATACTCATTTGAACCAAAATTTCACCTAGAATCTGATGGTGTAGATAAATTTTTGATATGAGCAGCCAATTTTTCGGAGGTAGAATGATGAGAAGTAGAATCGTGAAGGTGGAACCTTGGCATAGGAATCTACAAGGAATCTTTTAGATTCCTTAGAGGCCTAGATTTGACATTTTCAGAACAAGGTCAAATTTATACTCAAATTTCATGATTTTTCACAAGGAACATGATGACACAACATGTTTCTTCATTTGAGCAGCCAAATTTTAGGCCATCCCTAGATTTGGAGGTATATTGATGCATTTGGACACTTTTCTTGTTTTTCCCAAAAAGTAGTCGTGTTTACAGCTATTAGTCTCATAATTTCAAGACAAGTGTAATGATGTTGGGTATGCCTTGATTCTAATCAATATATTCAAGAGATACATGTTATTCCACTTTTGTGTGAGATCATTCTTTTGGCATGCTGAAGGAGAACGTCTTGTGAGTGAGAGTTCTTTGTATAAGAACGTCTCTTGGAAGAGACATGTCACTCTATATAAGGGTTTCATCCTTGTATTGACAAATATTACATTATGTACTCATCTTATTGCAGAGAATAATGAAGTAGTATCCCCACTCTTGACCCAGGGCCTAGAGACGTAGTCCACACACTAGACAAAATTTATTATCATATCGAGTGTTATGATTGCTTCTACTTTGCTTCTTGATTATGGCTGATGGTTTGTTGAAGTGTTGTTTAGAATTTGCATTGCTCATGATTTCACATGCAAATATAAGCATTAGTAAAAGGTCTTATATAATGGATATTTTTGTTTGAAAGTGTTCACAAAAATCTCTCAGATCATGTTGTCCTGGTATTCTTTACTTGTGAAATAAGATTGTTAAAATGCTCACTATACTCATTCACCCCCCCTCTCAGTCTTTCCTCGGTTTCTAATAAATATAACCCTGAAATTTACAACCATTTAAAATCACTAAGCTTATATATATATATATATATAAGGATAAACGTTTTTTCCATAACCAAACCTCAACTTAAAAAAAAAGAAATTTAATTAATTTTTAAAAACCTAAGATATAATTAAATTATAATTTTTAATATATAATTAAGAAAAATGTTAATGTGTTTGTGGATTTTTGAATTAGTCTATGGTTTAAGAAATAGAAACGCAAGGGTATTTAAGCCATTAAAATCATCCAAAGATTGTATTCAATATTGATCATAACAATTTTTAACGTTGGCCATAACAATCCTTAACATAACAAGATTGTTTTGGATGCCTCCTCATAATTATCACAAATTTAAAACCTTAAATACTTTACATAAATAAAATTTTTAAAATTCAATCATATTAACAAAATTTAAACAATTTAAATTAATATTTTATAAGAAATTAATTACAAATTACTATAACCATCCCAATATGCCAAAACATTAAAAACAAGTGTGATAACTGCATAGTAGCATAGTCCTTGCCTCTTTGTGCAGGGTCCACATTTTGTCATTATTTGAGAATGTTGGCTACAAATCCCACACACACTTTCACTTGCACTCCTCACACACCCTTTCTCTGCACTTCCGCACTCTCACACAATTTCATTGTGTGGAGTGTAGAGTTGTGCACAACCTATCGCCATTGGAGACAACAAACTGTCACCATTGGATTATGTGAGTCCCAAAACCTTTGACAAAAACTATTAAAATAATATGAAAATCAAGAAATGGCTTCTCCACTCCGATTAGGATCTCTTCAACGGAGGTTCCACAGATTCGTAGGTGACTACCTATGCCTCCAACTAGAACCTCTTATTTTCATAATTTTCTACATCCATGGTTAATGTGGGAAATATCATACCTCTTATGGGCAATAGTGGACAAATCTGAAATGATTTCCATAAGCATAAGTAACTACATGAATGATAATCACCTTTATTTCATTGTTACAGTGCAATGGATTTTGGAATAAGCTCATGAGGTATTAAAGAAAAGTGTCCCAAATTTAAATAATGTATGCTTCAGGTTTAATAAAAAAATTAAATACTTCAAACATTCGTAATGGTATGCACATTTATACGAGAGATTAAGTGAATATTTTATTTTCAAGGGACACTACGGAAAAACATTCCAAGAAAGAACTATTTTCATATGTACTATTGCAAGTTAAGTTACTCATTAAATTTTGAATGATATTTTTCGAATAAATATTTTTTTCTGGTTTACTGACCCTGTATGATTTGAATATGGGCAAAATAGTTTTATTGTGCTAGCTCCCTCATTAGTTAAATAAAAATGTGTTTAGGATCGTCTCAAATTAACCAATTATGAAGGGTTTATGTGTCAAGTTTTATGTGTCTTTTGTGAGTAATTTATGAGTTAATTAGATTTTAAAAACTCATGTACAACAAATAAAATGCAAATAAATAACACACAGCAATCACATTACACAATGGCTGATAACAGAGTTCACCCCTCCTGGGCTACATCTCCATGGACCTGATTCAACTAGCTAGGACCTCTTGGGATTAAGAGTCAAATGTATGATTACATGCACATACAGTGTTCCAATGGCTTTGAAAATTGCTCCAATGGATTCAGAATACCCAAAAACCTCAAAAAAAACTATTCAATCTCTAAAAATGGTCTCCAGCTGATCTAGGCTTGACCTCCTCTCCTGGTGGCCTTGGTCTTCTTTAATCTTCAAAGTGGAAAAAACACTTTCAAAAGTGCTCCAACGCCTCTGTAACCTATTCCATTGTGTTTAGAGCATCAAAAACATCCAAGAATGACTCTTCTTGAGCCCAATTTCGCCTTCAGCTGATATAGGCATGGCCTTCCCTCCTGGTGGCCCTGGCTTCTCTTTTCTTCAAAGTGACAAAAACACCTTTATAATTTCTCCTCTACCTCTGCAACCTATAACAATGGATTCAGAGCATGCAAATCTGCTAGGAATGACTCTTCCTGAGCTAAAATTGGTTGAAAAATTCTCTAGATAGGCCTCATTCAATTTTTCCTAGTAAATTGCCTCTAAAACTGGAGAGGACTCCAGTTAGGCCCGCCAAATTTAGGGGAAGTGCCAAAATTGGGGAAATTTCCGAAAAAATTTCCATTTTAAACTTTGGCTTAATTAATTTAAAACGATATTATTCTTGGTGATAAGCTTCGATTAGTGCTATAAGCGGAGTTTATAAAAAATCATGTATTATCGCATAACCATAGTGATTAGGGATTTAAACCCCTCATTTAACATATTAAACTCCGCGGATTAACTCCGCCCAGACCATTGGTCATGGTGGATGGATGCATGGGAAAGGGGCTGGCCCACGGGGCTGGCCTACTCCAAACCCCCGCCGGTGATACCGCTTGATAAAAAATAAAACCCACGACCAATATTGTTAAGAAACATGTTGGTTGCTTGTTGGTAAGCGGGCACGTTGGTGTGGGTGAGGTCATGGGTTCGAGCCCCGACCTCGATCCTTCCAGTGCATAATATTTTTCCAACCAGTATGTTGTATAACCCAAGGTCTTCAGACTTAGGTTTATTTTATTTAATATGTGCCATACATGTTATACCTCAGACCTTGGTTTAAAACGTAATGCCAACCTTGCAATATATAATGCGCCTGAATGTATTATATCAAAACCTTTGACATAATTAAATTTTGGATTCAAAGTTTGGACTTTGGCTAAAATTTCATGCGACCATATAAATTAAATTTGGACCTTGGTTAATATGAAATTCGATTAGTGGAGAGGGTCCACTAGAGGGGGCACGTGGCGACCCCAGGCTGCACCACATGTTAGCCTTTGGTTGGGCTATCCTACCATATAAAAAAAATTCGAATTCAACCTTATGAGCCAAATTTAAAAGAAAGTATTAGCTCTTGGTTTTGAAATTTGTGCAAGAAGAATTAGTAGGTTGCAAAGCCATTGGAGCATTGTAGGTGCATGTAATCAGATATTTGACTCTTAATCCCAAGAGGGCCTAACTAGTTGAAGCAGGTCTATGGAGATGTAGCCCAGGAGGGGTGAACTCCATTATCATCCATTGTGTAATGTGATTGTTGTGTTATTTATTTGCATTTTATTTGTTTTTAATGAGTTTTTAAAAGCTAATTAACTCATAAATTAATCACAAAAGACGCATAAACATTAGGGGAATTTTGAGGTATAAAATGATCCTCCTAAGGAAATTATAAAATAATAGTGGAAATAATAAAATCAGATTTGATTACATCATCAAATTTTAGAGGGAAAAAATGAAAAACTATTTTTTCAACTCATATTTTCAACTTATCTCCCTATGGGTTTACTCAAATTTCAACCGAAAACACTCGTTGGATGCATAATTTGATTTCTCATCCAAGGAGTATCCATGTTGCATACTTTAGATGGACACTGCTATATGAAAAATGAGAAATACATGAAAAACATGATTGTAAACACATTTTTCATGTATTTCTGATTTTTCATGTAGCAGGGTCCATCGAAAGTATGCAACATGGATACTCCTTGGATGAGGAATTAAATTTTGTATCCAACAAGTACTTCCGCTCAAAATTTGAGTAAAAAATTATAGAGATAAGTTAAAAATATGAGTTGAAAAAGTAGTTTTATTATTTTATTATTTTTTATTATTTTGACTTTTTTACTCCAAAAATGGTCATTCATCCCCCATGGTTGACATCATCATCTTGAATCCTATTGGTTCTTATAAAGTTTTTTTTTGTTGTACATTTTTCTTATGAGGCCCATTTTAGACCTCAAAATTCCCCTAATGACTTGATACATAAACCCCTTCACAATTGGTTAATTTGAGACGATCCTAAGAACATTTTTATTTAACTGATGAGGGAGCTAGCACAACAAAACTAGTTTTCCCATATTCAGATCACTATACCAGATAACTTTGGTTAATTTATCATGTTTCAACAAGCAGGTTCATCTCATTATGTTGAGTGTGAAGCCACCTCCATACTTCACAAAAATAAATACACCTCTTCACTCTGCATAACGATCCTCGTAGTGCAGTCGCTTTCATTGTGCGGAGTGTGAAGCCACCTATAAACTTTGCACAATGATCCCGAGCTTGTGTTCAATCCCAGATCAGTGCATTATAAACAAGGTGGGAATCATGTTCAATACAAGACCTTTGAGAGATGTGAAATCGATAGGTTTGAGGTTGAAGGGCCATGCATGCATAGAGGCATGTACTATATCTACATGAAGCGTGTTGGGGTTGATGAATGGAGACCCGGGTGGGCTAAGGTCCTCTCCAGACACAAATATGGACTTCTTTCCTCTGCTTCTAATATGCTTTACTTCAGATTGTTTCTTCCCAACAATTTCTAGTTTGCCTTTGATTATTGTGACAAAAAATGGACCTCACCCTCCATTAATTTCTCACTATAGAGCTAACTAGAATTATATATAGCGAGATACGTATATATTGAGTACTAATATATATGTTGTGGAAGAGAAACATATATAGCACCAATCATGCACGGCCATTAGAGTTAAAATTCCCTATCTATAAAAGAGTGAAGAAGCTTGTGAGTATCTGGACGACTGCCATGTTTGTATATACAATACTATAGTTTTATTGTATTGGAACAAGAAAGGAAAAAAAGAAGAAGATATGTGAGTTATTTGTAACACTCATCGTATGATTTCAACATTTTTTGGTTTGGGAATCTAAGTGTAACCGACACTACTTGTAACATTAAACCTAACCACATGCATTCATATGAGTTTTTTCCTTTTTCAAATGTTGTAAGTTGAAAAAATATAAGTTCTTCATGGTTACCAACCATGGTGGTATGGTGCCCATCAATATATCTCTCAATAAGTCAAGTAGAGAAAGCTTCCTTGGCATTTTCGATAAGCAATTGGGAATGATTCCTTCGATGCCACAAATTGCGAGGGAGATTTCAACTACTGAATGGATCCATTGCCGATGGACTCATGTATGTCACGTCCAAAGTGTTGGTTCATACAACTGAAGTATTGGTCATAAAGGATGCCACAACCTACGGGGCCTCCTAAATTTTCTTGACCTTATAATTCAAGGTAGTCTCCTTAGCTTTGTGTTAATGATAGAAATAACATTAAAATTCACAAGCAAAATTATACAATACTATGATTTTATTATTATAACAATGTTATGATTATGTAAACATTAAATTCATAAATATCATTTAAATAACATTTAAAACATTTGAATGTGCTGGTGCAGATTTGCAGAGTCTTTGGAGTGCAAAGGAAGTTCATTGTATAGAGTGTGAAGGTCCACACAATGAAATATTCCTCTGCACCTCCCCACTCTGCATAAGTAAATATTCCTAATTAATTTTCCTTTTTTCTACCCATGAATCCCACAAAAATCAGACATGAAATTTTATAATAATCAAAATTGGAATTAATTTCTACAGACTATAAATTTTGAAAATTGAAAAATATATATAATAAAAATCCTCCTTCCACATGTCGTAAACATGTGATTGATGAACCTAGACTAGGCATAAGCAAGCATACTAATATCATAGGTGGAGGAAATGTATGCAACACATGGCATGAATAAAAATATGGTATGCAGAGGGTAGAAGATGCAAATTTACATTATTCCCAAGTCTTATGATCCTTTACATTGTACCGAACTTCAATCATTTTCAAGAGGTGAGAGGAGCTTAGTATTGTTGATGGCCAACAAAAATCCATGGATTATGGATAAATGCATTGTTTCTACTCCATAAAAAAAATGAATTTTGTTCCAGGAAGCTTAACTTGATCTTGACATTGTGGATTAACAACCACACACTCTAACGAGCTAAGCTATTCATGCCACTACTGTGGTTAGTTCACCATTGACTATATGGGAATATGGGCAACACTTTCATGCTTAAGACTAACTATGTTGTAGTTAATTCACCATTGGCTATATGGGAATATGGGAATCACTTTCACGCTTAAGAAAAATTTAGTTGATTAACACATAAATGATCATGTGAAAGGATTTGAAGTATTCAATGTTATCCTTGGAATCACATAATGTCTTTCACTAAAATTTGATCCTCTAACAACTTCTACATAATTATTTAAATAATCAAGTATTTAAACAATATTCTAATCACGTTTCAAAATTTCTGCCAAGAATCCCATACTCCTCAACACCCTTTGTCATCAAAGAGTGTATCATGGATGAATTTGGAGACGACAGTTGTAGTCCATGAGATCCAAAGAAATAATGAATATATTGTTCAGTAATTTCTATGTCCCTTTATCCACATGGAATCTCTCACAAAAGAAACCAATCATGGTATTAGGCATCCCATGCCCCATTGAAGAAATTACTATGTATTGTTTAACATAACTAGATTGCACATTTAAGGAATATTTCAAAATTTGATTGATGTGAGGAAAGTTAATTATTTGACCTATTTTTTGTTTTTTAGATTTCAAAATATTTTTAAAATACGCAATATAAATATGTATATTAGAAACTTTAGCTAAAACAAAACCGAATTCATCTTGATGGAAAGGAAAAGAACCGAAGCTAGGGAAAGTTTCATTAAAATATAAAATGCATGAAATGAAAACTATACTATTTTTTTTTTAATGGAACGGGTAGGGATATTAATAAAATCTAGGAGAGGGCCTAAAACCCTTCCATGTAGTATCCGATACAAAATAAAAAACATTTCATAGTAAACTAATAGTTTACTAGCCTTTGAAATTGTAAAACGAGATAAGAAAAAAAAATGAGACTGCTATATATTCTATAGAAAGTCGCAAGAAGTAATTTACATTTACAAAATAAGCTTATGAGGACAAAAGAGACTAGAATTTACCACAAAACTGAAAAGACTCCTTAGTAGCAAGGAGAAATCACCGAGTGCTACAACCACCATCATTGGGCCCTCTAGCGAAACAAGCCTCTTATGATCTCTAGAAGCCTCAGGCCCATTTCTACCATGCGACACTCTACTTGTTTTTGTTGAGGAAACTTCCATCATAATCACCCGATTAGTAAGAAGTTGGATTTCTTCCTTCAGGTCATCAAGAGATTCCTCCATTTTGGCATGATGGGAGAGCAATTTAGCTTCCATAAAGAGTTGAAAAGAACACCTCTGCCGCTCTATCATGCCTTCCATAATAAATAATTAGGCTAATTTGTTTCTTCATGTTCAGGGTTTTTGATTTTATCAAACCCTATATCTCTTTTTCTAATTCATTTTTCCATAGACAAGTTACTGATCAATAATTTCTAGTCCATTCTCATTCTCTCATTCTTATTGACTTTCTTATTTCAGGTGTGCACAGAGTCATAACAACAACATGGCCTAGCTCATTAACATGTATACTATTTATGAAATTTTTCCTCGTTTATCTCTTTAGAATTTCTTTTGAAACTTGAGGGTTCTAGCCCCGACTTGTAACCTCCTGCCTTCAGGTATGGCTTTAAGAGCCACGAGAGGGGATAGTTATTCATCTAGATTTAAGTCTTGTTCTTTTCAACCCTTTGACTCCATTTATTTATAGGTCGGCCATTTTTGAACTCCTGTATCCTGTATGCCTACATCAAGGCACTTGGCTTGATGACTAGGTTTATAAGAATCCCACACAGAATTTCTTTGAGTTTCTCTTATTTGTATGGTTTCAAACCTATTAGGGTTTGATCAAACATTATGAACATAAAATTTTATTATCAAGTGTTGCTACAGTTGGGGGCCTTTGTTGTGATAAATTTTAATTTATGTTTAGAAGTTAATATACCAATGAATATTGAGTTCACAACCTCTTCTCTTCTTTTAACATGTGCATTGTATTTGTGCAATATCTATATGATATTGGTGTATCTATTTTATTAATATATGTCTTTCATATTGTTTTCGAGTATGCCCGTTACTTGCAATTCTTTATTTATATAAATTGTTCATTGTCACAATATTCACTAGTAGACAATTTTCTCTAATGAGAATGCATTTTAGTTTGCAATGATTTCGAAATATAGAATAGTCATGTATGTTTTCATTGTTAGATAGTTTAGCATGTTACCTATCCCATACAATAGTTATGTACTTGTCTTGCACTATTTATACTAAGATATGAAACATAGTTAATTTTATTGTTTTTCTATACTACTTATAGAAAATATACTTTATGGTTATTCTATGTATTTTTATTATTCATATGAATCAAGAGTTGACCGTTCTCCATTCCATTTTAGCTCTCAGGCTCTTTTTGTATTGTTACGATAAGATCTTATTACTCTAGCTATAACCATCCTTGGTGTACAATTACTTCGTTGTCGACATTCTATCCCATCAGACATTCTATTAGTTTCTCCTATATAGTCACTTCGAGTGTACCTTTTTAACTATAAAATATATCAAATGTGAGGATTTCTACTTGTATAATCAAGATAAAATAAAAGAATATATAATTTAAATTCAAAAGTGCATACATACAATAATGTATTGTACTCTGGTCCCTTTCTATCTAAACATAAACCTTTATGTTTAGGATTTTGCATGAGTAACCTATGTTTACTTGTATAAATAATGTTTATTTAAGTATAAATACACTATTCATATCCAGTACAGTAAGTTGATCTCAGTATATATCAACATAAATTCTACCATTATACCTTTTTCTCCTTTATATCTGTGTCATACTTTAAATTAATAGTTATTCCGAAAGAAATAAATAGAGCATAGAGAGTCTCATCGATTTACTCCTTTCTGATTATACTATACCTGATAACAACGAATTCTCAATATTCTATGACATAATTTATTTCGTCATCAAATCCTTTAAGTAATATTTATTCTCCACTTGCATACATTTCTATTTGCAGGAATAGCTACTCTTTTCGATAAGTTAACTCATGTAAAGTATTCGAAAGGATATGCCATCTCTGTGAGAATATGAACATCGAGGATGAAAATCACTTCCTCTTAGAGTTCCTCGCGTACAACCACATTAGAGCTCAATTTCATAATCTTTGTTGCAATATTGACCTTCCTAGCCTTTTAAGATGTCAAAATTATAGTGAGCTCAAGAGGCTTCTCTCCTAGCTTTTTGAGCATAGGAATAAAATTTTTAATCAAACTAAATAAATCTTTTCTTTAGGTCTGATAGACCAAATATTGGTCTCAGTGGATGTTAACCACCATCACCATCATCATCATGAAAAAACTATAACATCTATTACTATAAATAGACATGCAATGTCTAATTTATAGTCATACAGAGACAAGCTCTCTCCTTAGTTTAGTTTTCTTGTAAGGAAATTTAATATATACATGCAACTAATAATCAGATAGTTTATTCTATTCATACATCCCATATTCAGTCTGAATTCCAAGATTAATCCAATACAATAACATCATACAAGATAAAGAAGAAATAATTCCTAACCATAATAGATTTCTTGAGGAATATTCAGGAACCAAGCATGCTCCACCCAATCATGAACTATTTCCAACAACCCCCTTGACCTAAGACCTTCTTGCCTTCATCAATCAATGACCTCTATGGTTCCTAAGTGGTTTATTTTATAGATTTCTTCCCAGTAGATTTTTAGTAGTGTCCTGCTTTAAGGTCTGCTCATCTTTTGTCTAGGCATTTTTGTTTTAGTTTTTTCGAAAAATATTATTTTTCTTTTTATTTAAAGCACAATTTTCTCTCTCGCTGTGATTTTTTCCACCCCACTTAATATTTCTCTCCAACTAAGTGATTAACATAATCTTTCTCTCCCATTTTGTTAATATTCTTAATTATTTTCTCCTAGGGATTTTTAGGATAGTTTTAGGGAAGGTCCAACATGTGGACTTTAACCACCAACAAATTTTTCATAAGCTGGAAAAAAGTCTTCTAAAATTGTAGTGTTCTTTCCGAAATATTCACAAGAATTATCATTTATTGATTTAATAAAATAAAATATAATTACATCATCACCTAGTTTCCACCTCGGCTTCCATAGGGAAAATTCCACAATAATTTAAGTGTAAAAATAGTAATATCCGAAAAAGCAAGACATAGGGGTGTTATAGAAGGGATGCCATAGAGCATGAGAATTATCTTAATTCCATGGAAAAATGAACTGGACACCTCGACCCATTGAAAATGCAAAGACCCAAGCCACATGGAAATTAAATAAACAAGACCATCATTTAGAATTGATTCACAATACAAGGAAAAGACCCTCTAGCGGATTTTTTTGAGGAACCCTTTATAAAAATAGCCCAGATATTTTTTTGTAGCAGAGGTATCTAGAGGAGGTTGGCAGGTGGAGGTTTTTGCAGATGTTTTTTTTTGCAGTGTGTTTCTCATCATAAACCGCACCAGTGTGTACTAAAAATTAGCACACCGAGACACCGCGCTCTCCATACAAAATCGCCCGATGCGTCTAAGAACTATAGCGCACTGGTGCTCTATGTATAAATATGCCTAGTGTGTCTCCATAATCCAGCGCACTGTAACGACGTGCGGTGCACCATCAGTTATACTGCCCATTGCATCTCAAAAATCCGTGCACAGAAAAAAGGTTAAATAAAAAAAAACTACCAGCCGTGAAACATAATTTTTACTTCCTCAGTGCTCCAAACCTCTCAAGCTCTGATGTGAGTTTGTGTTGTGTGAGGCACCCTGCCATTGGTGCTCCCATTGCATGTGTTGATAATGTCAGCACTCTATTAAAATTTTGACAAGCAATATCGCTTAAACCTTTCAAAACCCCTCTTATTCCCCTGAGAAATTCATTTTCTGCTAATCCTTACCTTCTCCCAGCCTCAAAACTGCATAAAAGGGCCGAAATCCCCCATTACATTATATTTAAGGCCTAGCACCTTTCGGCCCTAGCCCCTGCACCTTTTTCTCCACATGACCGAAGGTCAAAACCGAGTGCTAGCCATGAAAGCGCTTATCACACACACACACACAGATATATATATATATATCGAGCGCGTTCATAACCATCGATTTGTACAGATTTGACGGCATTTTAAAGTCTTCATCGCGCCTGTGGCCCACTCCGTTCATCGCCCAAATCGCCTGTCTGCCGTCTGTTTAAACCGCAGATCAACGACTCACAGTACTCCCACCCCGGTGGTCCCTGCGCTGTGCACTGTGCTAAACCCGCCTGGTTTCTATCGCACCACCTTTGGGTGGTAGGCGGTATTTTATTTTTCGGAGCGATTACATACATTGTTTTCTGCGTGTCCCCGTGTACGGCTCAAAAAACGCCCTCCATCGCACGTTATTGTTCGTCCGTAGACACGGTGTGATATCCACGAGAGTCGTCCGATTTGGGACGATCCATCCGATGGTAGTCGCTCCATGAAACTACACAGAAGATAACCTGAGGAAATTGTACCCCCGGCCCACCGTCAGCACTCCACGTCATCCGTTTCCCATTTTCTCAGTATCGCGCCACCTGTCCTCTAGTTTTTCACCATGTGCTCTCTGCCACCCCGAGTCCATAATCGGTTCATTTCTTGGTTTTTTCGCATTTTCACGTTCATTTCTCACTGTGTCCGCCGTGCTGCATCGCCATTCCGCAACGCCTTCCACTGCACTTTTCACCATCTCTCTACAGTCCCATCAGCAGTCCGATGGTCACCAATGCATCCATCCTCTCCGTGCATGGTTTTCCTAACGATTTTGTGGGTTTTGCAAGGTTACAGCAGCATAAAACTACCATGATTTACCGTCTCTATTGCTGTAATAGAGAGCACATCAAAGTACCATTTTTCAGAGGCTCTAATTATGGAGAAATTCCTGGGAAGGGATGTCGACGAGACTTCCATTAAAGAAGCAGGGTTTAAATCTGTCAAACCCTCCAGAGTCATTTAAAGCACAGATTGCGCAGATGGAGATATTAATGGAGCAGTAGAGAAATATCAGTGAATGATCGAGGAATTCAACGTTAAGCATTGAAGATCTTAAACCATAATTCAGCGTTTAGAAGGCATAGGGTACCATTCGTAGAAAACAATACCTTAAAGATTTCCTTTCAGGAAAGGACAAAATGTTTATGTGTTTTTGCTTCTTTGCCATGTCCTTGAAGAGACTTATACCCAGTGCATTTATTTCAGTAAGCAGGCAGTAGAGTACATACAATGCTACAGATTCATCCAGTAATATGGGCATACACGTTTCCGCCATCTTGCCTTAATGAGGCAATTAAATGTTCATCACCTACTCCCTTTTCAAGCTTTATTTTTCTCCTATAAAGCTCCCGAAGAACAGAGGATTTAGGGTTCCAGGTTTTATCAGAAAATTATGCAGTGAAAGGATTTTTGTAAACATTTTGTTGAACTCTTGTATGAAGGCTCAGAGCTCGTAGGGTCTCAGTGAGGAGGAGTTCCATCTGTTAAGAGGATTCTGGTCTTTGGTATTTCACAGTTTGTAACTTTCTCTTATATGTGTTATTTTAATAGATCATTTCATTTCATCCATATTTCTTGTATCATGTTTCTGGAATGCGAGTGGCTCACTGATTTTTGGTATGGATTTATCCTATTTGATACCCATGCTCGGATTAGTCAAGCACTTTAAATATGGCTCAGGCATGATATTCTGTTCCACTATTCATCTAAACCATACTTCTGCTATATTAGTTTCTTTTGGAGGGTGTTTTTAAAACGCTATTGTCATGAATGGATTCTTAAATTGGTAAGCCCATTACATGGTGATATTGTGTATTTGGATATCAGCTCAATCACTACTAATATTCTCTCAATATTTCATTCACTACATACACCTTCTAATAAATTATTTTTGTGAGGTATTTCTGAATTGGCCCTCTTTACAGTAAGTTGTCTCTGAATTGTCTATTGCTTTTATATTGGAGTTTTTCATGTTGCCTCTGTAGTATTCCTTTCTCTGTGTCAGTTTCTGAAGGTCTTGGTCCCATTCAGATTAATATTCCTTGTTTTTCAGGAAATAGCATGAGAGCTTTTTATTGATAACTTCCTCTGTTATACCATATGCTCCTTGCTAATATAAGATGTCCTAGGCACTGGTCTTTCAAAACTCAAGGCTGTCTCTAGGAACGACAACATATTTTTGGCGTCATTTCTGGGGAACGAAGTTGAGAAATTTTAAATCCCTGGGCCTCGACAAAATCTGATTCACTCTTTAAGTAGGTGAGTATGGAGAGTTGAGAGTTGTAGATCCCTCACCTTGGCGACTCCACATTTGTTTATTAGATAAATTTATTTGCAGTCCTGGCTCCTTGTAAGCCACACCTAAGGTCAAATACGTCTCAGCCAAAGACACCTTCAGTGTCTGACCCAGAAAATATCATACATAGAATAAATTGGAGGGAAAGAAAATCAATCCACTCTAAAATCCCTGAATTGTCTATAGCAAACTTTCCATCCTCTTCTTCTCAAGTAGCTCAAGTGCTAATTCCTGACTCCACTATGGGAGACACCGATTATTATTCAGATATTCCACCCTGAGGAGGTGTCAGAAATAAAGATCATTTTCACCCTACTCCTGAGGTCGAAGATGTCAAGGAAGTCACTGAATTATCTGCTATTAACAGACCGTTATTCCCCTCAACACCTCAAGTTGTTGTACATTACATTCCTATTGTTATTCATACCCCACTTCCACCTCCTCCTCCTCCTCTTACTCATCAAACTACTGCACTACCTCCACCCCCTCCAATGTCCAATGTTCCAGGCTTCTTGCTAAATAAATATGCCCCTCTAGCATTACCCCAAGTGTTGAATGATATGCCACAGGATTATTTGAAGTTTCTACCCCGATTCAATGGGGAAAATGAGATTGCTGCTCAAAAAAATCTTGAGGTCTTTTGTTCTTTTGTAGAAAATTTTAACGTGGAACATTTAGATGTGGTCTTAAGGTTGTTTGTCCAATCTCTTGATGGTGAAACTCAAAAATGGTTTAAGACATTGGCAGGTCGTTCTATTACCACTTGGGAAATAATGGAAGATAATTTTCTCAGAAAATGGGGAGAGAAGAAGGATCACGGGAATTGTCTTACTGAGTTCAATACACTCAAGAAAATACATAATGAAGGGGTGTCATAATTTATCAAGAGATTTAATAAATTGTATTTGAGTCTTCCTGCCGATATGAAACCTCATCGAACTGTTGCTAAAGTTGTTTTTGTAGTAGCCTTTGATTCAGAATTTGGTTTCTCTCTCAGAGAAAGAAAGCCTGCTACTCTGGATGATGCTCAGATAGATGCACTACAGTTGGAAGCAAACTTTGCCTCCACTAGAAAATCAAATGGAAAATCTGAACAAGCTACCAGAAGAAGGGGCAAAGAGGAGGTATCTACCTCCTACCAAGACAGAGACTCAACTAATGATAGAATTGAAGAAATGAGCAAAATGATTAAGAACCTTTCTGGTAAACTGGTCAAGCTTGAATTGGAGGCCAAGAGTTCAGCCTCCAAGAATTTCCACAATTCTCAAAACAGAGGGTACAATCCTCAGTATAGGAAACCACCCCTGCAAATATTGCCAAGGGAAGCAAAGGAACAACAAGATCAAGTACCACACCCATTATACTTGGAAGGTCCAGTAGATGATCCTACTGAAGACACTGCCTATGGACTGGAGGATGCAAATCTTGTTTTTTCAAATAGCGATGGAGAAGAATGCCCTTTGCAAGGAAATGATGGAACTACGTGCCCATTGCAAGAAGAAGAAAAGGCCAGAGACACTGAAGACGCAGAAATTGATCATTATTGTAAAAAATTTGTTGATTTCATGCAAGCACAATTCAATAGAAGATATGATCTCAGATCTTCTAGGAAGAGGACTCGTACTCAAGAGAAAGAAGAAGAGCTACCCCAGAAGGAAGCACCTGCTCAGAAGGAGTCTACAATGCAGAAAGTCACAGACAAAGGTAAGCGCCCTCTAAAAAAACCTTTGCAGTCTAACGATCAAATTCCTTCCTCTTCAAAAGTAGTCACTCCCCCTAATACCAAGTCTGAGTCAAAAGAAGTCAAACCCTCAGATGAAAATAAAGAGTCAAAAGAGGTTGTAATAGAAAAATATTCTCCTGTTTTCAGTCTGCAAAAGGAACTTGAGAAAGTCAAAATCCCAGTTCCCTTGACTGAACTATTAAAGCAACCTGCATATCAATCTCAAGTCACCTCTTTTATGATCCCTCCAGAAGATGCACTCACCCCAGATAGTCTCAACCTTCAAGAAGAAATACCCATGGTTGTATATGGCCCACATGTTGAGGAGATAGATGCTTCTACTCCTCCCTTCTATGTGTCTCTAGTGATTCATGACCTACTATTACATAACTGTATGTTAGATTCTAGAGCTTCCCATAATCTATTTCCTTTGTCAGTCATGGAACAACTAGGACTGCAAATCACCCGTCCATACAAAGACCTCTATTCATTTGATTCCAAAAGAGTTAAATGCTTGGGGATGATCAAGGATTTGGTGGTAAATTTGGCCCAAGTCCCAGCAAAATGTGTGGTAATGGACATCATGGTGGCTGACATCCCAGCTCGCTTTGGTATGTTGCTATCAAGGTCCTAGGGAACAAAATTTGGTGGGTCAATTAAGTTGGATTTAACATATGCCACTATCCTAGTTTTTGGTGGCTAGGAGAGGAGGTTGTACAGGGAGACTAGATTTGTCAAGATGGTGACTAAGGTAGAAAACTCTGTTAATTCACCAGTCTACAGTAAAGAAGGAGATTTATCATGCTTGATGCTGGAAGAAGATCAAGACTATGCCCATGAACCATCTTTCTGCCATATCAAGACTGAGCAGCCCTCAGAGAGCCATGAAGCAGGAATCTGGACACTTCATTTTGATGGAGCAAATTCAAGAGAAGGGAATGGAGCCGGAATATGAAGCTACTAATAATGTGGCTGAATATGAAGCACTTCTGTTAAGATTGCAGACAGCTAGGAACATGAATATACAAAGTTTAAAAGTTCTGGGAGATTCAGAACTAGTGGTTAGACAAGTCAGGAATCAGTGTCAGACCAAACATCCTCGACTGAGGGCTTATAGGAATGAAGTCTGGGATATGTTAGAGAATTTATTCTTGGCATTTAATATCCAGTTCTTGCCCCGAGAACATAATAGGATGGCCGATTCCCTTGCTGTGGCTGCTAGTACGTTTCATCCACCTCAGAACCCTCTCTTAAGATATGAAATTGAGGTACGATACCGGCCATCATTCCCAGATAACATCAAGCACTAGTAGGTATTTGAGGATGAAGAACACATGAAGAGATTCCTGGAAACAGTAGGGGAATTCTCCAATATGGAGATTGATGCTGGTGAAGAAGAAGAGACTGAAGACACTTCAGAAAGAAATTGGGAGGAGAAAATGTCAGGTAATAAAGTGTTGCAATTGAAGGGAAACATTATACCTAGAGGGCTGGTGCCTCTAGAAATATTTTTTTATAAGAATGATGTCCCACTACATCCAATCAAAGTGGTATAAGAAAATTAGGTAGAGGATATGAATCTTGGTACTGATGCTGATCCCAAGATTGTAAAATTGTCCAAGAAAATCCCAGAAGAATATAAAAAGCTATATCAGAAATTATTTCAGTCTTACAAGGATGTGTTTGCATGGTCCTATCAGGACTTGAAAACTTTTGACATCAGTATAATGTAACAAAAAATCCCACTGAAGGGAGATGAAAAGCCTCATAAGTAGAAGCTCAGACAAATAAATCCCCTGCTGCTTCCTTCTATCGAGAAGGAAATTAAGAAGTTGTTAAAGGCCAAAATAATTGTGCCATTGAGGTACTCTGAATGGGTGGCAAACCTAGTCCCTGTACGAAAGAAGAATGGAGAAATAAGGCTATGTGTGGATTTCCAAAATTTAAACAGAGCATCCTTAAAGGATAATTATCCACTGCCTAAGATGGATCACATCCTGCAGAAAGTGGTTGGAGCTTCTAGGATGTCAATGATGGATGGGTTCTCTGGTTATAATCAGGTAGCTGTACTTCCAGAAGATCAAAAGAAAATTTCTTTCACTACACCATGGGGTACATTTATGTATGCCAGGATGCCTTTTGGGTTGATTAATGCAGGGGCCACTTTTCAGAGGGCCATGGACATTGCTTTTGTTGGGGAGCAAGATAAATTTTTGGTAGTTTACCTCGATGATATCACTATATTTTCCAAGAATGATACTGAGCACATTGAGCATTTGCGTAGAACCTTTGAGAAATGCAGAAGGTATGGTCTCTCTCTAAATCCTCAAAAGTCTTTATTTGCATTAGAAGAGGGTAAACTTTTGGGACACATTGTGACTAAAGATGGGGTGAGGATAGATCCTAAGAGGGTAGAGGTTATAAATGGTATTTCTCTTCCCAGAAATAATAAAGGAGGTACAGGTGTTCCTAGGGCGTATTAATTTCCTGAGAAGGTTTATTCCTAACTATGCTGAAATAATTAGACATATAATTGACGTGCTGAAGAAAGATAATGAAGTTAAATGGTCCCAGGAATCACGAGAGGCCTTTATCAGGATAAAAAATGCTTTTGCAGAAGCCCGTGTACTAGCTGGACCAGATTATGCTAAACCTTTCATGATATTTTCTTTTGCATCACCTCATACAATAGCAGGAGTTTTATTGCAGAAAAATGAGGAAGGGTACGAGCAACCCATTGCCTTCTTCAGTTAGGTACTCCGTGATGCAGAATTGAAATATAACATATTGGAAAAGCAAGCATATGCCCTAGTAAAATCCCTCAAAGCATTCCACATGTATATATTGCAGTCCCATATCACTGCATTTGTGCCTGCAGCTGCTGTAAAATATACTCTTATTCAGGGGGATAGTGAAGGAAAAAGGGGGAAGTGAATTGCCAAGATACAGGAATATGAGATAGACATCCGCCCTATTAAGCTGATCAAAGGAAAAGGGCTAGCGAAGATCTTATCTGAATCAAATTATCAGGCTCTGGGTATAAATTTGTCCACAATAGCAGGTGAGGAATCTGAGGAGAAAGAAGAGCGACATGGAATTGGGGTAGCTACTCCGGAAACACATATAAAGTACCTCACCAGTCAGTGGTACAAAGAGATAGTAGAATATCTCCTCACACTCAGCTGCCCTCCAAGCTGCGATAAAGCTAAATACATAACATTAAGATTGAAATCACAGAAGTACATAGTTGCCAATGGCCGGCTATACTAGCGAGATCCCTCAGGAATCCTACTCCTGTGTCTCATAGAGGATGAGGTAGAGAGTATAATGGAAGATTTTCATGAAGGGATCTGTGGGGGTCATTACAGCTGGAGGGCCATTGCTCACAAAATCCTGAAGGCTGGCTTCTATTGGCCCAAGCTTTTTGGAGATGTTTTTGCCCAAGTAAGAGCCTATGTGAAGTGTCAGAAATTTGCTGAAAGACAGAAGTTGGCACCTCTGCCCATGATTCCCGTGCACGTGGATGAACCATTCCGACAATGGGGAATTGATTTTATAGGTGAGATACATCCTCCATCGAGTGGTTAGCATAAGTGGATTTTGAATGCCACTGATTATTTCACAAAATGGGTGGAAGCCATACTTGCGAGGAATGCCACAAAGACTGTCATAATAAAGTTCATGGAAGAAAACATCATATCCAGGTTTGGCTGCCCTGCCAGAATAGTGACTGATAATGCACAGGCCTTCAAGTCTGCAAAGTTTGTGAGCTTCTGTCAACAGTAAAACATCACACTAAGTCACTCTATAGCCTATTATCCACAGGGAAATGGCTTGGCAGAGTCATCCAATAAAACCCTGGTAGGGGCACTGAAGAAGGCTATAAATGAAAATCAGAAAAACTGGGATTCCCAGTTGAAATTCGCTCTGTGGGCCAATAGAATTACCAGCAAGAGAGCAACTGGGAAATCACCATATGAATTAGTATATGGGAGGGCAGCAGTATTTCCTATACAGTTAGCCCTACCAGTAGCCCGATTCATGCAAGAAAGTCAAGAAGAGCCTGACGATATGACCAGGAGAATAAATCAGCTGGTGGAATTGGAAGAAACACGGAACCATGTAAGTCAAAGGCTGATTGAATATCAAGAAAAGACGAAGTACCTTTTTGATCAGCATGCCAAGGACAGAAATTTGCAGATTGGTGATTTAGTACTCAGATGGGATATTAGGAGAACTGAAAAAGGAAAACATGGTAAATTTGACCCACTCTGGTTTGGTCCTTTCAAAATCATGAAACAAGGAGGTAACAATACTTTCAAATTGGAAAATTTATAGGGTGACTTACTTGACGCCCCTGTAAATGGTCATTTTCTTAAACCCTACTTCCAGTTCTAATTCAGGAAGAGATAGCTTGATGTATTATACCGTTTTTGTAGCTTCTACAACACCCTCCAAAAATCCCACTTAAATTTTTTTTTGGAGCCCCTTGAAAGTAGAGAAAAACCAAGTGAAAATCCACAAGGCTAAGTCGCCAAGTCGCAATAAACTCATTTTTAGAAAACTGTGACTTTGCGACCTTGCGACCCTGTGACCTAAGGGTTGCAAGGTCGCCAAGTCGCAAAGTTAAACTTTTGATGAAAACTGCGACCCCGCGACCCCCAGGTCGCGAGGTCGCAAGGTCGCGAGGTCGCAAAACTCCAATTTTAATGAAAAGTGCGACCCAGTGACCTTGCGACCCTGCGACCCCAAGTTGGTAGGTCGCAAGGTCGTGAGGTCGCAAAACCCTGGAATAACTAGATTTGCGACCCAACGACCCCGCATTAAATGCCCGCACGTGCGACCTTTTATATAAAGGAGGTCGCTAGGTCGCATTTTTCACATTCAGCGAATTGAAAGAAAACGCCTCTGACAGCTCGACTGGCGCGACTTTCCCGAGTAAGTTGCCATTTCCCTCCTGTTTTTTCCATTATGAGCATTTCTTACCAAACCCATGTCTTCTTAGGCCTTTAAATTGCCCCGTTTATGAGCTTTTACATTTTTTGTTTTAGTTAAGGATTGTTTATGACCCTGCTTTCACCACAACTGCCCAAAATCACCACTTTTCCCATTTAGCTTTTCATGGCCTTGTCCCATGCTCCCAAAGCCACCCCTCAACTCTTCCTGGACCCTTTTAGCCTTATAAATTTCCAGTTAGAGGGAGAAAACCTTCACGCCGCGTGCAACCAAAACCCCCCGGCAAGCCCTAGCGCGACCTGCGACCCAGCGACCTAGTCGCGAGGTCGCAAGGTCGCATTCTCTTCGGATTTTGGAATTTGCGACCGAGTGACCCAGCGACCCAGTCGCAAGGTCGCAAGGTCGCATTTTCCCAATTTTCGGAGAGTTGCGACTCAGCGACCCAGTGACCTAGTCGCGAGGTCGCAAAGTCGCATTTTCCTCTGTTTTTGAAACTTGCGACCCGGCGACCCTGCGACCAAGTCGCAAGGTCACATCTGAGCTTATTCTTACACCCTGTGACCCAGTAAAACCTGTCACACAACTTTTCATATCTCAGCTAGAATTCATTGCTAAACTGTAATTTTCTTTATATCATCATGCCGTTCTTATCTTGGGATTCCTTTATGAATTTGACAGGTGAACTTCAAGGAGACATAGAGTGCATACCTGTTCTATCAGATTCTAGCGACATGGCACCCCCGCTGTCCCCAAAGAGGGACAAGCAAGTGGTGGAAGAAGTTGAGGAGTTTGACATGGTATCCCCACCCCCGATATACAGGGATACGCTATGTATGTTTGCGAAAGAAGACAGTATGCGATGGTACCAAGTGTACCACGAGTTCGCCATACCTGAGGACGAATTCCCAAAAGATCTCCCAGACCGAGAAGTATATTTAAGAGTCAAAAGATCCAAACTGCATCTCGCAGGGGCGCATCCAGCTATATTTCCATGCCCAGAGGTTATAGACTAGATCATACAGAAAACGGATCCCAAGAAGTTCGTGATCTGAGACAGCGAAGGTCGGGCATTTGCTACGCTCGTAGGCTTGGATGCCCACCTTTATTACTCGTTGCCTCGCCCAGAAGAGTACTTCACACCATAATGGGCTATTTCTCATGCAGTTCCTGTAGTTGATACTATTAGAAAATGGTGGGAGGAGCCTGAGAAATTTAAAGTCAAGAAGGGCCAAGAATATCCGGTGGCTAGCCTGAGAAAGGTTTATAAATTAGTTGCCGCCATGCTTTGCAGACTTTACGGGTGCTCTGATTGCTCCACTTTTAGCGGTAGTTGGGCTACTATTATGGAGCATGTAACGGCACATGGTACCTGTTTCAACTGGGCCGGCATATTGATGACTTCGATGCAGACAAACTTATCCGCGGAATTGGCCCCAGATGATGGAATGCCTTCCGAATTTTACATGGCCTCTTACCTACTGGATGCTGTCTGTGCAAGGTTACACTTTGAGGGATGGGCACACAACTGGAATTCCGCGCAGACTCGTGCAATTCATCTGCAAATCAGGGTGTTTTGGGAGTCCAGGTATAAACAGGATATAGAGCAGATCTCCCAAGTATTTATCCCCGCTCTATATAGAAGACTATTTGGCCAAGACGCCCCTTACATGTCTTGGCAAGCCAGAGAGACTCTAATCCAAGTGGCAGATTGGTTCCCTTTCGCCGGATATACTTTCATCCGAGTCTTTGGATCTTTCAGGGCACCACATGCTATGCCTCGCTTTGTTACAGACAAAATGCTCATTCAGGAGGTATGCTTCCAAATGTCTCAAGGCTTCTCCAGCATCCTGTCTAAAGGCAAAAAGAAGCCGTGGCCCCCGCTACCCCTCACCATCGGCGCGTGCACAGTTAAAGACATCAAAGAAGTAGCAGCGGAGGGAGAAGCGATGAAAAGATATTAACTTGGGGCGCTAGAACACCGAACATATGACCCGGAGAGAATAGTTCCTGAACACTGCAAGAAAGCTAAATTCAAGTGGACTTATTAGCATATTGAGCGCCCAGTAGAAGACGAAAGAAGGAACTGGTATAACGCTGAGAGACAATTTGCTCCGGAGGTAGACTTGGGCCAAGAGGATCCGGATGATCAGAGCCTGGAAGACAGAAGCCGTCAGTTGGTAGGTGCCTCTTCCTCTTTACCCAAGAAGTCTCGGACCAGCACAGGGCTTACTACATCTATCCAACAGAAAGAAGCAGAAGCAAAAGCCCAGCAAGAAAGGGAAAGGAAGATAAAGGAGGATGAGGAAGAACGCCAGAAGAGTGCGACGGCAACACAGAAGAAGAAGCAGGCCAAGGAGGCCAGGAAAGAAAAAGAGGAAAAGGAGGCACAGGCCGCAGAAGAACGGGCACTCAAGGCAGAACTGGACAAAGCAGAAGCTGAGCGCCAACAGAAGGCCGAACAGGCTGCTGCAGCTGAACGCCAGAGGAAGGCCGAAATAGAAGCAGCAGCAGAAACTGAACGTCGACGAAAGGAAGAGAAGGAAAGGAGGATGAAATGATAGAAGACATCGAGATGATTCCCCTCGAAATACCTCTGGGCAGTACCAAGCTCTCCGATGTTAGTTCCCCCGAGGGGCAAGAAGAGGAAGTATTCGACCTCACTAGACTTACATTCGATCAATTCTCTTTCAAAATCAGGCAAGATAAAAGAATAGCTCTGGCGCAAATCCCATCCGCAAAATCCACAGTGGCAACAGCTAAAGACATAGTCCTTGATACCAGGACTAATCCGGTAATGATAGCATCGGCGGGCACTGCTTTCGCCACAGCCACGGAAGACAACGTAACTAGAATGAGTAGAGAAATAGTCTCTCTGCAAAATAGACTGCAAGCAACCGAGCAGCGCGAGAAAAGAGCAGAACAGGAGAAATCAGAGTTGAGAGCAGAAGTTCAACAACTCCGAAACCAGACTCCCCCGGTAAATGAAGTCCCACTGGCCATTTTTAAAGAGTGTGAATTGTTAGAAGCAATCATGAGGCAGGTGTATGGAGAAATGTTCACCATCAAACAAACAGTCGCCCCATTGGTAAGAGCACGAGCAGAAACCAAGAAAAAGCACGAGCAGCTCAGGGAGGCCTCACAGGCCTTAGACAGAATGATGGGCTGGACAGTGCAATACCCTCAGGCACCTGAAAATTTGCCCAAGAGGGATTGGATTCATACACAGGATGCTAAGGTTCAGCTCCGTATGGCAATACAGTCTAAGGACAAACTATCTAAGGACCTGGACAAAGTAATGTCTTCATACAACCACCTGATCAGCGGCATCGACTCGATGCACACTTTGCACCACATTCTGTCGCTTGGGGCATTGGACGAAGAAAAAGCCTGGGAACAAGTGAATCAGGACATCCAGTCATTTCTGCAGCCTATCAAGCAAGCCGCTGCTGATCCTAAGCCCACAGCATCTCAAGAACATCTGAGTCAATTTATTGCCACTCCAGTTCGGATTTATACCAAACTTGCCTCTCTTTCCAACCAGATCTCACAGAAAAGGGAAACCCTAGTGCCAAATGCTTTGGAATGCATGCATCGGTTGAAAGAGGAGGTCCCTCTTGTTTCCCCCATAGCGGCAGAGTACCAAACATGGCAATATTTTCTCAAGGAACAGCAGGTTGACGCCCCTGACCTCAACATTGCGTGTCCATCTCCGCAGCCTGGTAGCAGCAAGTCATGAGCAGCAGTTAAAGGCAGGTCACAAGTCGCACCGCCCGGGCAAGTCGCACGTCGCACTGTCTATCCAGGTCGCAAGTCGCACATACCAGATAGGTCGCAGGTCGCAACCTCTTCAAGGTCGCGAGGCAACTCAACAAGCAGGCAGGCGAAAAGTCGGGAAGCCCAAAGGACAAGTTTTGTGCTATAAAACTCCCTACGGGGAAAGTGTAAGGGGCTTTTCTTTTTGGAGACTCAAGAGCTACATTGCATTGTATTGAAAGATTATACTCTTGTGCATGTGAATACAGATACTTGTTACAACCCCCTTTGTTTGGATGATGTGTTTTACTGCGTAAACACTAAGTGTATTTTCTTATACAGTTTCAGAACATCTTTTGATTAATGAAGCTGCCTCTCTTTATAGCATCATTTATGCATCATGGCTATCTGTGTTTGTGTTGATGATGTTTAGTTTACCATTTGCTCTACTAATGAATGTTAACGAACTATTTTGTTAGCATTTCATTTTATCTTTCAGAAAGTAAAGGGACATCTCGCCATAAAGAACTATTTCTGTTGTGGTCAGACTACCTTACAAGCAGTACCCCAAAGACGTGTTGCTAACAACATCTCTTTAGGCGTACATGCTTCATTTATTGCCTCGCTACGGATAGTGTTTTATTCGTGTTTAATGCATCAGTCATGTTATTCTGTATCATGTGAATAAGTGTGTGTCCACAGGTTCAATCAGGTTCTTTTGAGACCGAAGGGAAGGCGTCTTAAGCGGTAGCCGGACCCACACCCCGGACGGGATCCCTACTCCAAACGGTTCAAGGTCTAATTGGGACTTTCTACCGGGGAGATCCCCTACTGTTGGCAGGACATATTTTCCAGTCAACAATCGTATATTAGTTTCCTGTTTTCCCCGTTGTTTGAATAATGTGGGTGTCGTGATGAATTATGAAAAGAAAGGTAGAAGTGTTGAAGAGCAGAGTTTGTACAGAAGATTATCAGGTAGTCTGCGAAGTTCTCGACACGCCCAGGGATGAACGTGCCGTCCCCAGGTGGAGCCAATGTTGATCATGTCAGCACTCTATTAAAATTTTGACAAGCAATCTCACTTAAACCTTTCAAAACCCCTCTTATTCCCCTGAGAAATTCGTTTTCTGCTCATCCTTACCTTCTCCCAGCCTAAAAAATGCATAAAAGGGCCGAAATCCCCCATTAAATTATATTTAAAGCCTAGCACCTTTCAGCCCTAGCCCCTGCACCTTTTTCTCCACACGACTGAAGGTCAAAACCGAGTGCTAGCCATGAAAGCGCTTATCACATATATATATATATATCGAGCGCGTTCATAACCGTCGATCTGTACAGATCTGACGGCATTCGCAAGTCTTCATCGCGCCCGTGGCCCACTCCGTTCATCACCCAAATCGCCTGTCTGCCATCCGTTTAAACCGTAGATCAATGGCTCACAGTACTCCCGCCCCGGTGGTCCCTGCGTCGTGCACTGTGCTAAACCCGCCTGGTTTCTATCACACCGCCTTTGGGCGGTATGCGGTATTTTATTTTTTGGAGTGATTCCATACATTGTTTTCCATGTTTCCCCGTGTATGGCTCAAAAACTTCCCTCCATCGCGCGTTATCGTTTGTCTGTAGACACGACGCGATATCCACAAGAGCCGTCCGATTTGGGACGATCCATCCGATGGTAGTCGATCCACGAAACTGCACGGAAGATAACCCAAGGAAATCGTACCCCCGGCCCACCGTCAGCACTCCACATCATCCGTTTCCCATTTTCCCGGTATCGTGCCACCTGTCCTCCAGTTTTTCACCATGTGCTCTCTGCCACCCCGGGTCCATAATCAGTTCATTTCTTCGTTTTTTCGCATTTTCACGTGCATTTCTCACTATGTCCGCCATGCTACATCACCATTCCGTAACGCCTTCCGCTGCACTTTTCACCATCTCTCTACAGTCCCATCACCAGTCCGATGGCCACCAATGCATCCATCCTCTCCGTGCATGGTTTTCCTAACGAGTTTGCGGGTTTTGCAGGGTTACAACAGTGGAAAAATGCCATGATTTACCTTCTCTATTTTTGTAATAGAGAGCACATCAAAGTACCATTTTTCAGAGGCTCTAATTATGGAGAAAGGCCTGGGAAGGGATGTCAACGAGACTTCCATTAAAGAAGCAGGGTTCAAATCTGTCAAACCCTCCAGAGTCATTCAAAGCACAAATTGCGCAGATGGAGATATTAATGGAGCAGCAGAGAAATATCAGTGAATGATCAAGGAATTCAACGTTAAGCATTGAAGATCTTAAACCGTAATTCAGGGTTTAGAAGGTAGAGGGTACCATTCGCAGAAAACAATACCTTAAAGCTTTCCTTTCAACACCATTTTCTTTCAGGAAAGGACAAAATGTTTATGTGTTTTTGCTTCTTTTCCGTGTCCCTGAAGAGACTTATACCCAGTGCATTTATTTCAGTAAGCAGGAAGAAGAGTACATATAGTGCTACAGAGTCATCCAGTAATATGGGCGTACACGTTTCCACCATTTTTCCTTAATGAGGCAATTAAATTTTCATCACCTACTCCCTTTTCTAGCTTTCTTTTTCTCCTATAAAGCTCCCGAAGAACGGAGGATTTAGGGTTCCAGGTTTTATCAGAAAATTATGCAATGAAAGGATTTTTGTAAACATTTTGTTGAACTCTTGTATGAAGGCTCAGAGCCCGTATGGTCTCAATGAGGAGAAGTTCCATCTGTTAAGAGGATTCTGGTCTTTGGTATTTCACAGTTTGTAACTTTCTCTTATATGTGTTATTTTAATAGATCATTTCATTTCATCCATATTTCTTGTATCATGTTTTTGGAATGCGAGTGGCTCACTGATTTTTGGTATGGATTTATCCTAGTTGATACCTATGCTCGGATTAGTCAAGCGCTTTAAATATGGCTCAGGCATGATATTCTGTTCCACTATTCATCTAAACCATACTTCTGCTATATTAGTTTCTTTGGGAGGGTATTTTTAAAACGCTATTGTCATGAATGGATTCTTAAATTGGTAAGCCCATTACATGGTGATATTGTGTATCCGGATATCAGCTCAATGACTACTAATATTCTCTCAATATTTCATTCACTACATACACCTTCTGATAAATTATTTCTGTGAGGTATTTCTGAATTGGCCCTCTTTATAGTAAGCTGTCTCTGAATTGTTTGTTGCTTTTATATTGGAGTTTTGCATGTTGCCTCTGCAGTATTGCTTTCTCTGTGTCAGTTTTTGAAGGTCTTGGTCCCATTCAGATTAATATTCCTTGTTTTTCAGGAAATAGCATGAGCGCTTTTTATTGATAACTTCCTCTGTTATACCATATGCTCCTTGCTAATATAAGATGTTCTAGGCACTGGTCTTTCACAACTCAAGGCTGTCTCTAGGAATGACAACAACATGCATTGCTGCCGTCCATTGCCCACCTTGTGGAGTTCAAATTTTCAAAAACGGTGGGCAAATTTGGTTTCTTCAATTCCTTAGAAAATATGCCTCCTCGACGTGCAAATCTACAGGTATTCTACTTGTTTCTCAATAACTAAATTTTTTAGCGGATTATATTTTGAAAATAACTTAAAATTAACTGTTAAAAAAAAAAAAATTATGCACGGTGCGTTCAAGCCATTTGGCTCACACTGTTCATGGTGATATTTGTAAATTTACAGGTCACACCGCGAACGATGTTAACAGAAACCATACCGGTTTCCGGTCCGGTACCGAAAAAACACGCATCGTAACTAATTTAAAAATTAACATCATGGTGTGGTCGTTTAAACGACCTCACCGTTGACTATGTAACAGTGTCGAGAGGGTGCTGCATTGACCAAACTAATTGCTTCAGGGTGGATAGTTATGTCATTGCACCGCTCGCTTGAGAGCATTACATATTCAACGATGCGGTCGTTTATAGGACCACGCCAATGAACATGTACTATTGTCAGGCGGTGCATTGACCAAAATATCCGCCCCAGGGTGGATAGTTTCGTCAATGCACCGTAGAAACATATTCCCATATTTGGTAGTGCATGAACATTTTCCATGCGCACCGAGCGCGGTGCATGATAAAAAAGTACGCACCTGTACCGAAGTGTGACTGTTTTTTGGGGTGCACCGACTGTTTTTTTTTTTTTCAAATATATCTATATATATATATATATATATATATATATATATATATATATATATTTAAATACATTTCTCATTTAATAAAAAAAATGTATTTAATATGTGAATAATTCAGTGACGTCAACAAAGAGAATAAAGGGAACAACAAGAACATATGGAGGACTGGTATAACGTGATTCAACTGTGGGAGGCACGAGAGAGGGAGAGAATTTTGTACCCTCGCCCTATTAGGACAACCACCCAATTGCTCCTAAGGGAGGTAGGCCTCCTCAAGTTCTACGAGGAGGCTACATCCTTGAAGGGCCATGTGGGTTATTGGGACAACAGATCTTCAGGTGGGATGCCCACCAAAAGGCTTTCCAGGTTGGTCTTGGCTAGTGGTTCGTGCCCACTAAGGATGACATATATTTTATTACTGGCCTATCTAGGAGAGGGCAGGATTTTCCCTAGTTCCTAGATGTCCCCATCGACTATGCAACAGGGAGTGAGTTGGCGTACTCCCAGAGATACACTAGGGATGATATAGCTTCTCCTGCAGATTTTCATGTGTTCGATGGTCAATTACGTATTGCTTCGTTTGGTGTAGAGGAGGTGAGGTGCCTCTCACTACTACTGACGAACATTTCATACTATACCAGTGATGGGAAACACATTAGTTGCCTGCTTTTATTTTATGTTGATTATTTATTCCAGGCGCCACGACTTGTGAGATGGTCTACTATTTTCTTGTGACAGTTTTGTACATCATTAGATTGATGTCATTCTCAGGCACGTGGGAGGTTGACCTTCCCTTTTGCTTCAGAGTTATTTTTTTTATTTTTTGAGAGGTTTCCATAGATGAGGCCTACTTTTTTTCGACATCCTTGTAGGCTGATGCTGCATGTACGGATGCAAATATGGGGCCAGATGATGCCCGAGAGGGGCCAGTCTAACTTTCCTGCTAGGATATCTCCTGATGCACTGGAGTTTATAGCCAGTGATGATGATCACTTGTTTGTTCTAGTGCCATGTCCATATGCCAGTTTGGATTGGTGAGGGTGTACCAACAACCTATTCACACAGGATGAGCCACTGGATGCGAGAGGTAATATTAATGTTTTATTTAAATTAATATAGTTTCATTTTATTGTCTTAATTAATTAATTAGAATTATCAAATTTATTCTAACACACTATTTAACTTGTTTTATTAAATTGTTTAATGAAAATATCTAATTATTTTTGTGTACTATATATTTTGTAGATATTGGGACATTCGTTGGGGACATGATTCCACCCCCACCGAATGATCTAGGTGTAGATGTTGATGAGGAGATGGTAGAGGCGGAGGATCAGGGTGACAGACCTGATCCTGATCGAGCGCAGATACCCGTGGAGTTGAGGTGTAGGTCGGACACCCGATTCAGGATGGAGTCTGGCGACCAACTATGTCGACTCCTAGTTGATGAGGGAGTCTACTCGACTATGATTAGAGAGATCCAAGCTAATCATAGGATCACACAGCTCTGGAGAGGCATGCTCCATGATATGATGAACCTCATGTGTTATATTGTTGGAGCTTCCAGAGCACTGATGTGGGCTAGGAGGGGTAAGCGTCATGGAGATGCATGACAAAGCAACTCATCTTATGATCATGATCATGAGGGCAGTGATTGTCATTCTAGTACTCCACCTCCTCCTCCTTCACCTTGCGATAGAGATCACGAGAAACTAGCATCCAATCCTGATCAGCAGGCATCTTTTGAGTAGTCTGCACCATCTCAACAGACACCTAGTCCTGAGCAGACACGTGATCCTAAGCAGGCAGGTCGATATGAGGAGGTCACACTATCCACTGATCAGGTTGCACCATTGATGAGTCATCAGCAGGCAGTTCCTGAGCAGACTGCACCATCGACTGATCAACATGCACCTTTTGAGCAAGAACATCATCTATCTGAGCATGAGGTTGCACGATCGAGTGAACAAGCCTCGACTAGTACTAGTAGTGATGTAGTACCACCAGATATTTGACATTTATATGCAGTTATATTACAGTTTTATATTTTTGACATTATACAGAGCTATATATATATATATATATATATATATATATATATATATATGGTACATGTATTTTATGTTCATGTTGATGTGCTTAATTTACATGTTGTTGTTAATCATGAAGTGTATATTGTTAGGTCATCTTAGATATGTTCATTTAATGTGCTTGCAGGTAGATGCGTATGTGATAGCAATTATTTGACATGAGATGTATACTTGATGTTTGTGTTGTGATGATGTTATACAATGCTTGTGTTTTGTTATATATGATCATGATTACAATGATTAGATGATGTTAGCAAATTTGAATGTGCATTTAAGTAGAATATGATGTTTGTGTGATGGGTATCATGATCACCATGTTTATTTTTAATATTAAATCATGATATTTATTAAATATTATGTCGTGATTCTAATTGAAATTTTAATTTTAATTGTATGCATCGTGATTATAATTGTACATAAAATTGTAAAATTGAAATTGTAATTGTATGTGAAATTGTAAAATTGTAATTGTATGTAAAATATTTGTAAATTTGTAATTCTGTTTGTAATTGTATTGTGAAATGATTGTAATTGTAATTGTATGTAAAATTGTAATTGTAATTGTAATTGTATGTAAAATTATAATTGTAAATGTAATTGTATGTATTGTCATCATTCAATTTTATTAATTTTTTTGTAAAATTGTAAAATTGTAAATTAATTGTCAATTTTGAACCATAACTACCGTAAGTAAAATGTATACCGTAAATATTGTTAAATTACCATAATTGTAAAATTTAAATTTGTATGAATATAAATAATTGTAAAATAATAAATCTAGAATAATATGAATTTTTGTAGCATAATAAAATTTAGAAAATAATGCAAATAAATTCACGTTTAGAATTATCATTATTTTATTATGATCATACATACCAAAAATAACTCTATACATTTTGAAGATATTAGTCACACACATTTAAAGCAATCAAGTATTTGTATTATTTTAGGAATTGACATAAAAAAAGAACTTGATACAATGCACCATTGTTTTCGAGATCAACATAATTGTAAATTATCAAGTGAAATGATTTTAACATTAACACAATGCAAACCAGTTAATTCAAAACACATATTATAATGTTTCGAAAAAAATGGTCTTAGTTATAAGGTTAAGTCCTCTTCTTTATAAAATCTCATCTTAAAAAGTATAAGTGATGAAATAACACAAGTACCATATCACTCTCTGTTCTCATGATCACCCTCATTATCTTCCATCTCGCTTGGCATGATAACACTATTGTTCCCAAAAATATGTTTTGATCCTAGGTCATGTCTCAATACGAACCACCAATCCCTATCCAACACATCTAGGTTAAAAAACACTTGGTTGCAGTGTTTGGGGAAAACATAAGGCTCCTTAGCTTCATCCCACATCTTTCTAGAATTGATACATATTAGCATATTATCATGATATTCCTTTACATTATTCCGATAAAAGGTGTCCCACCACTTTCACCTAAAAATAACACATTGGAAAGAAGAGAAATCTAGTTCAATGATCTCTTGTATCTTTCCAACCTAACCTAACGTTCCTCGTACTAAGCTTTGATCACGGTGGATAGCTCGACTAGATTGACCGAAATCGACTTCCACTCCACAGTATTGTGTCATGTGTCCATCATCGACAATTTATGTGTGAAAATGGTGTCCATATGCACACATAGATGGGAACAAATTCACCTATTAAAAAGTTAAAAAATCATAGTGTCATGTGTATTATAATAACCCAACTGTTAAAGTATGAAATATAGATGTTACATTTCAAAGGTGCATTATTAAGTTTAAAATGTACATAAATATATTATTACCAAGTGGGTGCACCCAATCCCTACGTTTAGTGCATCCTCTTCAACACGTGGGTAACGATGGTTCCATCATATTTCTCTCTGACTTGGTCAGCAACCCAAATGTTGGGGCATATAATTGGCCTATTTTCTTTTAAATGATCGGGATAGGGCACACTTCTAAAATTCAACTATCTGAATTCTTTCCTGTCACTATCCCATTTCATCCTCTTTTGTTCGTACAATGCGATCCACGGTTGTGTCACTTTGGAATTGTAAAGAATGAATTTATTTATTTCTTAAATTTTTTCATTCGCCGATGAAATAAAACCGACATATAGTACATATGGGATCAAAATATACATTATATCGAAGTTAAACATGAATATTTACTTAGTGTAAATTTGAAAAATTATAAGTCGTCTACTCTTTATCAAGTGCCTTTTTCCATTCATTTGGAGAAGCTCCCCTTATCTTTTTTCATCATCCTTTCATCGTCCCAAATCACCATATCTAGTATGTTGTAAATCTGCTTGATGTACTTACTAGCATAATAGAAAGACACATACGATATGTATCCCTTTGTATAGACCCCTCGAGTTTTTCCCTTTGTCCAACGAAACCTTTTAATTTCTTCATGTACCTCTCTAAGAAGAAAATCCAATGACAAGAAACCACCCCAACTAATTTAACCTCATCTACTAGGTGGATTAGAATATGAACCTGTAAGTCCATGAAACTCGTCGGTAGTTCCTTATCAAACATACAAACAATCTCAACTATCTCTTGATGCCACCATGGAATTCTAGCCACATGAATCTCCTTTAACATGATCCAATGTACAAATGTAGATAATTTAGATATGGCACATCCTAGATCTTCGGGGAAGTCATGTTTCACACACCCACGCATGAACAAAGGATAATGACATTGAAAAGTTATAAACACATGAAATAATATAAAAAATTAGTTATTTTTTATGATCCCTACATGGGATAAAATTTATTAGTATAAGAAATAATACAATCACATTTTTGACATTATGCGTACTCTTAGAAGATTCAAATGGACACGTGATTTCAACCCTCACACCCATTATAACTTCCTTTGCCAAAGAAAGATAATCTTTTTTTTAAATCCATGGGACATCACCTTCTTTGAATTACCAATTAGAGGGACCAACTGCCTCTAGTCCTGTACTTTCTAATCATCTTGGCCAATGTTTCTTTTTAGTTTTTGAAGTAATAAGATTTTTCCTAACAGCCAATGTGTAGAAATTAGTATACACTAAGCATGCATATATCCAGATTCCCCTGATCTCACAATATTTAACTTCTTGCAAAATACAGAATCATTCCACTGTTAATCTTTTACGGAAAATTAATTACAAACACATGTGAAGCATAAATAAATTTTTTTTCACATAACACAGTTGTTTAACGGAAAATCCTGAAGCTAAAAACCCCAAGTACATCAAGCTCTCAGCACAATCAATTGTCACACACTAACATAGAAGAAATCTACAAATCCATGCACTGATCTATGCCATCCTGCTAGCCTGCCTCCATTGTGAAATCCCTGCTAAAGAATAGCTCTGAATTAATTAGAATTACCCTTTCCTTGACTGTGCAATCCTCTTTTGAAACTCCAATGTGTGTGTGGTGCAATTAATGCATCACTATAGTCACAACAGATAGTCCATCTTGCCCTTTCACCTATCTCTCCACTGAGTCTCCATTGGAATTGATATGCACTGTGGTTAACTGCTGTATTGTTCAGTTGATTAATGAGTTATTATTTTTTAATTAATTCAATCCACTCTCACTAGTGTATCATTCAGTTAGACTAGATACAACTAGCTCAACTGAGTGTAACTGATTTAAACTAAATACAACTCCATGAACTACTCTTCCAACTCTGTCATAACTTTTCCACTTCAGTTCTAACTGAGTCCTCCATGCATGAACCACTAGTAAACCCTAGGAATTGTGTAATTCCTTCAGCCCACTGATTTTCCAAATCTGTACACTGAAATTAAGTGCTCCAAGAGAATAAGTTGTTGTTTATTGTCGGATAATTATTAAGGGCTAATAATAATCGACACTTCTATTTTTAGATCGACAATCTACAAATAGACTTCGCCCAATATTCTAAAAATAGAATTTCATCTATTTTTCCAACTTGATCAACCATCCACAAATAGCATCCTGCAACTTCTGAAATATGATCACCATGTCTAAAAATAGACATAGTCTAAAAATAGACTTGCGCCAAAAATAACCTGCAGACCTACTTAGTGAAGGCAACTCTTTTCACTAAGCTCATCATCTTGTTGAATCTCAACACTCCCTCTCAACAATATAGGGATTATCTTTCACCTTGATCCTGCCTCTATGGTATTCAAATTTTCTCCTGGTGAGCGCCTTCGTCAGAATATCTGCATCCTGATCTTCCGTAGGAATGTACTGAAGCAACATGATCTTTCGCTACACACAATCTCTGATATGATGATACCGGATATACATATGTTTAGATCTATCATGAAACACAGGATTAACCAAGAGTTTAATGCAACTCTGATTATCACAATGTATCACTGTAGGATCTAAATGTGAACCGAACAAACCAACTAGGATCTTCCTCATCCAGATAGCCTCACATGCAGATCGACTTGCTGCCATTTATTATGCTTCTGCTGAAATAAGTGCCACAGATCTTCGTTTCCTGTTGTACCAAAAAATTTCCATAGATATGATACTTAAAACCCCTCCTAATGTGCTCTTTTTGTCTGTTGGACTGCCTGCCCAATCTGCATCCGTGAAGCCATGAAACTTCACCTCATCTATCTGTCTGTACCATAATCCATACTCAAATGTGCCCTTGAGATATCTCGGGACATGCTTTCCTGCCTTCCAAAATATCTTGGTAGGCTTAACCATCGCTTGTGAAAGCCGGTTCATCGCATCACATATGCCCGGTCCTGTATTAACTAAATACATGAGCGAACCCACAAACTATCGATAAACAGTGGCATCCACTACCTCTGTCGATGTAGCATCCTCTTTCCTCTAATCTCCTGGAAGAGGAGTGTCGATAGGCTTGCAGCCTTGCATGTGAAACTTCTCTAGTATCTCCCGAGCATACTTGCCTTGAGACACAAACAGTTCACCTTCTCGTTGCCATATTTCCAATCCAAGGAAATAATGAAGGAGGCCCAAATCCTTCATCTCAAACTCCTTTGCAAGATCTTCCTTGCATGAGTGTATCAACTGCTCATCACCCGTTAGTATTAAATCGTCAACATAAATAACAATGATTAAAAGCTTACCTTCCACCATAATTTGGTACAGGTTTATATCTGCCTCACTCTTGGTGAAGCAAAGTCCAGTGAAATAGCTGTCGATCCGAGTGTACCAAGCATGAGGTGCTTGTTTCAGCCCATACAACGCTCTTTTGAGCCTGCACACATGCGACTCGTTGCTGAAGATCTCAAATCCTTCAGGCTACTCAATGTACACATCTTCCTCAATGATCCCATTAAGGAACACAGTCTTCACATCCATTTGATGAATGTGCCAACCCGTCTGCGCTGAGAAAGCAAGGATGGTCTGTATGGAAGAATACTGTGCGACAAGCGCAAAGGTTTCTTCATAGTCAATCCCCTCGATCTGTGAGAAGCCCCGGGCAACAAATATTTCCTTATAATTCTCGATGCTCCCATCAGCAGCTTGCTTTACCTTGTAGATCCATCTTGATCCTACAACTGATTTTCCCACCGGCCTTGGAACAATATCCCAAGCACTATTTCTGACAATGGAGTCATACTCCTCCACCATGGCATCTACCCATGTGGGCTCCTGCACTGCTTCTTCAAAAGAAGATGGCTCTGTCATGATACACTTGCTCATAAGAGCCATGTATCCAGTAAATTAGTCAGGTGTCTGTCTCTTTCTGCATTGTGATGTAGGGACTCCTACATTCTGTGCCGCATCAAGATTCAGTCTCTCAGCTTCTGTGGTACACTTTCTGCCTTGTTTGATGTTTGGTTCTGCATGAGTGGACTCTTCCACTCCATGAATCTCCTCCTGTGGCTGATCCACATCTAGAGGCTCATCTTTTGGAACAAGAAGTTCCTCCTCTACATGCAAGTGTACCTCCCTCTCAAGCGACAACTTAATGGCTTTCACCTCATTGAATTTTATATCCCGTCGCACCACAGTCATCCGACTGTTTGAAAATACACACAATAATTATGGGGTGTTTCTGTGTACCCCACAAATATCCCAACTTCTGCAGTTGGCTCCAGCTTCTTCCTGGCCTCCTTTGTCACATGAATGTAAACAGATGAGCCAAAAATCTTCAAATGAGAAATATTAGGCTTCTTACCAGTAAAAGCTTCTTCAGATGTACTCATGCCAAGTACTCTATGAGGACAACAATTTTGCACATAAACCTCAGTGTTGCATGCTTCCGCCCACAAGTGCATCGGTAGGCCCTGGTCATGTAGCATCGCTCATGCAGCACCCACGATCGTTCTGTTCTTCATCTCCGCGACCCCATTCTGCTGTGGGTTATGAGGCGCTATGAGTTCTCTTCGAATTCCTTCTTTGCTACAGAAGTATTTGAATTCGCCTGAGATGTATTCACCACCATTATTACTCCGTAGATCTTTCACTTGCTTCCCCGACTCCTTCTCCACCAATGCTTTGAACTCACAAAAATTTGAGAACGTTTCACTCTTCTTCTGCATGAAGAAGATCCAACATCTACGAGAATATTCATCAACAAATATAACATAATACCCATGTTTTGCTGTTGAAGCAACTGAGAAAGGTCCACACACATTTGTGTGAATTCTCTCTAGGATCACCGAAGCACGGTTCTCCTTCTCATGAAAGTTGGTCTTCACAAACTTACCCATAGTACATCCCTTGCACTGATCTGACTGCGCAAGAGTACCCCTGGGAAGTCCAGTAGAAATCTGCTGCAAAATCTTCAAAGCACCATGGTGAAGATGGCCCAATATCCTGTGCCATAATTCACCCTCATCCCGGCTCACCACTTCTTCTTCTTTTCCCACCATTGTAGCGCAACCATCTACCTCTAGCTTGTAGATATTCTTAACTCGAATCCCTATCTTCTTGTTTTTACCCATTGTTTTATGTTGAAGGAAGGCTTTTCCCTCACTGAAAACAACATCATAACCTTTGTCTTCCAACATTGCAACTGAGACCAAGTTCTTCTTCAGACCTAGAACATGCATAAAATCCTTCAACAAGAATGGATTACCGAAATCCCTCTCAAAGGTAATGGTCCCAATTCCAGTCACACTGTATCGACCATCATCGCCCATCTCTATATGCATCTGGAGGTCCTTCTCCTCCAAGTCACTAAACAACTCCTTGTCTCCCGTCATATGGAAAGATGCACCATTATCAAGATACCACAATGATCCCATATATCTTGAAACCAAGCATGCGATCAAAGAGAAATCAATTTCAAATTGCGAGGCTAAGGCCTCTCCAGCTGCAGCTCCAGCAACCCTCTTGTTCTTCTTCTTCTGTGGGCAGTTAGTGGCGAAATGCCCATGTTCGTGACACTAAAAACACTTCACTTTGGACAAATCCTGCTTCTTGCCTTTAGCATCAGATTTTGAAGGAAATTTATTCCCCTTCCCTTTCCTTGCTTTGGCAGCTAAAGCACAATTATCTTCATCTTCATTATTCGATGAAGAGCCATCCGTGGTACCCCGTCTTATCTCCTCCTGCACAAGATCCGACCAAATTCGCTCCCATCCCGACAGTTTCTCCCATCTATTGACAGAGTCTTCGTAGCTATTCCAACTCTTCAGAAGCCCAAGGAGAGCCAAGCTCCCCAAGTCTTCATCATCAATAGTAACCCCCACACTTCCCATTTCATCCTTGCAGTGGACAAACTTCATGAGATATTTTGGAATACTGTCACCCTTCTCCATTTTTATTTTTCTGAGTTTGTCTTTAGGCACAAACTTCCTTTGGTTGCTTCTGCTTTGGAACAAATCTGTCAAATCCTTCCACATTAAGAATGGAGTGGCTTTCCCGTGAAGGCTGGACATAATATGGTCCTTCACACCTTCCAACAGAATTCTTCTTGTCTTTGCTATCTTCTTTTGCCATGCGTCAAGTAATGCAGCATCGCTAGATCTCAGCTTAGGAACATCGCTATTGATGAAATCCTTCAGTCCATTATCATCCAACATCACCTCCATCCTATCCTTCCAGGCTATGTAATTCAAGCTCCCATCAAGGGGATACTCCAATCGCAACCCATTGAAAGACATTTCAATGTATACTCAACTTCTGCACCGAGAATCTTCTATAGCAAATTCGAATTGTTCAGCAGCTCAAACTCAACAATTCTTCACAATTGCAATCTTCAAGAATTAACACTGCTCTGATACCATGTAGAAATTAGTATACAATAATCATGCATACAACCAGATTCTCCTGATCTCACAATATTTAACTTCTTGCAAAATACAAAATCATTCCACTATTAATCTTTTGTGGAAAATTAATTGCAAACACATGTGAAGCATAAATAAAAAAAATCGCACATCACATAGTTGTTTAACAGGAAAGCCTGAAGCTGAAAACCCCAACTATCATATATTATGTATCATGGAGATCATGTAACAATCTCATACAAATCTTAGTACATCAAGCTCTCAGTACAATCAATCGTCACACATTAACCCTAGTTTTAACACTTCGAGGCGCGGAGCGACAGTGTTGCTTTTTCATTTGACATCTACCTATTTGTAGGCTTTCGAACCAACCCCTCGACCTTCGTTCTTTAGGCCTATTTTCAATAGTGGGTACCAGGTCCTGTTCATTTTTGTGAACTTTCACCATCTAAATAGATTTCCCTCAATATTTAGACATGAGACCATCCATAATCCATGCATCAATCTTTGCCCTCCTGCTAGCCTTCCTCCACTGCACAATCCCTGCTGAAGAAAAGCTCTGAATGAATTCGAATTACCCTTGCGTTGACTGCAAAATCCTCATTGGAAACTCCAATGTGTGTGTGGTGCAATCAATGCATCACTATAGTCACAACAGATAGTCCATCTTGCCCTTTCACCTATCTCTCCACTGGGTGTCCACTGGAACTGACATGCACTGTAGTTAACTACTGTATTGTTCAGTTGATTAATGAGTTATTATTTGTGAATTAATTAACTAATTAATTCACTCCACTCTCATTAGTGTATCATTATGTTAGACTAGATACAACTAGCTCAACTGAGTCTAACTGAGTTAAACTGAATATAACTCCATGAACTACTCTTCCAACTCTGTCATAACTTTGCCACTTTAGTTATAATTGAGTCCTCCATGCATGAACCACCAGTAAACCCTAGGAATTGCGTAATTCCTTCAGCCCACTGATTTTCCAAATCTGTACACTGAAATTAAGTGCTCCAAGAGAATAAGTTGTTGTTTATTGTTAGATAATTATTAAGGGCTAATAATAATTGACACTTCTATTTTTAGATTGACGATCTATAAATAGACTTCGCCCAATATTCTAAAAATAGAATTTCATCTATTTTTCCAACTTGATCAACCATCCAAAAATAGCATCCTGCAACTTCTGAAATATGATCACCATGTCTAAAAATAGAATTGTGCCAAAAATAGCCTGCGATCCCACTTAGTGAAGGCGACTCTTTTCACTAAGCTCATCATCTTGTTGAATCTCAACACAATGTGTCACTTTGTTTCGATGATTTGTGCCTCCATAAATAAGATGAAACATTTTTAAATATATGCGTGGGATCTAATAAGTGGGTAATCTTAATATTCTCCCAATATGGGAGGTTATAAAAGATTGATTTCCTTTTCATCCCAATGGGAAATTTCTCAACATAGGTGTCGAATAATTCTGGATCATCGAACATAGGCTCCCCATTTGAATCAAACATTTCCATGAATTCCTTCTCCTTCTCTCTCTCATGTGCTCTAAGCCATTCAACTGGCGTCCTATTTGGAGGCCTTTGGGTTCTCTCTCGTTTACCATTGAAAGTGGATGTTTCTCTTCTATAAGTGTGTTCTTCTATAAGGGTGTTCTTTAGTGAGGAATACCCTAGAGCAGTCATACACTGGCTTTCATAGGTCGTTGGACCATCTAGCTTTCAGAGAAGGTACAAAACATTTACATCCATAGTACCCTTTTGTTACAAGACTTGCGAAATTATTGTATACAATATGCATGGCACACTAAAGAATATCATGAATATCAGAACAATTACAATGAATTAAATAACTAATATGCGAAATAATACTGTTACATATATAAAAAAATCTGTAGACATGTAATTTACTAGAGCAAACTCCTAAGCCTAGATAATCATGTGTCATGTAAACACATATGCTATACAACGTAAAAATCCTCTCTGTTGCGATGGGTCTTGATACATCGTATACATTTATTCCATCCCATAATTCCTTCAATTCATCTACTAGTGGTTGTAAGTAGAAATCCATATTCTTCACTTGTCTTCTACCAGGGATGATGAGGGCCAACATAATATGTTCATTCTTAGCAGAAAAACATGGGGGGATATTGTTATTGATCACTACTACAGGCCAAAGAGAATATTTGGTGTTTTGGAGGGAATATAGGTTGACGCTATCCATGGCTATGCGGAGTCTTAGACTTCGTACTTCATCCTTGAATTTTTCGGGCCATGTATCCTCTATATGCTTCATGGATATTGAATCTGTTGGGATTTGCATAACTCCCAACTCACTTCTGTTTGAGGCATGCCATCCCTACAACATAGCTAATTATTTGCAACGAAATAGCTTTTGAATCCTCGGGATTATAGGCATGTGCCTTAATATATTAAAAGGAGGGCCACGTGTTTTACCTTATTTTTTTATTTATCATACCTGTCATGCCCACATTTCAGAAATATCTCTTTGTCTGCATATTATCCTCTATATAGAATACAATCATTTGGACATGCATGATATGATATGTACTCAACACCCAACATTTTCAACAATTTCTTTGCCTCTTCGCAGCTACTGGACAAGACATTACCACTCTAAAGAACCTTATCTTTGAATAACCTGTAGTTGGTCATGGACAATATTAAATTTATGTTAATGCCGATATAATTATTAATGTTCATAAAATTGACCATTTTTAATGTTCATTTTGTGATTATATTTCTCAAAATATAAAGGAGGACTTGATGGTCAATTACCTCAAAATTTCAGAGAAACGTGCATTCGACAAGCCAAACTTTTCTTTCAAGTAGTACAGTAATATCGTTGTCCCCAACGGGGTAGACTTTGATTGACCTCTAGGTCCAAAAAGAGGGGTGGTGGAAGAAAATTTAAGGCTTTCGAAAAAGGTATCAGTGATATGAGCATCATCCCCTAGTTGATCATCGTTCTGGAATGCATCTAACAACATTGTCCTCATGGTAGTTGTATCCCTTAAGTAATCATATATATCAACCTCTATTTGATTTCCTCCATTGCCAGCTTATGAAGGCCTACTATTGATGTAGTCATTCCTAATTGGTGAATCTGGATGTAGTGGGAATTGAATAGGTGGTTGATTCAAACATTCTTGGTATCGTTCCTCTCTGATTTTTTCTCTTAATTCATCCTTCTCTCGATTTGACATTGTCGTGGGGTGAAATGGAAGATGTAGGTAGGTCACTCATCATCACTAGAATCCTAATAATTTCAAAAAATATATTTGAACATGATTAGTACAAAATTGATTATGTCAATTAGTAAGCACATTGACAATAAATGATTAATTGGTTTGACGTTGAAATAATATTTACATTAATATACCAAAAAATTATTATTACCATCATTGTCCAAGGATTGTGGCTAGAAGATGCAATGTTACAATTGGTAGGGTGAAGCGACTATCCATTTTCATCTACCAAATGCGCCTTGCAGTATGCTCCTCCTGATATGCGGTATGCTGCTCCTTGTGCATCTGAAATCGATTCTGAATCTGCATGAACCTGAAAATTTGTATACATTAATTTTATTCAACTGATTGACATGGATAAAAAAATAAATCCAATTAGATAATGAAAATATAAATAAAATCTAAAGGAATTACATTTGGAGATGGATAGGGAGAACTCTACGATGGACTTTGAGAAATATTATAGAACGAGATGGATTTTGAAGAATTTTCCAATTGACATAATTATGAGATTTTCGCCCTGAATTTGAGAAAAATCAACAATAAATTTTGGTGTACATACCTAAAAGTAATTTAATTGCCTTAAAAATGGGTTATTGTTATTGGTGCTAATGTGCAGTTAACCGCACCGGTGTGTTTTAGTTACTGCGCACTTGTGCGGTTTTATTAACTGACACATTAGTGCGGTTAGTTAAAAAACACACCGAATATCCAGAAATTAAAAAAAAAAAGTGCCAATTTATTTTTTTAAAGTGAAAAAAAGCGGTAAATTGAAAAATGGGCAACAAATTATTTTCAGAAATCTAGTTTCATAAAAAAATTCTTTAAATAGTAAAATATATTCATTATTTCATTATTTTTTCAAAAAATTTCAGGGAGGGATTTGCAAGAGAGACATACCTGGAGCAAGAAATCACGAGAGCATTGTGGAGCAACAAAATACTTTCGAACAACAACACTATTCAGAGAATCAGAATTGGAAACATCTGGTGATTCGCACAAAAACCCTACAGTATAGTAAAATTGTTAAATTTTATCGTAATAATTGTTTTTTTACAGTTTCTGTTGGATTTATTACATGGATAGTAAAAAATGTAAATTTTACTGTGCATTTTCAGAAAATAAATAAATAAATAAATAAAATTTTAAATTTTAAAATTTTAAAAAATCCATTCTTACGTTAAACCCTTGCTTCTTCTTGTTTCTGTGACTTAATTTTAGATTTATAGGGTTTGTATTTCTATATACATAGGCATATGACATCTAACCCGCGTGACCACTTGCAGAGTCAAATCCCAATCCATGTTGGCCCTTGCACGATTTTTTAAAAAACATATATTTTTTAATCGGTGCGCCCTATTTAAAATAGTGCATCGATGTGCTATTGTAGTATAGCGCACTGGGCACGTACTGACAGAAAAACATTGTTTGATAAAAACATTTATTTATTAATTTATGTTTGTGTTAATCGGTGCAACGGTTAACATATAACACACTGGGTCTCCTTGTTGACAAATATCACTGTATGATGTTTCTACTGTATTAGCGGTGCGTTTATAAGAACCTACCACACTGCCTTTGGTGCGTACTTTTTGAAAGGCGCATCATTTTATTGTTTTTTTTTTTTTTACTTGAAAAATATGTGATTTATTTATAAAATATATTAATTAATGGTATGGTATAGGTTTCATATTGATAAATAAATGGCTGACAAGAGATCAAGTAACAAAAATACTGATAGCACATCGAGAAAAGCAAAAAATAAAAGTTCTTTGTAAATTCTTTACAAAAATTATTATTTTGAACTATATGTAAGTTTAACTAATATGTATTTTTTACTGTGTATCATGCAGAGCCACAAAATGACGAAGGTTGATAAGATTATTTCTGATCTAAGACCAGAAGAGCGTAAAAGTTTGATGGAAAATTTGCAGAAGGATGAATAGGGTGAATGAAAAAATACTGTCGATCCAATTTGAGTTTCTTTTTTGAATTTTCATTAATAATATACTTAAAAATTTTAGGTAACATGTTACAAACAATCTATTAATTCACATATGTTTAATGTTCTATAGGGACCAACAACGAAGAAAATGAATCTTGTTCTAAGAAAAGAAAAAAAATAGAACATGCAAATGAAAATGAATTGCTCCTTAGCTCATCTGGAGTGGCACTGGAGGTTAACAAAAGGGGGGGAAATTTTTATAAAACATTGAGAGATCTAGTGGAACGAATGTATAGACGTTCTTTCCACTTACAATACAAAAATCAATCCAATGATTCCAAGAACCAAATTTTGTTTAAACTACAGGATGAGTTCCAGAGAATTGGTCAATGAGACATGTCAGAATTTTAATAGCAAAAACATAAAAAAACAAAAAAGGAGGAATGAAAAAATGATATTCCTTTAAATGTTTTTCTAGAATTATATTTATATATTAATAGAAATCAATCATTTATAAATATCACTTTTGTTATATTTACTTTTCATATATCAATATAAAAATTAAATAGTTTATTGTCATGTTACATTTTCATGAAGATTATGAAAATCTCAAAGGATTAACGAGTTGATATCAAAAATGCCAGTAGGAATGTCCAAAAAAGTGTACAAGGAGATGGTTAAAGAAATGGACATAATTGCGTCGCACAAGGAGCCATCTCAACAAAAACATGATTCAAATGTAATATGTAATAATTGAATTTTTCGATTAGGTACAATAAATAAAAAATTTAGCATTAAATATTAATTTTCAAGTATTTTCTTGCAAAAAAGAAAAGAAAATGGAACCCATTCAGCACATAAAACAAGATGACAAAGAAGGAAAGGGTTGATATCTATGTTTGTGAGTAATTGTTACTTCCTTATAACAACTTAACTAGATTTCATTTTTGTATATTTTAAGTTGTTTTACAACAATCATCATTGAATGTCTTTAAACAGGTGCTAACATACAAAGAAGAACTATAAGAAGAATTGATTGACATTAAGTTAAATCTGGGTTGTTAGTATATGTTGGCATATGAGAAATTAATTGTGGAATTTGTAAGCATCTATCTTGTTTTACTTAGCTCTGTCTATAATTAATAGAACAAAAAATATTTTATATTAAATCTATGATTTGTTATGGGGTATAAAACTTGCAGGAAACAAAGTATGGAACTGCACCAACAAATGAATTCTTGAAAGATGACATGAAATTTGGTTTTGAAAGAATGTGCATATTTCATGAGTCAATTCTTGTTATGGTGCATTTATTTTCGATTTACATTGATGCATATTATTTAATATTGCAATTTTCATTATTCTGACCATTGTATATACACTCATTACACTTTAGTTTTATGTTTGTAGATGGAACTTTAAGAAGAAGAAAACAATCGACACAGTGAAAAAAACATTCCTCCAAATAACCCAAGTCATGGAAGTAGCTCGAGCAGTTAAAACAGTTCCAACGAAGAATGATAATCAATATGTTTGGATATCAAAGTAAGGCGTTGTATTTTTTGAAATATTTGTCTGTGAAATCAGAAATTTTGTTTAATTTAATGGACATAGTGTCCCAATTGAAAGAAAAAGGGATACCAATAATTGTCCCATTTTGTATGACAAAGAGTGTCTTATTCATATGTGTATATATAATAAAATATGTTTTAATTTATTCTATTGTGTTATCCATTATCGCTGTGAAATGTTATACCACTAATTAAATATATGGATGATTAAATATTATAATGAAGAGATGTGAAATCTGATTACATAATATAACAAATTAATCCAAACATCACATTCAAATGCACTAATAAAAATTTAAGTGATATGAGTACTGTTATAAGATATGTGTCGACTTTTAATGAATAATGAATTTTAAAAAATCACAATAATTGCACTGTCACAGGTCGATGTTTCTAAAAAATACAAAACGAACACCGGTGTGTGTTAGTTACTGCGCACTGGTGCGTTTGAATGATAATGTGCATCGGTGTGTTTCTACAACCCATGGCCACCGCACGAATACCAATACCAATTTGAAAGCTCGGTGCCTTTATCGACGACTACCACCCGAGTGGTTCGATAGTTATTGCATGCACTAGTACTATTTTCCTTTAACGCAGTGGTGCATTTTTATAACTCGACGACCCAGTGCGTTTTAGCACCTAGACGATTCAGTGCAGTTTTACACCTTAACGGCCCAGTGCATGCACCTTCCATCAGTCTGGTGTGTCTTGCTGGGTGATATGCACCAGGACATTGCTAAACACCCCGGGGCATACGAAATTTGTTTTCCATCCCGGTGCTTGGTATGTTTACAGTACCGATGCGTACATGGTAAAACGCACAAGTGCATTCACACCTGATGCACACACCGATGAGAAAAACATCCATAAAAACCTCCAATCACCCAAATTTTTTTAGTTGTGTTGAAATTCTATTAGAAGCTACACCAAAAACTCCGTTACTGAAAATGGATGTTGTAGCAAATGTTTTTTTGACAAATTTGAGCAATTTGATAACACTAAAAACCTCCTTTATAACCTCTGCTAGAGGGTTTTTTCCTTGTAGTGTCAAGAGGAGGTAACCACTTGTACACCACTGAAAGACACTTGGATTGAGAATTGCTTATCTGAGGCTGAAGGTGAGGAAGGGCCGACCGGGAAAAGTGAAAGAAATGGGCCTAACAATCCACTAATGTGTATTGTTTGTTCTTCAACACCCACTAAATTTCTTGAGAGTATAGAAGGAAGTGGGGAGCTCGCTCCCTAGGATTCAAATTTTTATTTGAATTTCTACCATATCAAGGGATTGGAAAGATATCCCACCTCTAGTTGTACTATATTTATCATAGGTTCATGGTGGCACCCTTTTTGGCAAGCCCATTTGCCTCCAAATTTAGGTGCCTAAACACATGATATGTAGGTTTTAACTCTATACAGAAATTACCTACAAACGAATTCTTAAAAAACTAGAAAAATAAACAATGACGAGAACATAAAACAAATATACACAAATATTTCCCCTCCATCCCAAAATCGAGAATATCATATTGATTTTTCATTATATTCCTTTCAATGTTATGCTACATATAAATCCATGTCAAAGCATTCATAAACCCTAATCCATTAATCCTAGATTAGAACATAGTCGTAGTTCTCCTGACCGGATCTACAAAATATCATGGGCAGAAAACCATCATACCCAAAACCATGTGCAAAACCCATGTACAAAACCATGGGTATAAATCCACCCAACTATTATTAGGTTCACATAAAAAAATAATCTCGGGGCGCTGCCTTGAACTCTATGCAGGGGGGCTATCGCCCCCTTGCAAACCCCCCCAAAAAAGGGGGATTCCGCCCCCTGGTGACCCTCTGCACATGGGACTAGTCGTGGAAATAATATAACACACACCCAACATGATATAGATTCACCTCTTCAAAATTTGATTTAAAGAAAGAATTATTTGACTTAATGCTACCGAATTGTTGTTAATGGCTTTCTTAGCCTTTATGAACTGTCAAATGACAAGCACCAAATCCCCAAATGCATTTATTTTGAAAAATTAACAGTCATTGGCTATTTATAGACACTTCCATAAAATCAAATATTCAACTTAGTTATTGATGGAAGTTCTAAACCTCAAGCGAATTAAGAAACTATTCATTTTTTCATCAAAACCATATAAGACCTCTCCCACTCCAACCTCCCAAAATACAAAGTACAAAAAATTAAAAACATTAGAGTAAAAAATTTAAAAACATTAGAGATCAAATTTTATATGCGCTGAAATAACAAACTACTCATACTAAAGGCATTAGAGATTGAATTTTATATGTTCTGAAATAGTAAATAGGGAGAAGCAATTTATTAGAGATTGATTTAGAGATTACGTGTGTGTGAAATGAAAATTTTTAGTGCATGCGAAAATTAATGAGGAACGTAGGGGCTATGAGAGTTTGTATCGTGATGCAATAGTCAAAGTCATAAATGGAGTAAAGAAATTTGGTGACATTATACAGAACTTAACTTGAGGTGAAGCAAAACATATAGAAAGTGTAGTCATTTGATGTCCAAGAAAGTATTGCATCTGTCCAGGGTAACTAAAAAATATTTTGTCAAAATTCCAACCTGCCATCTCTGATTTACAGAGGTTTGGTTTCTCTCAAGCCCACGAATCATGTTACGGGTGCGAATATATATTTTTGTTCAGCAAGAAAAATACTACCGATACATAGGAAAAAACATTTTATAAGTAAGAAATTACATCTATGTAGTTCAGTTAAATTTCTGATTCAGATTTAAATATCAGCTTACCACTTCATGATCCAATACCAAAAACCTATACATTTTTTGCTGTGATGGTTCACTCCATAGCTCATCCATTAAGAGTAACAAAATGACTAGCCTAAGAAACATTTACTGTCTCAACCTAGCAGAATTTCGCTTTTTTCTCTGCAGTCATTGTTCCTGTTTTTTCTTTTCATCCATGAAAAACTATCAACACAGCTGCTCTAGGCCCGCCTGTGTTGAAAAGTTCATAATTCATCTCCACAAATCTACCAGTCAGTCCTCTCTTTCATAGTCTGTCTGCTTCATTATTTTTTTCTCTCTATATATGGCTGAAGGTTATTGATGTAAAATTTCGTTTTATAGCATGTATCCTTTCCAGCCAGTGTCCGAGATGTCCCAGATTTAGCTGTGTTCCTTTGTTCAAATGATCAATAATGATCTTCGCATCACCAAACACCCAAAACTCCTCCAAGTATAATTGGTTTGCGAACCATAATAGGCCTCCTCCAAGTGTTGTACAACCGAAGACCAAGTGACATGATTCTTTTGCTAGGTGTCACGGAGTGTGCCCAATAATTGGTGTCCATCCCCTACCATTTTTTCTGCCCAACATTGCTACTGCTCTCACACTCTGCCCAATAATAATTCATTGTGGGGGCTGAACAAATATGTCAAAAAAGGGCACCAAATTCTGTATTCTGCTAATTACTTGAATGGGTTCCCGCAAGTGTGAAAGAGAAACGTAGAGTCTACAGGTATTTTTTAGAAGGCACTTGGATCCATCAATATGAAGTATCCATTTATAAAGGCAATATACTAGGCATTGATCACATCTATTCGTTGAATTTTCAATCATTCCAAGAAATCAGATTTGATAGAAAGGTAATTTACTGCATGTCGGCATAAAATCTATCCAATCTAGCATGGGTACTCTCATTTCTTTTATGTTGATATGGTCAAGTGTTCCATCCCATCCGTTGCTGCTAGATGTTCAACCAAACATCACTGACACTCACAATTAATATCGAGTAGAATTAATATTCATAATTATCTATATCTGGAGAATGATATCATCTCACTTATTTCAAATCTGAAATGAATGGAACTCTGTAGTGAAATACCATAGAAGGATTATCATGTACTACACATTATTTATAGTCCATGAGATATAAGTTTTTATCTTGTCTGCATGCTTACAAATCATTTCGGTTTCCATGTTTTCCTTAGCACCCACCACCCCCCCCCCCCCCCCTCCAATTTATTATGTATTGAAATGATTTTGGAATTCCATGTTTAATTCATTGAATTCCTTTTCCCTCAACTGGAATCAATATCTTTAGAAATTGTGAAGAAAGAAGGGCCCAAAAATAAAACATGGGACCTTTCTTATCCTGTGCCATTCCATGAGTACTTTTCAATTTTTATATGGTCCAAAATTTTTTGACTATGGTTTTGTTATAATCACTTGGAAGGGTATGATAAAGTTTTGACTATGGTTTTGTTATAATTAGTATTCATAATTATCCATATTTGGAGAATGATATAATCTCACTTATGCTAGATTTGAAATGAAGGGAACTCTATAGTGAAATACCATAGAAGGATTATCATGTACTACACATTATTTATATTCCATGAGATATAAGTTTTTATCTTGTCTGCATGCTTACAAATCATTTTAGTTTCCATGTTTTCCATCGAGTAGAATTAATATTCGGTTTCCATGTTATCCATCGAGTAGAATTAATATTCATAATTATCCATATCTGGAGAATGATATCATCTCACTTATTCTAGATCTGAAATGAAGAGAACTCTGTAGTGAAATACCATAGAAGGATTATCATGTACTAAACATTATTTATAGTCCATGAGATATAAGTTTTTAGCTTCTCTGCATGCTTACAAATCATTTCAGTTTCCATGTTTTCCTTAGCCCCCCCCCCCCCCAAAAAAAATTATTATGTATTGAAATGATTTTGGAATTCCATGTTCAATTCATGGAATTCCTTTTCCCTCAACTGGAATCAATCTCTTTAGAAATTGTGAAGAAAGAAAGACCCAAAAATAAAACATAGGACCTTTCTTATCTTGTGCCATTCCATGAGTACTTTTCAATTTTTATATGGTCCAAAAAGTTTTGACTATGGTTTTGTTATAATCACTTGGAAGGGTATGATAAATTTTTTACTATGGTTTTGTTATAATCACTTTGAAGGGTATGATAAAGTTTTGACTGTAATCACTTTGAAGGGTATGATAAATTTTTTACTGTGGTTTTGTTATAATCACTTGGAAGGGTATGATAAAAGGTTATTTGATGCAATAGTGCCATTGTTAAAGTTTAATTTTCAACATAAAGAGGCTTCAAATAGTATGAAAATATCTTGTAAATAATGCACCTTGAAGTAAATTATACATTCCTCTATCTCAATGTGAATTTGACATTGAAACAGTAATAGGAACTTTTAGGTTGCAAAATAATTGTGGTGTGATTATGTACTCAAAGTGGTTTGTTGAGTCTATTTATTAAGTAAAGATGCGTATTGAAGTAGTGATAGAGTTTCAATATCTCCCATAAACTAAAAAGTAAATTTTGAAAATCTCAATTCATTTACTAAGTTAAGATGTATATTGAAGTAGTGATAGAGTTTCAATATCTCCTATAAACTAAATAGTAGGTTTTGTAAATCTGAACATGAATGTCTTTTTTTATATATGACTAGAAAAGCATTGAAACATCTTCCAAGATGGTGTGTGAGTATTGAGATCAACTAGTTATAGTAATAAGAGGCTCTTGCATACCAGCATAAACCTCCCTTCTTCCTAAATCATCCACCTTTCTAGAGATAATTAATAGCCATCGTGGGATTTCAGCCATCTCATACAGAGTAAATTAAGCATCTTACATGTTCACAAGATTGTGTAACTGAGAAAGAGGCCAGCACAGACATCTTATTATGATACTTTTTTGGATCATTAAGCATTCTTTCTATAAGTCTTAGAGACAATGTTGCCTTAGAGGGGTACCTTAAGGCTTAGATTGCTCAACCTTGAAGCTTAACATATATTTTATCTCTTTATATGTTCCTTCTGTTATTTGTTTCTTCAATCTTATTTTGTTCATATTGTGTTATGTGTTTCAATCTGTCATTATTTGTTTGAGTCTATTCCATCTATCAAAAACTAGGGGAAATCTAACATGTATTTTCGATACCTGTCCTACGTGAGATGTATTTTTGACACTTGTCCTGTTTAACAACCATTTAAGAATTCAAACATTTCATTTTTTTGGAAATTATAAGTACATATGCCACTAGGCATTGTCCAACAAAAAAATAGTTTCTTCCATGTCTACCATGAGATTAAAAATAAAAGGTGTCCATGTCCAGTCCAAGAATTATTATTAGTGTTGGCTTGAAGTTTTGTCCATATCCAGTCGAGCCTTTGAGAATACATTTATTTCAGTGTTCATATTAGAGTAGATTTTAAATATCTTACTTTTTCGAATAAAAAATAACAGTATGGTTGTGTGGTTGAGTATATCTTTTCATCCAATTGATAATAGACATGGAGTCCCATAAACATGCGAAGAGTGTATACACTATACCAAACTAACAGTATACATTATCAAAAAAATAACACATCTAACAGCATTGTCATGTCATTCTGTCAATATGTAACATTATAATAGACTATATGTTCCTTCCTTACAAGGCCGCATACAGTATGGAATAAATCAACCTTCATGTGACAAGAAAAATATACAGTCCATCCAAAATCCACATCATAATGTGGTTACAGCCAAAAACATATAACACCCATATTCTTTATGGCCTTGAAAATTTTCAGTGCCAAACCCTGAGTTTCCTGATTGAGCCAAGTAGGTTGGCCTCCCTAAGAAGGGTTGATTAGGTTGTTGTTGATTGCTTCCATATAGTTGAGACCAATTTGTCCCTTCCAACCATGGAGGAATTGAGTACGCATACCTCACACTTGCACTAAGTGGAGGTGTGTGATGAACATACATTGAATTCACACCTCGTGTGGTAGGAATAAGGCAAGTGGGTAAACCCCCATTTTGATAGTGAGGCACTTGAATGTTTATGAGGTCTTGGAATAATGTTGTATTATTTGCAATATTGTCCAATGTGTTGGACATGTCCCTGATTTCATTCTCATCAACTGTGCTTGCATTTATGTCAACCATATCAGTCATCCCTTGTTCCCTTTCAAACATTTATTTAGCCTTCCTTGCTTCCTTTTCCTATCTTGACATTTGTTTTTGTTGTTCCTTTTCTTGCCTTGCTCTCTCTCTTTCAAGCCTTTCATCTGCTCGACGTTGTGCTGCAATAGCCCTTCCTACCTTCTTCTCCTTGGCTTAATCATTTTTTTTGTTTTAATTCCTGAATTTCCAATTTTTTCTTTTCAGACTCAACTAGGAGTTTTATATAGTCTTCTGAGGTGAGTAACTGTGAACTTTGACCCAAACGAATACTACCGGGTGTTCCTTGCTTCTTTTTCATTGACACTCTTTCTATTGGTAGCTTTAGAAACTGCCCAAGTAACTTCTCCTCCCCCCCTCCCACCTGCATGTCATTGCTTGGCACTTCAGTATCCATGGCACTTGATTAAAATATATTGTTTTCTTTATCTGGTGCCTCATTATGTGCTCCATATTCTTCCATTGATCTATTGTCCACAAAAAATTGAACAATTTCACTGTTCAATTTAGCTGGTTGTGAAGGCATGTTCATGATTTGTTCATTGGTTCTTGAGACACTGTGTTCATTCAAATTAATCATGGATTCTTCCAGCCATGACGGTGGGTTTACTTAGCTTGGAAATTTCAATTGGTCATTTTTAATGTCATCAACAATATCAACAATTTCATTTTCAACTACATCTGCATTAACAATATCAACAATTTCATTTTCAACAAAATCTACATTGTCAACTGCATGTTCAACAATGTCATTAAAAATATCAGCAGCAAAAGTTCCATCTGCTTGAGTTGGTAGAACAACCTCCATGTTCCTATCAATTTGTTGATGAATATACTATGTGTCACATACTTTCTCATCATCATCAACATATAATTGTCGTTGAGAGAGGGAAATTATATTACCAGCTACAACCACATCAGCATGTTCATGTACTTCTTCTTGCACTTCATGATCTTCTTCCTGACCATCCACATGAAAATCTTGGCCACAACCAATATCATGCAAAAGAGCATCATAATTCAGTGGCCATATTACTGTCCTCCTAAAGCCAACTTTGATATTTGATGGTGTCAGAGCCCTTTTAAAAGCCTTACTTGCAAGCTCTACTAACTCGAACCTTTTCACCTCAACCCCTGGATTCTTTGCCACCCATGCAACACGCTCTGACTTGAAATATTTCTTGAAAGTTCCAAACACACTAACATCAAGGGGTTGCAATCTGTGAGTGGTATGAGCGGGCAATGTTAAAAGGTCAAGGCCCAAATTGTTTGCTTCCTCAATTTTTTTTACAACCATGTAGCTTCCATGGCCATATAATATCAACATGTGTCTGTTATTAGGTGAGACACCACCTAGCAAAGATGCAGCAAAGTGGCAAAGCCAATTTTAAAAAAGTTCTTTAGTCATCCATGCATGCTCCTGGTTCATAGTTTTTTATATAATATTTCAGCTAATTTTTACCTTTGAATAGATAAAATCTTGGGATTGAAGAACCAATTGCATTGACACAACATAAAATGGTTATCCACTCCCTGCTCTTAGGAAAAAAATTTGGCACGTTTCGGCTGCCTCTCTTGGAAATTACCCTCATGCCATGATTCCTTCCCGCCTGTAAACCTGTTTCATCACAGTTCCATATATGGTCTGCACCATAAAAATTTTTATCGTATGCACTAGAAATAGTGTCATATCACTTACATACAATTGCAGGGCAAAAATTTAATGTTCTGTCTCTGTCAAGGCCCTCAGCTGTATGCAATACAAGGTCTGGATGCCTTTTTTTAACCCAAACCACCATGATTTACTTGGAAACCCATCTTTGAATGGGTTTGGCATCCCTTGACAGATTTGAGCAACTGTGGATTTGAGTTGTATCAACTCTAGCCCATGTCCCAATTGGGCCATTTCTTTACACCACTCAACCACCTCGACCTCCTTCTCTTTAGTCATAACTCTAACAGGCCCTCTACATTTGGTGTGAGTGAGCCCATTTATCCAATAATGTATTGATGAGGGAGGAATATGATGTTTCTTTGAAGATGCCCGAACAAAATATACATTGAACTCTATGTCGTCAATTGCAGCTAACATTTCTTCTTTTGTCCAACCTCTTATAGCGCTAAACTTTTTAGTTGAAGTTGCACCTTGGAATGTGGTTGACGGTGGCTATGTGACTGATGGTGTCATAATATCAGCTTCAACCACATGGTCATCCTCAACAACATTGCTTGGAGCATTGTTGACATTGACATCACCTGTCCTTTCTTCATCTGATGAAGTGCATTGCAGCTGGGCACCCCTGGTCGCTCTTCTGCCACTTCTCCTTGTACGAGCTACATAACTCACTCTTGCCATGGATGCAACTACCTGCAGAATTATTGCATGCATTTAGTTAAGAATAATTGAAAATAATGCTTTCATACAAGCCAAACATCATCTGGTAACATCATCTCTTCCCATTTATAACAATTTATAATAGTTTACAGTTAGTTTGTGTGTTCATGCCCAAGGTTTCTGAATGCCTTTCCTTCTGTTACCATTTTCTTATTTTCTATCTTGTCATCTTTGATTCCTATGCTCAGCTAATGCAAAAAGATATGTTGACTTCAAGTTAAAATGATAAAATTTCTATGCTCAGCTATTGTAGATAGATATGTTAACTTCAAATGCTACAACTTATTTGCTCAACTATTGCAGATAGATATGTTAACTTCAAATGCTACAGCTTCTATGCTCAGTTACTAAGATATTTTCCATAGGCTGGCTTAATGATACAATTTTTTACACAAATGATGCAGTTCCTTAAATATTGTGGATGGTTTTCTTATGTTTTGTTTTTGGTTATTTGTTTCCAGCTTCTATGCTCAGCATGCATATAAACCTTCATGGGATTTCATCAAACACTTTGGGACTAGATAGAAATATATAAATATGGGGTATATAATGAAATTTAAGCTAACTTGGCAGCACCTTTTGATCACTTATTTTTCCGCTTATAAGGATGCATTTTTTGGGAAAATAGGACCAGAAAAGTTCCTGTTATACTACTTGTTCAGGTTTTTCCAGTGGCCTACGAGAGTTTGATTGGAATTTTTACACTGAGGGATTTAGCCTTTTGGATTAGTAAGCTTGAAATGAATTCTAGTTTGATCTTTTTTTTTTATTTGAAGTCATTTTGTACCCTTCCTTCCCTTGATAACATGACCTACGTTCTTCCTTTGCACTGGTCATAAAATGGTGGTATTCCAACTATCTAGTTTTTCATAACTCCAGATATGTAGCTAGTCATACTAATATTGATCCATCCTATCATGTTCCCAAAAAACCAAGCTTCCATTTATAAGAATTTGAAATAACCAAATCATCTTGTGCATATTACAAAATGGTGGATCTGACTTTGGTTTTTTAACTAGTACTCGAATACATTTTAGTTAATCTTGTCTATCAGATCAGTGTCTAGCGTTTGTAAATTTAAGACTACAAGATGACTAGGTGATTTGAAGCAGAGCAACTCAAGTGTCTATTTAATTTCGGGTATATTATTAGCTCTTCAATTTTCTTGTACAGTTGCAAAACCTATTAAGTTATCTTTGATTATTTTAGATGATACTATAATTTATCTTAAAATATAAAGACCTATCTAATATATAATTTTTATCAAGTCAAATTAGATTCTTGGAAAACGGAGTAGAAAAATTTCTTGCTATGAACTCACTTTTGAATTCAATATCCCATTGGGATGAATCTATGTTCAACTATAAACCTCTTGTAGAAATTGTTTGCAATTCTGTTTTGGGGAATTTTTTTTGAATTCAATCTCCCATTGGGATGAATCTGTGTTCAACTATAAACCTCTTGTAGAGATTGCTTGCAATTCTATTTTGGGGATTTTTTTTTGAATTCAATCTCCCATTGGGATGAATCTATGTTCAACTATGAACCTCTTGTAGAGATTGTTTGCAATTCTATTTTGGGGAGTTTTTTTTTAATTCAATCTCCCATTGGGATGAATCTGTGTTCAAATACAAACCTTTTGTAGAGATTGTTTGCAAAACTGTTTTGGGGAATTTTTTTTTAATTCAATCTCCCATTAGGATGAATCTGTGTTCAACTATAAACCTCTTGTAGAAAAATAGAAAAAAAATATATAATTTCATGAAAATTAAACTGTAAGAAAACTGAAATAAATACTTAGAAATGAAAATAAGAAAACTGAAATAAAGGCTCAGAAATTAAAAAAAAAAAAAGTGTAAGAAAACTGAAATAAAGACTCAGAAATTAAAATAAAATTGTAAGAAAATTGTGTTGTAATTGAGAAAACTAACCTGAATATACTGTGAAATGTTTTGGGGTGTGTTTTGTGATGGTTTGTCTCTAGGGCTGGTGAAGAGTTTGAATGTGAAACATGCAACTTCAGCAGTGGTTGAACTTCTTTTATAGTTTTTTTTCAGTTGAATTTAATTGGTGACAATGGTGGACATGGATTGCAATGGCTTCGTTTTTCATGTGTGATCAGGATTGAATTTGATGTGATCCAATGGCTAGGAATTTGTTTTTGTTGATCTATTTTCTTTAATTTGTTTTAATGGGAAATCATTTATTGAATTTATTGGGTGGGTGTCATTTATTGTACATAGTGGGTTTAAATGTTGTTATTGGGTGGGTGCAATTTATTGAACACAATGAGTTTAAATCTTGAATAACACAACAGTTATGACTGACATACATTTCCTTTTATTATGTGCAGGTATTGATATTTACTTGTGATACACAACATCATGGCTGATTAGATGGGATGAAGTGACTGGCTTTTTGTACTTCTTGACTTGACCATTTTGGAAGGAAAAATGGTTTTATGAGTTTTCTAGTTGACACAATAGGATTTGTACTCTTGATACTTATTAAACTCTTTATGGACACTTGTGGGCCCAGTCAATGACTTGGGAAATTTTGGACTTAATTTAATATAGATTTGGACTTCAAGTTATTTCTTTTTGTTTAATTATTGGTTGCATATATGTCTAGTTTTGGTGGGTTGATAGGACCAGTACTATAACAATTACTGGTCCCTGCACAACATTAGACATCTCTCCCCTAGTGTCAATGTCACGATACTAAAATAACCATGTCCACGTACTTGATAAAAGGATTTAGTTTTTTTTTTCATTTTAAAATGATTAATTAAACACTCACAAATACGAAAATAAAAAGACACTCCACTAGAGCTATTATATCCCACCAATATGCTCTAAACGAATCATAAAACAAAAAATATACTTTTCAAAAATTACAAAATTACTTTAATCATTTAAGAAAAATAATAAATAAAACAAAAATTTGAAAACTTTGGTTATACACAAAAATCGCAAAAGCATTTAAAAGTCCTCCAACCAAATGCTCACTAAAAATCCTTACACAAATAACCATTTAACAAAAAAAACATGTTAAATTAATTAAGTCATCAACATTTTCCTAAAAGTAAACCAACTTTCCTTAAAACTAAAGTTTTATTTAAAAAGAAATAGGTGGCAAATTATAGCAAACTTTATCATGTGGCACAAAAAAATTAATATTAAAATGAGTCAAGTAATAAAATTTTCATTAATCATTTAATTAAGAAAACCAAAAAACCAATAGATTTAGGTCTAAGTTTCATGATAAAACATTTAGATTTCTAGATTATTATAATGGTAGTTAGAGGTACTAGCTGTGAAACAAACTTGTATTGTATTTTGCGAAATCTGCGAAAATTGTGAATCATTTCGCGGCAATTTATATTGACGCGAAATGTGTGTTGTGTAGGGGGCTCCACAAAAATTTCCGGCCGACGGAGAATTGTACAATAGTTCGGCCGAACTATTGATACTAAGTTCGGCCGAACTATTAAGACGTTAGTTTTAGCAGCTCGTAAACGGAAAACATAGTTCGGCCGAACTAACGCGTCACCAATTACGCAGAACCAAGCTCTGAAAACGGTTCTGCAACTTTGGACTGATTAAACTCCATGAAAACTTGTTAATTAACTGTTGGAACCAAGACAAGCATTTTCAGAATTGAATCTACTTTCAGGAAATATAAATTTTATGGAATTTCGTAAACGTTTATTAATTTTAATTATTTTTCTAATAAAATGAGTGTAAACAATTTTTGAGGGTCATCGTGATTCAGTGAAATCAAAATTTTGTGTCTCCCAAAATACATTGTAAAAAAAATTGAAAAAATTATGGGGCATTACATTGGTCTGTTGACTCTAATGGGTAGCTTTTAGATTTTTAGTTTATAACTTATATCTTAAGAAATTTGTTGCCACGCGAAACATATCAAAAATACGCAGTTTTTCGTATTGGACCAGTTCAAAAAATTCTAGTAATTATGATATGCATCCATTGGCTTTGTAAATATGATGAAACCAAAGTAGACTCTGTCTAGATTGTTGTAACACATTTTGTTTTTTCAAACACAAGAATTTTCAATGAATACAACGTTGCCACATAACATGACTACTTATGAATTCTTTGATTGTTAAGAAACACACACTCAAAGAAACGCTAAGTTGACATATCAAATCCGCATAAAAAAATTTCAAAAAATAAGTAATAGAAAGCTAACAAAATTTCTCACAACTTTTATTTTTACCGCAAAATGAAATTCTACACAGAAAAATTGTTATAGTTTGCAGAAAGTTGAAGAACCCAAAAAAATGAAATTTTTTTCTCAAAAAAGGGCAAAAAGTGTAACCCAGCTTCACATTTTCACCCATTTACAAAATATATAAATTAATTAAAGCCATTCTTTTGTCATAACTAAGAGTGAACACTACGTGTAGTTTTGTCTACTGAAATATAGTCTAGCATTGACCAAATGTGCGTTTTCTTATACTAGTGTGATTTTGATTTTTGGTAGATGATGTTTATGGGTTTTATTTAAGAGAATTTATAAATATGTCTTCAAAATGCATTGTCATTCTTTTATATTAGTGTGATTTTGATTTTTGGCTGAAAATGCTTTTGAGTTTTATTTAAGGAAACTTATAAATATGTCTTTAAAATGCATTGTCATTAACTATAAGTTAATCTTGATACATAACAATAAATTCTGATAATGAGCCACTGTGAAATAAGTCCCCAACTTTAACCAATTAAAAGGTGAAAATAGGTTCATCTAACAAAGTCATAAAGTTTAAATGTAAAATTAATTTAATGCCTTCACAAGTTGTCATAATAACATAAATCCTCAAGTACATGTGGTCATATCATTTGACTATAGACGATTAATATGTCGTTTGGGCTAACATGATGAACATAAAGGATTATCCTCCATAACAAGTGGACTCATAATTGACCATAATAATTGTGAGTCTTATTAATACATTGATATATCTCATGATTGTATGTTAATATTATTTTTCTAATCATGTTATCATGTTAGTTGTGAGTAATTTTACATGTATAATAATTGAGAAATGTAAGTGGTTTCTAAAGTCTTGCTCACAACAAGTTTCATCTAGCACAATCTAGTATTGAGGTTGTATTTTTATTCACTTGTGTACTAATATTGGTATTATTGATAGTTCAATGCATGCCCTGCATGCTATCTTTAGCTTGTGAATGTTATCTATTTGATGTTTATAGTAACTACAAGTTTTACTACATAGGTGACATATATCATGATTGCTATTTTACTACACATTAATACTCTCATTTTTCCTTTCTCGCTCCTTCTCAACATGTCATGTCTCAAAGATATATGAAAGTATATAAAGGCATCTTATCTACAATCAAAGAGTAAAGGTGTTCATCATACTTTTTGTGTTACCAACATTATTGTCCTGCTCTTATCTCATGATTTTAGTAGCTAGCTCAATGCAAAGGCTTAAGTGGCTTCATTTACTCTCTAAATAATTAATATGAAAATATAACTTATATCTAAACTAATCCAACAATATTATATATATAGATTACAAGGATCTCCACTAACCACATAGCCCCATTTCTTATTTAATCAACAATTAAAAAGAAAATTTGCACCTTGACCATTATAACAACTATAATAAACCAAAAAAATACATTATTTTTTAATTACATAAAGAAATAAATAAATAAATAAATAATAAAATATTTTCTCATTAATAATTTAATAATATATAAATTTATATCAATTAATTAAAATAAATCATTGTTATTCTCCCCCTTTAATAACTTTGAATTTTAAAATATACTTTAAAATATTTTTTTTTAAATGATAAAAATTATTAAAAAATCTCCCGCAAAATATATATCTAGAAAGGAAAAAAATTTACAAATATAAAAAAATTCTAAAAGAATATCATTAATGTCTCCAAATATACTCGAGCAATAGGTACACCTTCATCGATGTTCATTTGGTAAATCGTCTATAAATTCAAACGGAGAACAATAAGGAAGCATAAGCTGAAGATATGAAAATATGGTTGAAAACACTCGAGATATTTGTTTTTAATTGGTAAAAGGAATTTAACCTTGTAGAGAATTACAAATAAGTTTTTTTTAATTAAAATGCAAGGATGGCATAATTATAATAGGAAAGAGAACCATAAAAATGCATAAGCTGAAAGTATGAAAATATGGTTGAAAAAATTGGAGATATTTGTTTTTAATTTGTAGAAAGAAATTAAATTAAATTAAATTATTTATAGAGAATTACAAATAAGTTTTTTTAAATTAAAAAGCAAGGATGGCATAATTATAATGGGCAAAGAGAGTAAAAATCTTGCCAATATAGAAGATCACAAGCAAAAGCATATAAAAACAAAGCTGAAGTTACCCCTAACAAAAAAATATGGAATAAAATTTATACGGATAAAGTTATATCAAAACCAATAATATTATGGAAATAAAAAATCAAAAACATATAAAAATAGAGTTGAAGCTACGTCTAACCAAAAAAATATGGAATAAAATTTACAAGTATAAAGTTATATTAAAACTAACAATATCATGGAAATAAAAAACCAAAAGTATATAAAAACAAAATTGAAGCTTCAACTAACAAAAAAATATGGAATAAATTTATAAGGATAAAGTTATATGAAATCCAACAATATCATGGAAATAAAAAACCAAAAGCATATAAATACAAAGAAAGCATATAAAAACAAAGTTGAAGCTACGCCTGACCCAAAAATATATGGAATAAATTTAATAAGGATAAAGTTATATCAAAACCAACAATATCTTATCCTGGAAATAAAAAACCATAAAAACAAAGTTGAAGCCGCACCTAACCAAAAAAAAATATGGAATAAAATTTACAAGGATAAAGTATATCAAAACCAACACTATTATGGAAATAAAAAATGAATATATATATATATATATATATATATATTAAAAGATGGTTATGTAATTAATTATTATAAATTATATATAATTTTGATGAGAATTTTGAATTTATATGCAATTTTGTATTTCGATTACAATAAATACATTACACATTATATAGTTATATTTTTAAAAATAACCTTAAGCTCTTTTATCTAGCAAAACTACAATTTTTTAGAGGGATTTTAAAGTAGACAAAAAAAATGAAGTTTTGTAGCTTTATATCTTACAAAATTGACCCACCAAAAAACAAAATGTTGCATCTACCCTTTGGTCGGGGGGGGCGGAGAGAGGAAATTATGCAATCCTTCATAATTTTGCAATGTCAATCCATTTAGCTCTAAAGAATAGGAGAGGGTCTCATTCAACCATTGATTTTTAAATCTACAAATCTTAATTTACACTTTCATTAGCAAATAAATCTACAACTTTATTGAAATCATGGAGAACATGGAGATATGTTATTAAATAGAACCCTTTTGTTGTTTTCCTAATTCTTTTGATAATACTATATAATGTTTTGACCCTTGGAGAGAAGCCCTTCATCAAATGATGAATAGGAAGGGGGGAGTCTCCCAAAACTTGAGAAAAGCTACCCAATTTTTTTTTGGCTAACTAGATCCCCTAGTAGAGGTCATAAGCTTCAACTTGGCTATTTGTCATGCATCCTAAGCCCCATGAATACCCTGCAACTTTAACTTCATTAGGGCCATAGAGAACCCCTCCCCCTCCTAACACCCAAAGCCCCATCAAAATTGAGGATTAATCCTTCTCATTGTCGCTTCCAAGATCACAATTCTGCCTCTGTCAATTTTAGTTTCCAACCTACCTCAGAACTTCTATTTGTCCATTCCACAACTGGAGGCAGTCTGTCTAAATTAGAAAAATTTGAACATAATTTCCTTTAAAGTGTGTGTAATACCCACTGAGAGGACTCATTGCAAACTTTAAAGCCCAAACTCAAAGCATAGAATAGTAGCTTTCATGTCTATAGAGTGTTGAAAAATTTCTAAATTATTGAAGACTGCATCATTTTTGGCTATCCATACCTTTTAGCAAATGAATTTTGGAAGTTCTTCCCAATAGTTTTTAAAAACATATTTCTGAGAGATACTCCAAGCATAATTTTTTGACCATGATGTAAAATACCCCTAAAGGGAGGTTGGCCATTTTAAACAATTTGAAAGCGGAGAAGACACATCCAACCCAACCACTTTTCTATGTGAACACTCCATAAAAATATGTTGGATAGATTTATCTTGCTACTTGCAAAGCAGACACCTAATATGACCTTGAATGCCCCTCTTTCTCAAAATTCTCAGCAGTCAATTTTTTTTTATGCACAATGAGTCAGCAAAAGGAATTTACCTTTGGATTGGAATTCACTCTCCATTTCTTCATCAAAGTACTTGATCATGGGTGGAGGTCATTGAGGGAAGATAAAGTATTTTTAACCTACCTTCATTGAGTACAAAGAATGATTACATTCGACCTGATTCACCTCATATAGTCACCACAAAGCACAACCAACTAGACTGTCTAAAATTTTGTAAGCCAAATGCTGAAATTTCTTAGGGACTCCTCTGAGGTTCCAACCTATCCAATTTCCTTCAATTCCCCAATCTGAAATGTCTTCTAGTGTTGATTTTCCTTGAGCACAAAAAATTCCCTCAAAGGTAGCAACTCATAATTTCATTCCAAGGGTTTTTTTTCCATTATTTTTTCCCTCCATAAATTAATATCTCTTCCATTTCCAAGTTTCCAAAATATATTTGAGATTATTAAAGGGGTTTATGAAGTGATTAGTTTTCAAAACATCAAGCCTCCTTTAGGGGCTTGAATTGAATCTAAGAATCAAACTTGTTTTGTCAAAGATATTTTTCCTTAATAATTGCCTTCCACCAATCTTGTTGTTGAGTGATAAACCTCCATACTAAATTTAATCCTATTAATTTTTCATAAGAATAAGGTCTCTAATGCCAAGGCCCCCATGTTTTGGATACTTGACTATTTTCCATTTTTTCAAATGATTTTTTTTTTTTTTAGAGTTCCCTCCTTCCCAAAGAAACTTGCAGATTTCCTTAGCCATCATAGAGAGAACACTTTGTGCGTAAAGGAGGGAAATGAATTGGTAGAAAGGGAGAGAAGAAAGAACTACTTTGATCAACATAGTATGTTCAACTAAGTTGAGCCAACGAGCTCCCTAGGAAATAAATTTCATTTTAAATTTATTGATGACATCATCCCATGCTTGCAAGGAATGTGATTTCAAAAAAATAGGAATCCCTAAATAGTTATTTTTTTTCCAAGATTCCACATAGTGGAAGCCCATAATACTTCCTATTTGTATTTTCTTGCGAGAGGAGGCATTCCATAAATAAATCTGCAATTTTCCTGAGTTTGTTAGACCTATAGAGGCATCCAAAAAATGATCAAGGAACAATTTAAATATTTTTTGCACTTATTGTAAAAACCCTTCCTAAAAGGAGGGTATCATCAACAAATTGAGAATGATTTATTAGCTTTATTCCACGGACAAACCTAAGACCAGGTAGAGACTCATGACTTCTTTCAAACCCCAACCTTAGGCTAAGAGAGTTAGCCATTATGATATATAAAATGGGGGAAAAAGGGTAGCCTTGACAGAGGCCATAAGAAGGAAGAAAGAATCCTATTTTCCTTCCATTTACTATTGGCGATATCCAATGTGATTTAATGGAAAAGGAAACCCAATGTATAAACCTTTCATCAAAGCCAAATTTTGGCATAACCTTGAATAAATGATCATGTCTAACCCTATAAAAATCATTAGCCATATACAACTTGATCATCATGCCTTGGTATCATCTTTCTTGACCATAATGAATTGTTTCCTGGACCAGGATAATATTATCAAATATTTTTATTTTATGCACAAATACACCTTGGTTCTTAGTGATTAATTTTGGGCTAAGAAATTTCAATATTGAGGTAAAAATATTTGAAATGACTTTATAAGAAACATTACACAACTAGATTTGTTTAAACTTAGCAAAAGAATATGTATTTTCTTCCTTTGGGATCAATGCTAGAAAATAAGTATTGACTCCTCCACCCATGCAATTGAGTTTAAATGAGTAGTAAATCATTCTACACAAACCATATTTTATTACCTCCCAAAATTTATGATAAAAGTGAGTGGAAAACTCATCTAGTCTAGGGGATTTTTCTGAATTAAATGAGAACGCCACCTTTGGTATTTCTTCCTCTAAAATTTCCTTCATGAGCATTAAATTTTATGCATGAGAAATAATTTCAGCGAGATGTTCTAGCATACATATTTTTTCCTCAAGGTTGGTGGGACCAACAACACTATACAACTCAACACAGTGGCAACTACATCCTCTTTGATTTGCTAAAACATTGAAACTTTATTATCATTGATCAATAATTACTCAATGTTATTTTTCCATATCATGTTCCTTTATTCATTATGAAAAAGCTTTGAATTCATATCTCCTCACATGAGTCATAGAATCCTAGACTTTAATCTCTACTCATCTACCTCTTTTTTCAAATCATTATGAAAGGCTCCAAATTCTTCATTTTCCTCAGTTAACATCTCATAAGTAACATGACCTTCCTTTATGTTGGACTAAAGGGAATCCATTCTCATTTGATGTGATTGAATAGAAAATTTCATTTCCATTCTCTGCTCGTAGGCCCACTGATTTAAGGCTTCCTCAAGGTGCTTTACCTTCTTCTTCCATATTGAAATCAAATTGCCTGGGACCCATACTCTCCAAAATTGTTTTACCAAGTCGCTAAAACCTTATTTTCAATGACAACATGGATTATAGGGAAACATAATAGGCCCAAATCCTCATCTTCTAAAATTTCCAGTACAATGGGGTGGTGGTTGGAATTGTTCCAAGGGAGAATGAACGAGGATGCTATGATGTTTTTAATCATAAAAGAATAAGCAATTAGAAAGTGGTCCAGTCTTGCGGCTATATGGCTTGGACCAGATCTCATGTTATTCCAAGTAAACATGTTGGAGGTTGGTTTAACATCCAAGAATTTTAGACTTTGAATGAAGTCTTTCATAGATTCTTGAAATTGATCTCTTACTAAAGATCCACCTTTATTATCCCATTGACGCACAATAGTTTTAGAATCCCCTCCAAAAATAGACTTTGAACAAAAAGGGGAGTCTCCAGGATCCAATAAAGAATCCTATCGCTCTATTTTTTTGGGAAATTGTAACAACCCCTCCTAATCCTCATGATAACCCTAATTAAGAGGGGGTGGTTACTATGTTGACCCAAGATCCAACATGTCGCTATGGAAATGGCGTCTAAAATTTTGATCTTTTCAACTCGTTTAATGTCTGATTTTAAGATCACCATTGTGCTCATCTCATCAATACGATTATGGTGATATACAATTTTGCTTCAATTCAACCTATGGATCAAAATATGTGACAATTGAAGTTCTGGTGAGTTAGAGAGCACCATGTCATATTATTGTCCACATGGAAACCATTCCCCTAGCTAACCCTTAGTGCCACATGGAAACTATCTATTAGCTACCGACCTATTCATGGATTGGGATCCACACCCCACATTATGCATTAAAACACAAATATTTACACATATGAGACCCATTATATATAAAATTATATGCTTATATATTATTCCAACCATTCGACAGTTCATTGATTGCCGCCAAGTTTCTTGTCTCCCGGGCTCTGTTAACCAACTTTCTTCAACTGTATGCTTGCTTTCTGCTCCAGGGTTGACCCATCTGTGAGTTTGCATGTCTCTGATGAGTGGATTTTCGAGAGCGTGTCCACTAAATTGGAACAGGCTCACTTCATCATGCTTCTCCGTGGAATGCAATCCTATTTATACCTTAGGGAAAAAATCCCTAAGATTAGGTGTAACGTGGGCCACACCACTCAACCATCAACTTCTTGTGATTGATCCTCTACCCCTTTTCCACCTACGGCTTCAGTGGCTCCACCTTGCCACGCTAGCCTGAACCTACGTCATTTTGGGTGCTCCTCTTCTGTGACTTTTTGTGGGCTTCCAGGATGCAACCCCTCCAAGCTTACATCATCCAAGACCCTTTCCCAATTGTCAATCATGTCCCCTTCAATATTGGTCGCTCATTACTTTGGCATTACAGTGGGTTAATATTTATTGTCTCATGGCTGTCGATCTGGCTTGGAAACTAGCCCTTAATCGGCTTGAAAAATCCCTCTGTGACCATGAATAAGCTTAGAGGTTAATGGGATGAGGTAAGGATTTTTCCTGAGCCATTTTGTAACAACCGTGGGTTAAACCTTCATGTAATAAAATTAATAAAGGAAAAATAATGCCATGGTCATGGGACACATATTCCAAGCTAAATGTTGGGAAAAAAAATAGTGAAGAGATCATTTGTGATTAATTAATGGCTATGGAAATTGGAAAAGGTAATGACAAAGGCTTTGGAAAGGAAAAGTGGCATTTATTAGCATTTTATTTATGAAAATAATGGAAAATAGAAAAAAATGAAGGTGAAAGGTCACAGGTTGAATGTGAGGAGGAAATTGAAGGAAAATAATGGAAAATTGAAGAAAATAGAGGCCTCTATGATGAAAAGGCTTATGAGGATCAGTTCACAACTTTTGTCAGTGTTATATTTTGACAGTTCAATTTTGGAGCTCTCTCTCTCTCTCTCTCTCTCTCTCTCTCTCATACTCTTGGAAACTTAGTGTTTTTTTGGATCACTCTTGGAGGAGTAAGGGATACTTAGTATTTGGAGCAAGAAGGTAAAAGAAAAACAAGAAAATGCGATAGGACAGTGGGATTAGTAGCTAAAACAAGTTTTTCTTGTAGGTACCGAGTTGCATGTATGATTTCCTTGATAGTTGTGGCATGCATGACACATGCATGTGGTTTCTTGGTTTTTATCTGTGATTGGCATGGAGGATTACCCGGATGGATAATGGATTTTCCTAGCCTTTCCATTTCCTGGATAGCCATGGTGTTATGGGTTTACCTTTTTTTTTCTGATTGGTGCTCATTTACCTTATATTTGTGGGTTGAGTTACTAGTTCTTGGAAGCCTTTGTTGGACAAACGCTCTAGAATCCCTATAACAGTTTGGGTTGAGTTACTACTCCTCGAAGGCTTGGTTGGAAAAATACTTTGGAAGCCCTTGGTGTGTTGAGTTACTAGTCATGGAAACCCTGGTTGGACAAACACTCTAGAAGCCTGACGACAATTGTGGGTTGAGTTACTAATCCTGGAATCCTTGATTGGAAAAAATTCTCTTGAGCCTTGGACAACTTGGGTAGAGACTGATATGGTTATGGTTAGTGATGTCCAATCGTGAGGTGGAATCACTGGTTGAGGTTTGAGGTGGTTTTCCCTCTGGAAGCCCTGGTTTGTTTTTGTTTTAGTTATTCCATGAGATCCCAAATTCATGCCTGGAATAGGGCATGGGGGTGATTGGCTGAATGAAATATTTGGTTCAACCCAATCTATGGTTGGGTGGTACGTGGAAGTCCCAATGCTCATTGTATTTTTCATATGTAAATAAGAATTATTTTCCTCTTGTATTTGATGGGTAAATGTACTTAATATTATGTGATCTTGATAGTGTTCTATCATTTTTATTTTGTTGGTTATATGCTGGTTATGAACATGGTTTATGATAGACTTGAGTTATGGCTCTCATCATGTTTTTATTAGTAGATGAAATATTAATGAATTCATGACCCGATAGACAATCTTGCAGCTATTATGAGAAGGCATCAATCCTTCCTGATGAATCTCAGATAAGTATGAAGTCCCTATGTTCAGATGTGTTTAAATGACCTGTAGACTACATGTTCATGATGTGCTTGAAGAAATGTCGTTCATGGCTATGCCTTGTCATATCAGGTCCTTGTTCAAGTTTTGCATAAGAGGCCTTGTCATGTTGTTATTTATCCTTTATGAGAGTTTCATCAAGTTCTTGGAAGAGGCTTGAGTCCTGGCCCTGAAAAAGTGGCTCGAAATCTGGATTCGTTGGAAAACAACTTCTTAAAAAGTGTTGCAGTCGCATGGATGCCTTGTTGTGCATGCGACTAGAGGGTTTTAGTCGCATGGAGGACTTTTCATCAGTAACAATGTAAACTTTGAAACGAGAACAAAAACGAGTATCCGCTTTTTTGAGGTAGCAAAAAAGTAATCCGGTTTCGAAAAGTGCTCATCCAGAATACATTTTTTTTGGAACATATTTTGACACTTTAAATTTTCTTTTGTATCAAGGATACTTTTTTTTTTAGATGTTAGTGATTTTCATGTTGATTTTGAAAAGTGTTGATGCAACATCAACCCCCTTTTTTAGAGGGCTTATTTTTTACACTTGAAATTTTCTAATGTATTAAGTTGTGACGATATTTTTTTTTTTAAACGTTGAGCATTTTCATGCATGTTTTGAAAAGCATTAACATTTTTTTTTTTTTAAGGAAATTTTGGACACTTTAAATGTTCTTATGTCCAAAGTATAAATAATTTTCTTAAAAATGTTGATTATTTAACAAATTTTCAAGTTTTCTTATGTCTCTTAATGTTTTTCGTCGTAGGATATATATATTTTTAAGGGTTTTCCAAACATGTGTTTTTTTGGTTTTTTTTTCATTGTTCTTTTTAGAATGATTTTTTTTTTTTTTTTTTTGCAAAATAAAAAAAATAACAACAAAAATAAGTAAAAAGACAAATATAAAATTATTCTGAGAATCGGCTTGCCATCCCAGGGGCGCTCGCCAGCTGGGTTGGGCAACGTAATTTTATTTTAATTTTAATAATGGTTTTAATTTATTTTTTTTAATTAAGTTATATCAATTTTTTAATTTATTTATTTATGTTTTGTGTTTAATTTTTTCTAACCATGCTTATATATATTTTTTTTAATTTAATTGTTTTTTATGTTTTTTAATTTTTTTATAATATTTTTTATTTTTTTATGTTTTTCATTTGATTCTAATGTTTTTTTTAAACATTTAGGGTTAATTTTTTTTTAAATTATTTAAAAATGTTTTTATTTTTTATTTTTTATTTCTAATTTTTTTGTTGATTTTATTTTTTGGTACATTTTTAATGTTTTTTTTGTCTTTTTATATATAATTTTGTTTTTTTTGTTTTTTTACTTATTTTTATTGTTATTTTGTTAATTATGCTTGTTTTGAATTTTTTTTGCATTTTTATTTGTTTTTATAGTTTTTTTTTTTTACTTTTTAGTTTAGTTTTTTTTTCAAGTTAATTTTATTTTTTGGTACATTTTTAATGTTTTTTTTTGTCTTTTTATATATAATTTTATATTTGTTTTTTTTACATTTTTTATGTTTGATTTTAATTAATTTTGTTTTTTGGTATTTTTTTTTTAATGTTTGATTTGGTTTTTTTAGTTTTCATATAAATATTTTTATTAGTGTTTTTTGTCCATGTTTTTATATTTGTTTTTTTTTACCATGTTTTTTTTTTAGATATTTTTATGTTCTAATATATATTATTATCTACTTATTATTTTTTTTACTTTTTTTTGTGTTTTTGTTTTTGTTTTTATTTTTCTCTTCTTCTTTTTTGTCATGTTTTTACTTTTATTTTTTATGTTTAAATACATCACCCCGATCGGGTGCAAATAATTGAACCAATGACTTCACATCAAGAAGTGCTTTAACAACCCACCCAATCACTGTCTATCCAAGACCCGTTGAACTTTATTTACTTATTATTATTTTTAAAACTTTTCCAGTTTTATTTTATTTTTTTCAATGTTTTTATTTTTGTTTTCTTTTAAACTGATTTTAACTCAATTAATTGATTTAACTAATTACAACTCACAAATAACTGTAACTAGACTCCATAAAATCATGGGAGAACTCTACATGCCTCCTCTCTGACCCTCAACTTGAATTTCCTAAGCTAACTTAGTTAACTAATAAAAGTTGTCCTGAGATGAAATGACAATTTCTTTTCCAATTTAATTAAGGGAAAATTAAATCGGAAGTCTGCTATGGTGCCATTTCTGGGTGCCATTTTCAACGTTTCTTGTTGCCAATTTAAACACTTCCTCTCAACAAGAAAGGAATTCAACTCTATCCCGATCTGGTACCTTTGGAATGTTCTGCATGCAACACTTCTCTCTAGTGTTGTTGCTACTGCAACTCGTGAAACTAAATAGCCTCCAAAAATGAATTAGTATGATGTATATGTCATCAGAGTCTCTGACTGCTACTAGTTACTGCATTGTATACTGAAAACTCTGCACTGCTATTGACTTGCATCTGTGCTCTTGCACGATTGCCAAATTTGATCTACGCTCCAGTATCTAACATCTGTCACTCTAATTTCTGTATTTTTGACATATGACTGCATCAATCGCTACTGATCATTCCTGCTACTGACTATTGTGGGCACTTTAGTGAGGTTTGATCCATGAGATAAGTCATCTCAATGGATCCTGCCCAAATTTCTTCTCTTGGGATTATGTCTTCACATACCCCTCCTCTCACCTGGAGGTATGGCTGCATGTGCTGCCTCTACCCATGTGGTTCAAAATTTCCCCCTCTTGGAGGTCTCTACTTGAGTGGACACCTCCAATCTGCCTCCTATCTGCTTCTCCAATTGTGGTTGCTCCAAAACCTTCTGAGACTGATTCTGAGGCTGCAAGTTGAGAGGTAATTTATGCTCCCTCTCAACCACCAAGCCACTAACCTCTGCTTTGCTCCTCAAATATTTGCATGCATATTTGACCTTGAGAGCATACAGGTTCTTGATTCTTACACCGATTTGTTTCACCCATCCCATGGCGATATGTTTAAGGAACAACTTTCCTTTTCTAAATGTCACATCATAACCACGGTCTTCCAATACCGCTACGGAGACAAGGTTCTTCTTTAGTCCTGGAACAAACAAAACATTTTTGAGTCTGAGAGGGGAGCCAGTGATGAAGGGGCATTAGGCAAAAAGAAAATTCCATGTATTTTTAAATTATTTAGGGGTTTTATGTTTTAAGGGAGTTGGCTTTTTATGAATGATTTGAGTGATTTCTAGAATGAAAATTAATTAAATCTTGTGAGGAAATTGTAAATGTTATCGAATGTTTGAGAACATGAGAGAATTTGGCTAGTTGAGAATGTAAAGGGATTGAGAGATTTTAAATTGGAGTTTGTTTCATTAATTGTAGAGGAAAGAGGATCCTTAGGGATTAAATACTGATTTCAGGAATTAGAGGATATTTGGGATTTTGTTGAGAGAATGTAGGAACTGAAACCAAAAATAGTTCCAAGGCTTTTTGTATAAAATGTAAGCCTAATAGGCATAAAAAAAAAGAATAGAGATTTGAGACTTGAGTAGAGTAGAATAGAAGCGGGGTTTTGATTGTAAGCCTTCGGGAAAAGTAGTGGAAAAAGGCCACTGATATAGAAAATCAAGCCAAGGAAAATTCCTATGTAAATACTAGGTTTTAATACAGGAAAAACTCAATTTCTGGGTTTGTATTGAGTACATATTGTGTACAATGGGATTGATGGAACAGAGAGATTTTTGTCATGTTATGTTCAAATTGCATGTTTGATTGTGTGATTGGAGAATGAATATTCATTTATTTGAATTCTGTGTGACTGAGCAAATTAGCATCGATCTCAGAGTAGATAAATGATATTAAATAGAATTTCCATGGACCTTAAATTGAAGGATTAAATTTCCTGAATGTATTATGAAAATGGAATGTTGGTTTCAAAGAGAAGGTATTATTACACATTCTGTTGTGTAATAAACAATGCAGCAAAATCTGGGTTGAAGTCAAATGTGGGGTTTTATTGTAATGGAAACGATAGTTATAGAACTATTGAAAATCAAGATTTTCAAGTTCTGAATTGTGTTATGGTAGAGGAAATCTGTGTGAACCAAGGCAATGAATAATTGCAGAGAATTGAATTGTGTTGATGTATGCTAGAGAGGATTTTTGAACATTTGATGGAAGGCTGTTCGAAACTTTGAAGCGAAGGGAAGAGAGTTTTTAAATTGTTCGGATTATTGAATTGAAGGCAGATACGATGGCGTAATGATGTTGAGTAATGAGATTGGATAATAGAACCGGAAGGTGAAGGCACATATTTTTAATTAAGAACCATAGTTATGTTTACAAAACCCGATTAATGGAAGCGGAACTTTGAGTGGAATATGGCAGCATTGTAATAAACAACGTTGAATAACTGGTGTTAAACCCATGAAGATATATGCAGAATTTCCTTAATGAAGAAGGCAGAAATACAAAGTAAAGGCGCAGAGAAGTGGAACTGTGCGGTAAAACTGTGGAGCGGTTTTGCAAATCCATAAATGGGTTTCACATGGTTGAAACCTGGTAAGTAGTTTCTTCCAATTGAACGCGATAGTCTTAGATGGGCAGCATGTGGCATGGGTGGTATTCAAATACCATTTGTTTCGCGTGAATTTTGGTGGATAAGTCACGAGGCTTAAATTAATGTGATATCCGTTCGATGATACCCATAGAAGGATCAACGACATTCGCGCTCGGAAGGTGCGTGGAGGTTAAGCATGGTAAGTTGATAGCTGATGTGGGACCAAAAATTCATAAATGTTGGCGCTTGAGGTTTTAATCAAAGTTGAACTTTGATATGAAATGAAATGTTATTTTTGGCATTCGGATTTATGAATACATTTGTGGTTGGTAAATGTATTTTCCAAAGGTTCAGTTAATAACTTTGATATTTATTAATCAAGGATGGATGTGTGGACATAATTGCATTTCCATGTGAAGGATTGGTATGTTGCGAGCATTATAAAATGGGTTTTACTATAAGCTGAATGTTGATTCGCAATTCCCATGAGGTGAGAGCTAAAGTTTATACATTTGGATTTATTGAAAAGTATCGAATATTGATTCGATATTCATGAGATGTTTTTAAAGCATATGGTTTGACCTTAAAGTCAAGAATATAAGCAAAGCTTCCGCATATACAATTTGATATGTATGGTTTCATAACCATAGAGTATGAGGGTTGTATTGTATTGTTTTTATAACCATGAGTTTTAAAGAAGCTTTCGCATTAGTTATAAAAATTTGCCCAGATTGTGATATTATTTGGGCATTAAATTGAAATGCATTTTTATATGCATCATAGAGAGAGAAAGTGGGTTTTGTAGCCCTCGGGCTGCTATCAGTCAGTCTCCCACTAAAAGTAACTCTACCTATGTCGATCACGTTATACCTCCCTTCATCTCCAAACTCTATTTTTTGCTGGAGGTCCTTCTCCTCCAAGTCACTGAAGAGATCTCTATTCGCCGTCATATGGAACAAGGCACCACTATCCATATACCACATGCATCCCATTACATTGTTGGCCATGCATGCAATGAGAGTAAAATCAAGAATGAATTATGAAGCTAGCACTTACACTAGTTGCTGCAACTACAGGCTCCTTCTTTCTTGCCTTCTGTGGGCAGAGGCATAATGTCTGTGCTCGTGACAGTGAAAACACTTGACCTTGGATAAGTCTCTCTTTCCCTCTTCTCCTTGGGAATTCTTTCCCTTGGATTTCTTGCCTTTTCCGACTTATGCAAAATATTCTTCTTTATCTGTGCTGGAGGTCCCGTCCCAGGTGCTTCGCCTTATCTCTTCTTGTACTAAGTCGGACCATAATCTCTCTCAGCCTGGTAAATTCTCCCTCCCATTCACAGAGTCGTGGTAGCTATGCCAGCTCTTGGGAAGGCCTAAAAGTGTTAGGCTCACCAAATCATCACCGGCTACTGTCACACCAACACTTCCAAGCTTATCTCGACATTGAGTGAACTTCGTCAAGTATTTTTGAATCGTGTCGCCCTCCTCCAACTTGATCTTGCAGAGCTTATATTTCAGTGCCAACTTCTTGTGGTCATTGCTATTTTGAAAAATATCTATTAAGGCCTTTCACATAGCATATGGCGTCGCCTTTCCATGGAGACTCGAGACAATATGATCTCGAACTCCCTCTACCAAGATCCTTCTCCCCTTTGTTACATTCTTCTTCCATGCATCAAGAAGTTTAGCATACATTGTTGCGGGCTGAGGAATATCATTGTTAATGAATGCCTTCAGTCTGTTGTCCTCTAGCACTACCTCCATCATGTTCTTCTATGCTATGTAATTATAATTTCACTCAAGGGAATATTCGAGTCTCAAGCCATTGAAAGACATGTTGATATGTCATTGGTCTTTAAGAATAAATCTGCAAATTCGATGAAACTGTTCAAAACAAACCCTAGTTTCATCTCTTCTATTGTGATTCTTGGTGCTCTTATACCATATAGAAATTATACCAATGGATTCAATCTGATATTGTAAGTACTAAAACAAAATACCTGGATCTATTCTACAAATTGTGAAAACCAATTACGATCACACAATTACATAAAAAGTAAGAGAAAGAAATTATCAATCACGCAACACAATATGTATCTGGGGAAAGCCTCAGCTAAAAACCCCGCTATAAGTCAAGATCATGAAACAATACAATTTCTTTTCTTTTCTTTTAAGGGGGTTTTGTCGGGGACTAGTACTCATGGAAGACATCTTAACCATGGTTTCAACCATCTACTCAGTAGCACTAGAGGCTGGACTTGCTGCCACTGAACTCTCAATAGATTCACCTATTTGGAGATCTATGTCCATTTGTGAAATATTAGTTGTGATTCCTTCCAAACTCTTAGTATCTCCTTGTTGATCAAAATATTCACTCCACATATCAATGTTTGCATGTCATTTAACTTGAAAAATTGGCATGTGTTCATAAGAAGTTAAGCCTACTTTATTTCTCAATTTAGATATAATATGGTGAGGGCCATATCTCCAAGAAAAATTTGTTTGCAAGCAATATGAAATTAATTATTTTTCAATAATCTCAGAAGCACTTCTATTTTTAATCATTAAAGATAAGATATCATAAGGCATTGCAATCCTTATATTTTTATTTTTTGAAATAAAGTGAGCTTCATGGACTAATAACCTATGTCTAGCCACTTATAAAGCAAATAGGGGTAATGAGTTCAGGTAAAAAATAAGGCTTGCCTTCAAAACCATAAATTCTTATAACTTTGTGGTTTTGGAATAGGAACCAGTCCCTTATTTTGATATCTTTGATTAAGTGCAATTTTTTTATAAAATCATCATGCATCCTTTATGGAATATTTTTTAGCAATTTTTCATATAGATGGAAAAGGAAAGAATTTTCATATAGGATGTAGCCCTCTTCCAATTTTCTTGGGTATAACACTTTGGCGAATTTGTCTATTTCTTTTCCTTTTTGATGAATGTCCTTATTTTCTAATGCTATCCCTTTACTTGTTAAGTACTTTTGATGGAAAAAAATGAATAAGTGTATATGGTATGTAGTATAAAATTGAAAGACAATATAGTGTTATAAAACAATGGGCGATGTTTCGAATCTCAACGGGGATCCATCTTTAGGACAAGAGGTTGAAGGAAGAATGAAAGAAGGACCCAGATGAAGGTTTTAATAGTGACAGAGAGAAAAGAAAAACAGACAAGAACTAAGTAAGTAATATTCTATTAATTAATTTAATAAATTTTATTAATAAATAAATAACTAGTTTATTATAAATTTTAATAAATTTTAATAATTTTTCATAAATTTAAAATGTTTATAAAATATAATTTAATCAACCATTCAAAAATAATTCTATTAATTTTATTTTAATAAATTTTTAATAAATTTATTTATTTTTTCATTAATTCAGTAAAAAAATTTTATTTTAATAAATTTAAATAAAATTTTCTATTTTAAAATTTTTAATAGTTTATATAAAATAATTTAATTAATAATAATAATTATTTTTATTTTTATTTTAAGTAATAAAAAACCAAATGTATAATTTTTTAGAATTTTAGAATTTTAGAATTATAATTATTACTAACTTAAAAATTATTTAAATAAATTTATAGTCTTTGGTGAAGAGTTTTATAATATATTTTCTAAAATAAGTGAAAACTCTAAATGATAATAATTATTAATAAAAGTTAATAAATAAAAATAATAAAATAGAAATAATAGTTTATTAATTAATATTAACATTCATTTATTGAAAATAAATGTTAATAAATATTAATAATTATTATTTATTTAATTTTAATAATTATTTAAATTATTCTTTATTAGAAAAATTGATTTAATCCCAATTACTCCTAATTAATCCTAATTTATTTATGACTAATTTTTTTTAATTAAAAATAAATTAGATACTCATAAAAATATTATTTAATTAATTTTTATTAATGGTAATAAAATTAATTAATGATAATTATTAAAAGTAAATAATTCAATATGTTGTTTTTTACGAACAAACCCCAAAATATTATGGAAGAGAAGCAAACCTATGATACTATACCCGGGACGAAGACGAACTCGAGGAGCATATCTGCCAAATTAGAGGCCGCCAACTGTCACTAATCTTGTATCCTCCACCCCTATTAATGTTGTGAGGGTGTTTTATAATTTCAAGGGCTTCTTTAATTTTTCTTCTTTGATAGTGTTCCTCCTTGGCGATGATTCTAGCATCCTCAAGACGCAAATGATGCTTTGTTTTCGAGGAGTGATCAGCAAGGGCCGAGGTGCAAGATCACTCATGTTTAATATCGGCTTCGTGTTCTTTAAGATGCTTTTGAAGAGAGTGCTTAGTTTCACCAATATAACTTTTCCTGAATGAGCAGTCAATCTTGAAGACACATTTAAGTTGTTCATGCATAATACTATCTTTAACCGACTACATTTTAAGTCTTATTGTTCCAGCTGTTGAAAATTGTGCGAAAATGCCATTCCTTCCCAAAATATTGGTGATATTATCCATAACACCCTCAATGTATGGTAGAAAAACCCTAACACAATTTTCTTGCGGTCCTTGGCGCTTCTTGGATATGACCGAACCCTTAGCTCCTTTTATGGCTTTCCTGATCTATTTTTCTTTATAACCTATACCCATGAAAACATATGTCAAGTGAGTGATTTCATCCTTCAGGTGCTCTTCATTGGATATCCTCAGGGCTCTCATAGCAAGAGTGTTAAGGACACCGAACTTCTAGGCCGGATGATGGTAAGACTCATCATGAAGATAATTGTTAGTATGGGTTTTCTTCCTGAACACCCAATGCCCCATTGTTCCATCCTCCTTTCTAGTAAGAAGGACATCCAAGAAAGGAATGCTCTTGTTTTCTTCAATCTCCATAGTAAACTTAATTTCTTAGGAAATTGGGTTGAGGTGATTAAAGAATCTCTCAAGATTTTCCCTACCATGCATCCACTTTATGTTGGTGTCGTCTACAAATATCTTCACCCAACTGGACTTAAGGGAAAGGAGGTAAGGGATTTCTTCTCAAATTGCTCCATAAATAAGTTGGCGACAATAGGCGAGAGAGGCGATCCCATTGTGACACCAGATACCTGCTCATAGAATTCTCCTTGGAAGATGAAGAAGGTGGATTGTAAACAAATCTCTCCAAGCTTGGTTGTTTCTGGATCCGTAACCTCATTAATAACTTGCACTACTTCATCTAACGGAATTTTGGTGAATAATGAAACTACATCAAAACTTACCAAAATGTCACTCTCCTCCGCCCTTTCTACCTTAATAAGTTTAATGAAATCATTAGAGTCCTTAATGAAGGAATCAATGTTTCCAACAAGAAGCTTTGAGAATTTTGGCAACATATTTCGTCAATTCATAGGTGGGGGATCCTATGGTATTAAAAATCGGTCTAAGGGGAACCCCTTCTTTGTGAACCTTGGGAAGCCCATAAATTCTTGGAATGACCTCACATGAATGGGTTAATTTCTTTTTTTTAACTTTTCATTGAGATGGGAGTTTGAGATTGCCTTCTTGGCTTCTCTTAAAACTTTCAGAAAGGGGTTGGACTTAAGCTTCTTATAGCTACTACAACCGAGATGCTTATTCATTTTTCTAATATAATCCACCTTATCTAAAACGACTGTAGCTCCTCCCTTGTCCTCCATAAGGACAACGATATCTTCATTATTGCGAAGCGCTTTTAGAGCACTCATCTCCTCTTTGCAGAGGTTACTGTTAAGATCCATTGCTTTCTTTAGAACAAGGGAGCATTCTTGTCTAAGAGCTTCTTTTTCATCTAGGGGTGAGCTTTGAATGCCTTCTTCAATGCTACAAACAATGCTCTCCTTTGGAACGCCTTTAGGGGCCACATTGAAACCCAAACCTTTGCTGAGAATCCTAAGGGTTTCTTGACTTAACCCCACCGAGGATAGGTTCACAACTTTCTTTCTATTGGTTCCATTGGCATCATTATTTAAATGATTATTTATAAGATTATTATCCTCCATGCTCCCTGACCTGTTGCCTACCAGACTAGTTGAATTCATGTTGGTTAAATTCTTACTCAAAGAATTAATGAAGCCATGGTCCACAACTAGCTCCTCTTTTCCATTAGGGCGCACATTATTGTGCCTCTCATCATTATACCCATCGTACTTGTTAGAGTCCTATAATTTATAGTATCACAAGGTGACTGTGTATTTTTTACTTGCAAATTTTCATATTGTACATATATTTCAATATTCAAAAGTGTTTCCAAAGAAGATAAAAAGAAACAAAAATAAGAATAAAAGAGGGTGAAAAAAAGGAAAATAAAAACCCCACAAAAAATGAATATTTCTGAAAGTTCTGCAAATCAAAATGCCTCTGCTATTTAAAAAAAAAGTTTGTTTAATCATATAGTGTAATCATGATTGTACAATTTTGAATTTTTGCTGATAGGTTAGAAAATGAATATTTGCAAAACTGTTTAATCTTGGCTTATCAGTAGATAGGTAAAAAATGACATTGGTTCAACAGCTTAATCTGAACCAATAGGAGAAATAACGGATATGTGGTAGGTTAGAAATTCAAAAGAAAAATGATTTCAAGGTCTGCAAGTCTAAATGCACCCTAAAAAGAAGAAAAAAATGTTAAATTTGTAGTTTGGTTAGGTAGACACATTGAAAAACAAGAATGAAAGAAAATTTGTAAATATTATTTCACGAAGTAGAGAATCAAAATTCCACTTTTCCTATGGTGGAAGAAGAAGGACCAAAACATAAGGTGCTTGCATTCAAGAGATCGAAAAAACAGGGTTATATTTCGAAGTTTAGGGAGTCAAATATATTTCCATAGTTGTTTGGGCATATTTTGTGTTTTCATTCATTTTGCCCTAAACCCTAAAATATTGTTGTCCCCTTATCCCACCTCGCTCATATTTTCCTTAACCTAAAGTTATGCACTACCCCTCGACTTTCATATCCTGACCCCACCATCCCATCACATGTCTCGTCACACCTCACATCACTCGTCCCATTCTCGCTAACCACCTTGCAGCTCCCCATCTTCCCCACCCACCACCACACATCTGATGGCCCACAATACGTTCCGGCCCCTCCTCACCCTCCGAACATTAACAACTTGGGGGTGGGGTCCGAAATAGGCAGTACCTGATACCGTCTAACATGCTACCTATCACGCCCACAGCTATTCGCACCACCCCCCCCCCCCCACCACCCCCGTCGATACCATAGAATGCCACCACCCCCCTTTGAAATTATTTTTCATTGCCCAAAAAACCGTTGCACCCACTGATCATTGGACTATCCGTTGCCCGCTGCCTCTGTGCCATGTCCCCGCTTACCTATCCCTCCTGTCCAATCACGTTCACTCCCGCCAAGAAAGTCATTGCACCGTAAATGGTTGGGTTGTTGTCCAACGGACCCGCGCCACCTCAACGACCACTAATCACAAATTAAAGGACAAACTCGTGCCCGATTCATAGTTTACAATGCTCGTTTTTATTTAATATTGTAGATATCGAATTTACAGATATTTAAGGAGAAATCACATGTTAAACACTATTGCAGAAGAACCTTTGTTTAGCGAAAGAGTCGACAACTCTCGGCAAATTGGATTACAGTTTCCTCTTCAAACTGTTCCATTCTGATCGTGGCCCCTTCTATTATCTCCCTTCCCCAATATTGATCGATGTCACTCTCCCTTCTCTGCTCCCTTTTTTCCTACATCCCATTCTTCATTGCATATTGAGAATAAGCTACAGAAGACTTATCAGGCCTCCTAAGAAGGACCATGAGCCTTTCAAACCCATGGTTTACCCTCAAGTGGATCTAGATCATATAGCCCTGGCAGACCGAGATAAAAATATTCATGAGACACAGTCAGACTTCGACTTGTTCGATGTCTACTGCTGGCTCGAGGATAAATATCTCAATGAAGCTGATGACATTGGCTTGTGGGAAACCCATCTACCTCTTTACATCTTTCCCAAAACCCATAGTTTCCCAGAATTCATCAGAAAATGCCAAGCCTGCTATGATATTAATCAAAGAACCATAGTCACCCCAATAGGATAAATCTTGTTCACCATTAATGCCCAATCCATTCAACAAATGATGTAGGCCCCCACTCCTGAACAAACAGTCCCCTTCTCTTATGAAGCCCTTAGGAAACATTATCATAGAATTTATTTTGCCAGCAAAGCCAAAAATCTATAAATTTTCTTGGCAACTGATGCACCAATGCCTATAAAAAATCCACCCTACCCTTCATCTATCTTTCCCGATAGGACCAAACACATTATCACTGTTCTATCTTACTTATTAGGTTATCACTCTGATCAGTGGGTAGATGAAGCTCTGATAGGCTTTTTTTCCATTCTCTTCTCAGAAGATAAACCCACAATCATGTTTAATTATGCACAATTTCTTGCAGATGTCATTCATGAATAGTTTTTAAAGTTTAAGATAGAGGATGTTTTCAAATACACCTCTGTGTTAGTGTATATGTTTGTTTATTTCAAGTCGACTAGGTTTCAATTTCAGATGACCAAGGTAAATGAAGATGCTGAGCCTCAGTCTGTAATTTTCTGGGCTACCCTGCTAGCAAAGGAACATAAGAAATATACATACAAGGATTTTGTGAATTTTTTGTGCATCCAGCCATCAGCACACTCAGCAGTGCAGTAGAGCCTAGGATAAGTGAAAAAATTAGGAAAACCATGCAGCTAATAGAGCAAGTGAAGACAACATATTGGTACTTGTACTAAAATTTAACTGTGATTCGAGTCTATGGAAGTGATAAAGCCCCTTACAAGTTTCCAAATTTCCTCTCCATGAGGGCATTTTCACTAGATTACATAAGGAAAATGATAGATGTAGATGAGATCCACTTTTTTTCTGCAAAGAAGAAGGCCCAGTTCAGAATCAAGACAAAAATTGGGCCTTTCATCTACAACAGTAGAGCATCAGGGAAGGAGGCAGATAAGATACTGAAGGGGATGGGTTTCAGCCACATTTTTACTTGGTCTTATGACCCTGCAGAGATTATCTCCAAGAAAAGGGTGGAAAATAGATCCACACCCTATGTTCATACACACAAACCTGCAATTGAGTAGTATGTCGATCAAACAGAATGGGTGACCAACACCCTCCAATAAGATGAAGAACAGGTGATCTCCACTTCAGGTATCTAGACCCCAACACCACAAGAAAGGAGGAGTGCAGAAGAAAAATAAGACAAGGGGAAAGAGCAAGAGAAAGAGTTAGGGAGCAAGAGGCCAAGAGAGGATCATTCACCTTCGGTGATTGATACCTCTAGCAAAGAAGTCAAACTAAAATATATGAAAAGGGCCTGAATTCACATGGAGATCCGTCAAGGAGGTTAATCAGAGCAGCAGACAGTGATTCACATCATGGACACTCGTAAGTCATCACCGGAAGGTGCATAAATAATGGCCTCTCCTTCATCATCATCCACAGTGTCTGTGCAAAAATAAGGTATACAAGCATCTACTTCTAGACCAGCCATAGAAGGAAAAGAGAAGTCTACCTTTGAGATATTCAAAGAGATAAATTTAAGGAAAGAGGTGATGAAGACTAACACATGCAATCAATTCTAGAAGCAGACCTCAAATTCACAAAGCAGGCTATTGTCTGCCTTTGACACTGAAAAAGGGAGGATGCAGATGGAATTTCTAGAAGCCATGGTCCCACAGCATCAAGGAGCAGGAGATTATAAGAAAGCATCATTGGAGTTTAGCACCAAGGACATCCATCCTATTGACCAGATGGAATTACACAAGCATATCAGGGAGATGGTAGCCTCAACCTTGACAAGTACTACTTGAGCTTGTCAAAACTGCAAGTGTCTTTATCTAATACCCAATCACAGCTCAAGATGGAGAAGATATCTGCCATGGCTAAAGACTCAAGGATTAAGTATTTAGAATATTTAATAGTGAAGTTTGGGTATGACCCAACCAATGTTCAAGCTGTGGAGGAGATTTTGAAGAAAAATAATGCTGACACAGCAACCCTTAGAAAACAACTCAAGATGCCAGTAACATAAGACCCCCTGGCTAAGGGCATTGAGGAAGATTAGTCACAGAAGGCAGAGTTAATAAAGTTAGTTATTGAACAGTCTTCCCAAATCAAACAAATGGAGATCGAGATGGAGAAACTACTGAAGGAAAAAGAAGAAGCAGCTCGAGGGACACTCATCCCATTAGAAGTTGTCCCTATTTCATCAATTCCATTAGCTACTCCAGCAACTGCTGGAGCATCCAGTGGGACAGATCAGCTGTCCAAAGCTATGGAAAGCATGACCTTGCAATCACAAGAGATGAAGAAATTGGAGACACAAATTGGCATCCTGAGGGATCAAAAGGAAAAATCATAAACTTCCCATTAGATAGCCAAGAAGTAGATTGAGAGGTTGGAGAAGGAAAAAAAGGAATTTTAGGCTAGCAACACTTTGGGCCAAATGAAGCTGACAATTTGGAGCAATATCATAGAGTCAGTGGATGAAATATAGCATTCCATCCACATTATTTTTTAACAAAAGGAGTTAATTGACAAATGCAAAGTGGCTATCGAGAAAGCAAATCAGGAGTTGGGAAATATGCCAATAACAACCCCCAAGATCATAAAATTCTTGAATTCCAAAACCAGTTTTGAGCTGGAAGAGCTAGATGTACAGGACAGAACATCAGCCATACTAGAGGTGAAAAGGGTCCTCACTAAGAGGAATTTAGTGAGGCAAATAGAGGAGAAGTGTCATGAATTGGACATGGCCATCAGTAGATTCTTACACAAGATTGAGCCCTTGAGGGAAAAGGGACTGCCCTCACTATATGTAATTAATAACAACCTGGTCCAAAAGGGAGATTATATGACCAAACTCAGGGAAGCAGCTAAGGATACCACCCAATATTCCAACATTAAAGGGAACATGACTGGGAAGGTTGTCTTGGATCTCCTGAGCAATGATATCTTCATTCAACATGAGTTGAAGCATGCTTTTCTCACTAGGCCTACTTTAAGCAAATACATAGAGGTGGATGAAGTCATAGGGGCTTCAATACGGGAGCAATACTATAGCACGTGGGGTTCATATTGGGGGATATATAATGAGGAAAAAATGACATAATATATTGGGGGATATATAGGGAGTAAAGGGTTTCTATATTCGCAGGTATAAAAAATGCAGCTCAAATTTAATGAAAAAATATAAAGGGGTATAAAAAATGTTAATAAAAAAATGGATACCTACAATATATAATGAAATTAGGTTCCTTTTAAATTGGGAAGGTGTATTGGGTTTATATTGGTAGGGGGTTAAATAATGTTCTTTTTAGAGGAATTTTCCAATATGTACACAAATTAAGGGTATTGTTTACTATTTTATGATCACATGTGATGTGTTAGAGGTTCATTGAGTGAAGCCCCCGTGGATGAAGTGTACCGACAGGTCATAGAAACGAGAATTCAAGGCAAGAAGGAGTGGGGAAAATTTTGCATGTACCAAGGATGAAAAAGCATGATGGACGCGTCAGCACAACCACCGGTTGATTAGAAGTGCCAGCATCGTGTCATATTAATGATCCAGTAGAGGTGACCCAAAACTAGAGCCATTTGTCACAGCCACTATCATTGCCTCTTCGTGACCACCTCATCCACCTTCATCCTACTTTTTGAATTATGAAGAGCTGCCAAAGTTAATGCTATAGTCGGTGTTTTGCCAGAGATTTTTGTTCGGGCCTTGCATGGCCATAGTTGTCTAGTTTTAATTAAATCGTAATTAATGAAGATGCCGAAGTAGATTAGGGCAACCAACATAGTTGCAATTAAATACTGCATGTAATTTCATTATTAAGGGTTGGACCTTGTTAGACTCTGCATTGTAAGAACCATTGTATTGGAGCACTATAGTTTTTGAGCTAGGCATCAATAATAAGAGATCGTTCACAAGATTCTTGAGCTATGTTAATGGTGATTTTTTTTCCTCTGTGTTAATTTTTTCTCTGTATTTCATGCTGTGCATCGATTTATCTGATTGTAAAACAAAAAATTTAGATTAAGATTTGTTGAGAGAGCACCTTAATTTTGTCTGTGTTTACTTTTTTAATGTTTTTTTCTGAAGTATGGTTAAATAATTCTTAATTTATCTTTAGCTATCACTGAACTCACAAATTTCTTTCATCTCATATTCACACTGCCAGTAAGATCCAGTCTGCATAGTTATCTTTCCCTATGAATGCCCTCAAAAATTTAATGCACAATCCAGTCTTTTATGACTCCATAGCCCAAAGGATTAAGTTTCACAGCTCTATATTTCCAACCACACAATCAATCCAAACAACCAGCTCTCATAATTTATATAACTAGCCTAATATAAACATTTATAACCATCAAGATAAATCATAAAAACAAAGAGAGCCCTCTCTGAGTCTAGGAAGGCTAGGTCCTGGATTCCAAAGAAGTTTGATGTTGTCCTCTGTCATTTATTCTTTCCAATCTTATAAATTATAGGGCCACAACATAATGGTGACCATAATGGGGGCTTATTGAAAAGGCTTAGTATTTCATCAGCACTAAGAAACCCCAGACGAAACATTGTATAATTCAAGTATTTTCTAGAGATTGGTTTTTCAGCTGTGTTGCTAATATTCAGCGTGTCTGTGCTCTGGGTCTAAATTCTAGCTTCCAGAAGAATCTTTACCAGATCCCATACTGACCCAAATCCTCCTACAATAGTTGAAAATCTAGAGAAAATCCTAAGAAAAAGCCCTAGAGATGAGAGTCAAAATTTTGACAGAACCCCCCATAGAGCAAGTTCCCTCCCTGGAAACCTCCCTGGAAACCTTGTAACCTTGCAGGATATCCAGTTTGATTTACATTTTGAACAAATCTTATTCATGAACAAATCTCAAAATGGGACAACCCAAACAATTTTTGACCCATCTATCCTACAAGAGAGTCTAGTTGGGGAAGCCTCCACCTCCACATAAACTGACCTCTAGCTTCTCCAACAGTTTGACTCCCTCCAAGATCTGGTAGTAGGTTTCACATCAGCTGTTGATGATGCTTACCTTCAAAAATCTATAGAGTTATATGTTCTTAGTACAACAGCTCCTTCTATTATTTCCAAGTCTTCTCATCCTTAGTCAATCCATTCAGGTAACTCCTACCATTTCCTTGAACATTTCCCACCAAAGTGCCCAAACCTCCACTCATACACCCACTGTCCACGTTCCTCCATTTAATCCTCAACCTCCCTTGGTCAACCCTCCTCTTATTAATCCCCCTTTGGTTCCCCCACCACCAATCATGATAGCCTAGTATGCTCCATTGGTGCTACCATTATCTGCGATGTCTATGCCACAATATTATCAATCCAAAATCCCACATTTTTATGGATCTGGTCCTAAAACTGCTCAACAACATGTGGATAAAATTAATGAATCTTTTGACTATCAAGAGATAGATAATGAAAGTTTCAAATTGAGAATTTTTTCTCAAAGTTTGGGGGGAGAAGTAAGAAAATTGTTTAAGGGCTTGACTCCTAATAATGTCCATGAACTCCTTGCCCTTCACCAAATATTCATAAATAGGTGGGAAGTTAAGAAAAACCCTCTTCAAATATTTTAAGAATATGAAAACATCAAGAGGAATGTTGGAGAGAGTGTCCAAGACTATTGTGCCAGGTTTAACAGTGTATACAACGTACTCCTTGCTCACATGAAACCCCCACAAGGCTTAGCCCTGATGAAATTCCCAGATGGTTTCGATACAGAGATCTTGCTACATTAGAAGATATGCAGAGGGGTGCATTAAGTGTAGAAGCCAACCTGCTTGAAAAGAGGGCTAGAATGAGGAATGAGAAGTGAGTCACTATAAGGGAAGAGCCTGCATCTTCCACATCAGATGCTAATATTGATAACCTAGTGAGGACTATGGAGAGAATGACAGAGAGGATCAACCTAAGCGAGAGAGCTATCCCTAGGGACAATCAGCCAACTCCTCAAAATAGAAACCAAAACCTTATAAGAAACCCCCCTCAAATAGGACAGAGAGAACAAAGAAGCCCTTACCAACAAATTAGGCCTCCATTCCAAGAGAATTATGTCGATGAAGATGAGGGAGTGGTCAAAGAACTAGAATAAATTCAAATTAATCTAATGTGAATTAATGTTGAGGATTTTGTCTTCCTCACTAACGAATAAAAAGGTTTATTTTCTCTGACTCAAGCTGAAGTAGAATCTGAAGAGTTTGAGGATTATAAAAAAGGGTTGGAGAATTCCATCATGGAGGTGCATAGACAACATAACCTCAGAAGCAAGAAAATTTTTGATAATTCCAAGAAAAAGAGCCCTGAAAACTCTGCTAAAAAGGTCCCTAAAACTGATCTCAAGAAAACAATGGAAAGTTTAAATAAAATTGTTAACACCCATGGAAAGAATGATATAGAAATTAGTAATAATAAACCAGTTATCAGCCCTGCCAAAATAGTTCAAGTTGATACCCCTACCATAGGTCAACAATATGTAGTTGCTGCAAAAATAGTGCCTGAGAAGACTGATTTTTCAAATCTTCCAAAAGTAGAAACACCTTTCAGCATTGAGAACGAAATTTCTAAAATAAAAATCTCAATTCCTCTCAATTAATTGGTAAACAAGGATGTATATAGGTCCCAAGTCCTAAAGGTGCTGAACATAGGAGAGATTACTGACACTGTCAATCTAAATGATGATAAACCTGAACTTTTGTTTGGGCCAGAAGTAGATGGTAAATCTTAGGAAGGAGGTGTTCCCCCGTTGTATATCAGTTTGAATGTTCATGATAAAATCCTCCATAATGCCATGTTAGATTCAGGTGCATCTTATAATATTATGCTAAAGGCAGGCATGGAGAAACTTGGCCTTGAGATAACTAGACCCTATAAAGACTTGTACTCATTTGACTCCAGCAAAGTTAAATGTCTAGGCCTCATCAAATATCTTTGTATTACTTTAGCCCAAATACCAGCCAAGAGTCTAGTGATGGAAATAGTAGTGGCTGACATCCTTCCTAAATATGGCATGCTTTTATCTTGCTCATGGGGAGCCAAGCTTTAAGGGACCCATCAAATGGATATGAATTATGCTACCATACCAGTGGTTGGCCAACAAAAAAGATTGCATAGGGAGACTTTAATGAAATACATGGTGAGAAGTCAAGAAAAACCACAGAACTACCCCCTTTACTCTGTTGATTCTGACCTTGACTCATTCATTCTTTACAATGATGAAGAAATTAATGAACAAGTAGCTAGAGAAGAAAAGGACCAGAATAGAGAACAAGAAGACCAAATGGAAATTGTACAACACAAGTCTGAATCTCAACCTTTTTGGAAAATGAGTTTTGATGTCTCTTGTGGAAAAGTAGGCTCAGGAGTAGGGATGTGGATATGCAATATTGAAAGTAACCATGCAGAGGGTCATTCTTACAAACTAAATTTTCAGTGCACCAATAACATGACAGAATATGAGGAACTCCTTTTGGGTTTACAACTACTGAAGAGATTAGGAGCCAAAATAATTTCTGTTCATGGGGATTCTGAGTTGGTTATTAGACAAATCAAGGGAGAATATTTAGCCAAGCATCCCATATTGAGAGCATATAGGAATGCGGCCCTTGACCTCCTGAAAACATTTGAAAAGTATGACCTTGATGTAGTTCTAAGAAATCAAATATCATTGCCAATGGGTTAGCATTTTCAGCCAGCACTTGTCAACTACCTCATCCCAACAAACAATATACAATGCAGATTAAACACCACCCATTAGTCCCTGATAATATGAGATATTGGAAATTCTTTGGAGATGAAAAATAGATTGAAAATTTCCTGCAATCTAAAGGTGAGTTTGAAGATTCCAACTTGAACCTAGATGTTGAAGAAGATTGTCCCACTAAAGAAAAAATGTGCAGGGATGAACCTCCTCATAATTCCGATATTAATATTTCAGCAAATGAAGAAATACATAGAACAAAGATACATAAATACCTAGAAAAAGAAGAGTTTGAAGTACTTCAATTCAAAGATAACATCCTTCCTAGAGGGCTTGTCCCTTTGGAGGAACTATTGATTTCAATGATGTGGCCTGAAAACCAAAGATGGAAACTACAAAATCAAACATTAAGGAGTGAAATCAGGGCAGTGAGCAGGACCCCAAGATGATAAAGTTATCAAATACACTGCTAGCATCCACAAAACAGAAATACATTTCTTTTTTTAAGGAGTTCATTGATGTGTTTTCTTGAAGCTCTGAAGACTTGAAATGTTATTATACTAATATTATCCAGCACAAGATTCTAGTCAAGGAGAACTAGAATCCTTTCAAACAGAAACTGCGTATGATAAATACTTTCCTAATGCCTTTGGTCAAGAAGGATATCAAGAAGATGTATGATGCCAAAATAATAGTCCCAATCAAATATTCTGAATGGGTTTCAAATATTGTGCCTGTAAGAAAGAAAACATGTGAGATCAAGCTCTGCATTGACTTTAGAAATCTGAACAAGGTATCACTTAAGGACAACTACCCTTTACCAAAAATGGACCACATATTGCAAAGGGTAGTGGGCTCCAGAAGGATCTCTTTGCTAGATGGCTTTTCAGGGTATAATCAAGTGTTGGTGCATCCATATGATCAACACAAAACAACTTTTACTACTCCTTGGGGAACCTTCATCTATGTAAAAATTCCTTTTGGATTAATAAATGTTGGTGCCACTTTCTAGAGAGCAATGGATATTTATTTTTCAGAAGAAATTGGTATTTTCATTGTGATCTACCTTGATGATATTACAGTATATTCAAAAAATGATGAAGAACATTTGGCCCATTTGAGAAGAGTTTTTGAAAAGTGCAGAAGGTTCAGACTATCTCTGAATCCCAAGAAATCATTGTTTGGCCTTGAAGAAGGAAAGATTCTAGGTCATATCATATTTGAGGAAGGATTAAAAATTGACCCCAGCAGGATTGAGGGCATACCTCAAATCATCCATCCTAGGAAAATCAAAGAGCTTGAATATTTCATTGGAAAGATGAATTTTTTGAGAAGGTTTATACAAAACCTTGCAGAATTGCTGAGAAATATCACTAATATGATTAAGAGAGATTCAGGAGTTAAGTGGAGCATGGAATCTAAACAATCCTTTGACTTGGTAAAGCAGGCACTCACTAAAGCACTGGTTCTGATCAACCCTGATTTCACCAAGGATTTCATTATTTCTTCCTTTGCATCAATGCACACTATTGATGTTGTATTGTTGAAGAAAAATAAGGAAGGACAAGAGCAACCCATAACATTTTTCATCCAAGCTTTAAGAGATGCACCTTTAAAGTACAATATCATCTAAAAGAAGGATTTTGCTTTGGTCAAAGCACTGAAATATTTCAGAGTTTACATCCTACATTCACATATCATTGCCTTTGTGCCCAATATATTTGTCAAAGGCATCATAACGCAGAATCGTGATGGAAAAAGAGGCAAGTGGATTGATGTTATCCTGGAGTATGATTTAGAGATCAAACCCACCAAACTAATCAAGGGACAGGGATTTTTCAAATTGATGGTTGAAACCAATTTTCAAGCACTGGATATCAACATGATCCATTCACTGGATGAACAAGAGGAGCTAATGACTCCACCTATTGAGGAAGAATTCTTGAATCTTCCCTGGTATGCAGATATATTATATGTTCTATTTAATTTTAATTCTCCTCTTGGTTTGTCCAAAACAAAATCTAGATTCTTGAAATTGAAAGCTGTGAAATTTTGCATCCTAGAAAATGTATTATACTGGAAGGATTATGGGGGCATATTGCTTAAATGTTTTCTTAAGGAGGATGAAGATAGGGTTATGCAAGAATTTCATGAAGGGGATTGTGGAGGCCATCTCTACTGGAAAACCACTGCTAACAAGATCCTTAGGGTTGGTTTATATTGGCCTAATCTTATCCCAAATATCCACAAAATGGTAGCTACCTATCACAAATATCAATTTTTTGAAGGAAAAAGAAAGTTGTTTCCTTTTCCCGTACAACCAATCTATGTTTAGGCTCCTTTCCAACAATGAGGTTTAGACTTCATTGGAGAAATTCACCCCTCATCCTCGGCCCAACATAAATGGATCATAACTGCTAAAGACTATTTTCCCAAATGGATAGAGGCCATTCCTTCCAGGACTGCTACTGTCTCAGTGATTATCAAATTCCTCGAATCCAACATCCTGTCTAGATTTGGTTGCCCTACGAAAATAATTACAGATAACGTTGCTACTTTTAATTCCAAGAAAATGGTGGATTTTTTTCCACAGATATCACATCTCTTTGGGGCATTCAACAGCTTATTACCCTCAAGGTAATGGAATAGTTGAATCCTCCAACAAGAGTTTGGTTAACATCATCAAGAAGTTGCTGGAAGACAATAATAAATCCTAGCATAACATATTGGTGCATGCATTGTGGGCTGACAGACCAACAACTAATAAATCAATTAGCATGTCTCCATACCAGTTGGTTTATGGGATGGATGTAGTTTTCCCAACATCCTTAGGAGTGCCAGCTATGAAAATCATTCAAGAGGTACAGGCTAAAGAGAATTATGTAAAAAGAAGAATAAGCCAGACCATTTAGCTACAATAGTCCAAAGAAGAGTTTTACAATAGAAATCAGGTGGTGCAAGAAAATATAAAGAAGATCTTTGACAAGAGAACAAAATAAAATGATTTCAATATTGGACATAAATTACTAAGATGGGATTCAAGAAGAGAAGATAAAGGTAAGCATGGCAAGTTTGAAAACCTATGGAAGGGCCCATATATTGTTCATTCTTTCAAGGGAAATAATGCATTTTTTCTACAAGGGATGGATGGAACAGATCTGCCTAGAGGTCCTGTCAATGGCAGGATGTTGAAGCATTACTTCTCCTAAATACAGAGGAATTTACCACTCCATTGTAAATACCACAATTTTTGGTTCGGATCCTTTTGAAAGCTACCTTTTTTTGCTGAAAAAACAGAAAGAAAAGTTATAAAAACAGCAAGATAAGATTCATGGAAATTATTGTAGAGAAGAAGTATGCAAGGCTACTGGTGTTGATGTTCTTGACACTTCCCTAAGAAGAAGTGCCATCCCCAGCTGGAGCCACTGTTAGAGTCCTGTAATTTACAGTATCACAAGGTGACTGTGTATTTCTTACTTGCAAATTTTCATATTGTACATATATTTCAATATTCAAAATCATTTCCAAAGAAGATAAAAAGAAACAAAAAGAAGAATAAAAGTGGGTGTAAAAAAGGAAAATAAAAACCCCACAAAAAATGAATATTTTTGAAAGTGTTGTAAATAAAAATGCCACTACTATTTAAAAAAAATTGTTCAATCATATAGTGTAAGCATGATTCTAAAATTTTGAATTTTTGTTGATAGGTTAGAAAATGAAGATTTTCCAAATTGTTTAATCTTGGCTTATCAGTAGATAGGTAGAAAATGACATTGGTTCAAAAACTTAATTTGAACCAATAGGAGAAATAAGGGATATGTGGTAGGTTATAAATTCAAAAGAAAAATGATTTCAGGGTCTGTAAGTCTAAATGCGCCCTAAAAAGAAGAAAAAATGTTAGATTAGTAGTTTGGGTAGGTAGACACATTGAAAAAATAGAATGAAAGAAAAATGTAAAGATTATTTCACGAAGTACAACATCAAAATTCCACTTTTCCTATGGTGGAATAAGAAGGACCAAAACAGAAGGTGCTTGCATTCAAAATATTGAAAAAACATGGTTATATTTTGAAGTTTAGAGAATCAAATATATTTCCATAGTTATTTGAGCATATTTTATGTTTTCATTCATTTTTCCCTAAACCCCGAAATATTATTGTCTCCTTATCCCAACCCGCTCATATTTTTCTTAACCTAAAGTTCTACACTACCCCTCGACTTTCTTATCCCGACCCCACCATCCCATCACATGTCTTGTCACACCTCACATCACTCGTCCCATTCCCGCTAACGACCTCGCAGCTCCCCATTATCCTCACTCACCACCACACATTCGATGGCTCACAATACGTTTCATCCCCCCCTCACCATCTAAACATTAACAACGAGGGGGGTGGGGGGAGGAGGGGTTCCAAAATAGACAGTACTCGATACCGTCTAACCTGCTACATGTCATACCCACGACTGTTCGCACCCCCCCACCGATATTAAAGATCACCACCACCCCCCTTCGAAAGCGGTTTTTGCTTCCAAATAGACCATTGCACCCGCAGACCATTGGACTATCTATTACCCGTTGGCTGTGTGCCACGTCCCTGCTTATCTGTCCCTCCCGTCCAATCACGTTCACTTTCACCAAGAAATCCGTTGCACCATATATGGTCAGGTCGATGTCCAACGGACCCGCGCCACTTCAATGGCCCACTAATCACAAATTAAAGGCCAAACTCATGCCCGATACAAATTTTATTGTGCTCATTTTGATTGAAGATTTCAGATATCAAACTTACAAAGATTTACAAAGAAATCACATGTTAAACATTGTTGTAGAAGAACCGTTGTTCAGCGAAAGAGTCAAAAGCTCTTGGGAAATCGGATGACAGTTTCCCCTTCAAACTATTCCATTTTGATCGTGGTCCCTTCTATTATCTCCCTTCCCCAGTACTGATTGATATTACTCTCCCTTCTCTGCTCCCTTTTTTCCTACATCCCATTCTTCATTGCAGATTGAGAATAAGCTACAGAAGACAAATGATGCCTCCTAAGAAAGACCAGAAGCCTTTCAACCCTATGGTTTACCCTCAAGTGGATTTAGATCATACAACCCTGGAATACCGCTATTACAAAATTCACGAGACAAAGTCATACTTAGACTTGTTCGATGTCTACTACTAGCTCGAGGAAAAATTTCTCGATGAAGCTGATGACATTGGCTTGTGGGAAACCCAATTACCTCTTTACATATTTCCCAAAACCCATAGTTGTCCAGAATTAGTCAGAAAATGCCAGCCCTGCTATGACATTAATCAGAGAACCATATTCACCCCAACAGGAGAAATCATGTTCACCATTAATGCCCAACCCATTCAGAAAATGATGCAGGCCCCCACTCTTGAACAAAGAGTTGCCTTCTCATATGAATCTCTTAGGGAAATTTATCAGAGAATTGATTTTGCCAATAGATCCAAAACTCTGTAACTTTTCATGGCAACTGATGCACCAATGCCTATCAAAAATCCACCCTACCCTTCATCTATCTTTCCCGATTGGACCAAACACAATATCACTATTCTATCTTGATTTTTAGGTTATCACTCTAATCAATGGGCAGATGAAGCTATGATGGGATTTTTTTCCATTCTCTCCTTAGAAGCTAAACCCACAATCATGTTTAATTATGCCTTGTTTCTTGCAGTTTCCATTCATGAACAATTTTTAAAATTTAACACAGAGGATGTTTTCAAATACAAATATGTGTTAGTGTATATATTTGTTTATTTCCAGTCTAGCACGTTTCAATTTTAGATGACCAAGTTAAATGAATATGATGAGCCTCAGTCTGTCATTTTTTGGGCTAACCTCCTAGTAAAGGAACATAAGAACTATACATAAAAGGTTTTTGTGGATTTGTTTGTGCATCCAACCATAAACACACTCAACAGTGCAACAGAGCCCAGGATAAGTGAAGAAATCAGGAAAACCATGCAGCTAACAGAGCAAGTGAAGACAACAGATTGGTAATTGTACCAAAATTACACAAATATTTGATTCTATGGAAGTGAGCTATCCCCTTAAAAATTGCCGAAGTTCCTCCCCATGAGGGTCTTTGAACTAGAGTACATAAGGAAAATGATAGATGCAGATGAGCTCCTCTTTGTTTTTGCAAAGAAGAAGGCTCAATTTAGGATCAAGACACAAATTGGGCATTTCATCTGCAACAGTAGAGCAGCAGGGGAGGAGGTAGATAAGATACTGAAGGGGATGGGTTTCAGTCATAGTTTCACTTGGTCTTATGACCCTACATGGATTATATCCAAGAAAAGGGTGGAAAATATATCCACACCCTATGTTCATACACACAAACCTACAATTGAGTAGTATGCCAATCAAACAGAATGGGTGACCAAAACCCTCCAAGAAGATGAAGAATAGGTGATCTCCACTTTAGGCATCCAGACCCCAACACCACAAGAAAGGAGGAGTGCAGAAGAAAAAGAAGACAAGGGGAAAGAGAAAGAGAAAGAGATAGGGAGAAAGAGGCCAAGAGAGGATCAGTCACCTTTGGTGACTGATACCTATAGCAAAGAATTCAAACTAAAATATAGGAAAAGGGCCTGAATTCACATGGAGATCGATCAAGGAGGTGAATCAGAGCAACAGACAGTGATTCACATCATAGACACTCCCAAGTCATCACCAACAGGTGGATAAACAATGGGCTCCCCTACATCATCAACCACAGTGTTTGTGCAACAACAAGGTCTACAAGCATCTGCTTCCAGACCTGCCATAGAAGGCCAAGATAAGTCTGCCTTTGAGATATTCAAAGAGATAAAGTTAAGGAATGAGTTTCTGAAGACTAACACATAGAATAAATTATGGAAGCAGACCTCAAGTTCACAAAGCAGGCTACTGTCTGCCTTTGATACTAAAAAAGGGAGGATGCAGATGGCGTTTCTAGAAGCCTTGGCCCCACAACCTCAAGGAGCAGGATATTATAAGAAAGCATCATTGGAGTTCAACACCAAGGACATCCATCCTATTGACCATATAGAATTACACAAGTAGACCGGGGAGATGGTAGCTTCAACCTTGACAAGTATTGCTATGAGCTTGTCAAAACTGCCGGTGTCTTTATCTAATACCCAATTATAACTCAAGATGGAGAATATATCTTCCATGGTTAAAGACTCAAGGATCAAGTATTTATAAGATTTAATAGTGAAGCTTGGGTATGACCCAACCAATGTTCAAGCTGTGGAGGAGCTTTTGAAGAAAAATAATGCTGGCATAGCAGCCCTCAGGAAAAAACTCAAGATGCCAATAACTGAAGACCCCCTGGCTAAGGGCATTGAGGAAGATGAGTCATAGAAGATAGAATTAATCAAGTTAATAATTGAACAGTCTGACCAAATCAAACAAATGGAGACCAAAATGGAGAAGCTACTAAAGGAAAAAGAAGAATCAGCTCGAGGGTCACTCATCTCCTTGGAATGTGTCCCTATTTCATCAATTCCATCAGTTGTTCCAGCAACTTTTGGAGCATCTAGTGGGATAGATCAGCTATCCAAAGCTATGGAAATCATGACCCTACAATCACAAGAGATCAAGAAATTGGAGACACAGATTCGCATCCTGAGGGATCAAAAGGCAAGATCAGAAATTGCCCATGAGATAGTTAAGAAGTAGATTGAGAGGTTGAAGAAGGAAGAAAAGGAATTTTGGGCTAGCAACATTTTGGGCCAAATGAATCTGATAATTTGGGGCAGTATCATAGAGTCATTCTTTGAAATCTGGCATTCCATCCACATTATTTTTGAACAGAAGGATTTAATTGACAAATGCAAAGTGGCTGTCAAGAAAGCAAATCAGGACTTGGGAAATATGTCAATAACAGCCCCCAAGATCATAAAATTCTTGAATTCCAAAACCATTTTTGAGTTGGAAGAGTTGGATGTATAGGAAAAAACAAAAACCATACTAGAGGAGAAAAGGGTCCTCACTAAGAGGAATTTAGTGAGGCAACTGGAGGAGAAGTGTCATGAATTGGACATGGCCATCAACAGATTCTTAAACAAGATTGAGCCCTTTAGGGCAAAGGGGCTGCCCTCACTATATGTAATTAATAACATGCTGGGCCAAAAGGGAGATTATATGACCAAGCCTAGGGAAGCAACTAAGGATACCACCAAATTTTCCAACATTAAAGGGAACGTGACCAAGAAGGTTGTCTTGGATCTCCTGAGCAATGATATCTTCATTCAACATGAATTGAAGCATATTTTTCTCACCAGGCCTACTTTTAGCAAATATACAGAGGTGGATGAAGCATACTGACAGGTTATAGGTACGAGACTTCAAGGCAAGAAGGAGTGGGGAAAATTTTGCATGTACCAAGGCTGAAAAGGCATGATGGACGCGTTAGCACAACCACCGATTGATTAGAAGTGCCAACATTGCGTCATCTTTAATGATCTAGCAACGGTGACCCAAAAGTAGAGCCAGATGTCACGACCACTATCGTTGCCTCTTCGTGACCACCTCAGAAACCTTCAGCCTACTTTTTGATTTACGAAGAGTTGACAAAGTTAATGCTATAGTCGTTGCTTTTCCAAAGATTTTTGTTCGAGCCTTGCATGGCCACAGTTGTCTAGTTTTAATTAAATCATAATTAATGAAGTTTTCCAAAGTAGATTAGGGAAACTAACATAGTTGCAGTTAAATACTACATGTATTTTCATTATCAAGGGTTGGACCTTGTTAGACTCTGTGTTGTAAGAACCATTGTATTGGAGCACTATAGTTTTTGAGTTGGACATCAATAATAAGAGACCGTTCACAAGATTATTGAGCTATGTTAATGGTGATGTTTTTTCCTCTATGCTAATGTTTTCTCTGTATTTCATGTTTTGCATCGATTTATCTAATTGCAAAACAAAAAATTTAGATTAAGATTTGCTGAGAGAGCAGCTTAATTCTGTCTTCGTTTACTTTCTTAATGTTTTCTTCTGAAGTATGGTTAAAGAATTATTATCTCTTTAGCTATCATTAAACTCACTGATTTCTTTCATCCCATATTCACACTGCCAGTAATATCCAGTTTGCATATTTAGCTTGCCCTGTGAATGCCCTCAAAAAGTTGATGCACAATCCAGCCTTTATGACTCCATAGCCCAATCGATTAATTTTCACAGCTCTATCTATCTAACCACACAATCAATCCAAACAACCAACCCTCATAATTTCTATAACTAGCCTAATATATGCATTTATGAGCATCAAGATAAATCATAAAAACAGAGCGAACCCTCTCTGAGTCTAGGAAGGCTAGATCTTGGATTCCAAAGCGGTTTGATGTTGTCCTCTATTATTTATTCTTGCCAATCTTATAAATTATAGGGCCACAACAAAACTTATATATAAAATATTGGCTCAAATATTTTTCATTCTTTAAACCTGCAATCATCTAGGGCCCAAGACCATTACTATAACCAAGGCATCTATATAAACCGCTATCGTTATCCAAACCGAGAATAGGCAGACTATTTCCTACGGTGTTTTATGGAAGGTTCTCACCACCCAAGCTTTTTGCAACGCTATCGGGGCTAATATCATCATTACTTAAGGATCCCACCTCAATGTGATGATTGGAACTAAAATCATCGCCGGTTAAATCAGGTCCACATGGCTCAATTGGTGAGCCAACTTGAGGGCCGAGGGAAGTGCTACAGGATTCTTCAAAGGGACCACTCAAATAATTCCCCGCAGATTCAAAACTCAGACCATTTACCACTGATGACAAATTCAAGCACATAGCTGGACTTCCTCTGGAATAATGCAAGCCCACGAGGATGGAAGATGAAAGAGGAAACAATGTTGAGGAAGCGTAATTTCGAAGTCTAAGCAATTCATTAAGGTTGTAAGAAAATGCAATCCTCCTATTTTCACTAACAGAGCTAATCACCTTTCCAATCTCTGAGGAATTTTGATAGGTAAATCGATCAAACTGACCCCTACATTGTTTAAACTACCACAAACTTCCATCTGTGAAGACCTTATGATAGCGGAGCTTCCAGAAACATGCCTACCTTTTGGAACCTTATTCTCACGCTCGGTTGAACCACTCGAGCAGCCAACAACCAAAATCACATTGGACATCGAGGAATAATCAGTTTCAGGAATTGGGACAGTGCAATACCACAACAGATATCTTCTTGTAGACAACGAAGTCCTATTGGAGAAATGGTTCTCATCAGCGCCGAACAAATCAGGATGTGAAGATACACCTGAATCTTTAACCGAGCCATAAAGCCTAGAGAAACTTCTGAATGATGGCGGATTCTTATCAGAAAAAAGGCACTCTTCAGAACCGGACAACTGAATCTCATTGAGACCCAACTTCTTAAACTTTACCAACTTTCTAGAATGTCTATCGTGAGCCAGCTGACCCTCCTTCTGAGCTTTGAGAGCGGATTTTTCTTCGATAGTTTTCCACATATCAGGATTAATTGAATTCACAAGCTTCAAATACAAAGATAGATCAGAGTGCCCAAGCCTATCCAAAGCAGCACGGGTACGTCTGATCTCACCATCTGATCTCACCACGAATTAGGTTAAAACTAAGCTTTAAGAAATATTTGGTGTATCTGCGAAGGTTAAAAACAGGTTTAATGTGGGTGAAGGTGGGGATAAGTTTGCAGTCACGACACTCTTTGAGAAAATGGAGCTCTGCAACCCTTCTTTCAATATTTATTCTAGATTTATCCAAATAACAAATATCTTCCCAAGAATCTCCTCTGTACATAGATAAAATTATGTTTTTCAAGCTTTTGTGGTTCTCGTTTATTGAAGAAATATCCAGATTATCCACAGTGTTATAAAACAATGGTCGACGTTTTGAATCCCAACGGGGATCCATCTTCAGGACAAGACGTTGAATGAAGAATGAAAGCAGGACCCAGGTGAAGGTTTTAATAGTGACACAGAGAAAAGAAGAGCTGAAAAGAGCTAACTAAGTAATATTCTATTAATTAATTTAATAAATTTTATTAACAAGTAAATAACTAATTTATTATAAATTTCAATAAATTTAATAAATTTTCATAAATTTAAAAAGTATATAAAATATAATTTAATCAATCATTCAAAAATAATTCTATTTATTTTATTTTAATAATTTTAATAAAATTTAAATAAATTTAATTTTTTTTCACTAATTCAATAAAAAAAAATATTATTTTACTTTATTTTAATAAATTTAAATAAAATTGTCTATTTTAAAAATTTTAATAGTTTATATAATAATAATTATATTTATTTTTATTTTAGGTAATAAAAACCAAATGTAATTTTTTTAAAGAATTTTAAAATTTTAAAATTATAATTATTACTAACTTAAAAATTATCTAAATAAATCCTTAGTGTTTAGTGAAGAGTATTATAATATATTTTCTAGAATAATTGAAAACTCTAAATGATAATAATTATTAATAAAAGTTAATAAATAAAAATAATTAAATAAAAATAATAGTTGATTAATTAATATTAACATTCATTTATTTAAAATAAATGTTAATAAATATTAATAATAATTATTTATTTAATTTTGATAAGTATTTAAATTATTTTTTATTAGGAAAATTGGTTTAATCTTAATTAATCCTAATTGATTTATGAATTTTTTATTTTTATTTTATTTTATTAAAAATAAATTATATACTCATAATAATTATTTATTAATTTATTTATATTAATGGAAATAAAAATTAATTAATGATAATTATTAAAAGTAAATAATTCAATATGTTGTTTTTTCCGACCAAACCCTAAAACATTATGGAAGAGAAGCAAATCTGTGATACTATACCCGAGACAAAGACAAACTCGAGGAGCATATCTCTCGAATTAGAGACCGCCAACTATCACTGATCTCAAATCCTCCATCCATATTAATGTTGTGCCAGTGTTTTGTAATTTCAAGGGCTTCTCTAATTTTTCTTCTTTGATAGTGTTCCTCCCTGGCGATGATTCTAGCATCCTCTAGACGCAAATGATGCTTAGTTTTCGAGGAGTGATCAACAAGGGCTGAGGTGTGAGATCGCTCATGTTTAATATCGGCTCCGTTGTTGGGAAAAATACTGAGAGGGGTGGGGGGTGTGAATCATTATTTGTAATAATCACAATAATGCTTCTTTTTCCCTTTACTGATTTCTATATGCTACTTTGATTAGCACAACTCCAAATAGAAACTAACGTATACACATATATCTTTATTGTTTAGGTAAACATTCAGAAGCAATATTTAACCCAGACCATTAGTTATGCATCATATAGTTAACCAGTAAATAAGTGTAGTAATAACATAATAAATCATCACACAAGAGCATTACACATGAACACCAAGATTTAAGGTGGAAACCCAATTTGGGAGAAAACCACCAATATTGTTGTCTCTGTCTTCAATATTTATTATATGGAAAACGGCTTACAATATTGTACTGATGCAGACTCATATCAGTATGCAAGCATCTACCTATAGAAGGTTGAAAACTTCTTTCGTTCTCTAGCTACTACTGGAAGGGAGCTCCAACCCTCTGATCTCGTTTACCGGCCTCTACTGAAAGGGAGCTACAACCCTCTGATCAGAACACTAGCGTCTCCTGGCAGGAAGCTTCTACTTCCATACTGAAGGCTTCAACCCTCAGAACCACTGCAGACTACGTTTCATCAATTTTCACACTAGATCCCACAGCTTAAACACAACTCAGCAAAAATATCAACACCAATAAAATTAACCCAAAGTTAAATCATAACAATGAGATCATTGTAACCAGAACACAGTAATAAACCTAGATTTCAGAATCATCATGCAGAATTAATCTCAACCCCAATCATTCATTATCTTAAAATGCATATGCTACTTCACTTTACTGAACCCGCGTGTATATGCGCTTTCCTTCACACCAACTTGCATATAGATATGAGAATAATTTATAGAGTATGATCAGTCTAAGAACCAGATCTCAGGCTTTCAGACATATATCTTTTCAGACTTGTAGAACACTTATTCAGTCAACATCATTAGACATATTTACTCATTCATTAATCAGATTTGTACATATTCAACTTAGCAGCATATACAGTATTCAAAAAACCCAGATCTACATGAAGAATTCATTGACAAACAATAGAAATATAGCAGCAATAAATAGACAACCTCTCTAGCAAGCTTCAGTAACCCTTGACTTCCATACGCGCTTTTTATGAGACAAAGTCGCGTATATACGCGCTTTTATCGAGACGAACTAGCGTATAGATCTGTAAATATTGATTTTGCATAATGTTTCAAATCTATAGACTTACCCAGATTTCTTCACTTCACTTCAATGAACATGTGTCAGGTAATAGATCCGATCATCTCATCAATAGATCAAATAGTCATTTCAGGCCTAGAGATACTGATCCATCATTGTATCCAAGGGGGCATCATAGTTTTCGATCTACCAATAAACAGAGTCCATCCCATGTAGATATACTTCAGAGAGAAGTATTTAGTAACAACCCTTACACATGCACACCCACTTTTCACTATAATCTTCTTCTCCTTATATAGATTTAGCCTTTCCTAATACCATGAGCCAAAACCACACAAGTTCCGATGGTATTCTTGGACGGAATCAAATAGACGACACAACGCTAAATATTATGGGCTAAAACCACGGTAATGCCCCCTGATATTATAAATTTAGATCGCAAAAGGCATACGCGACTTGGATTGTTATTTTCCGCATGTATACGCGACTTGGCCTGTACTAAACCACGTATAGAAACTTCAATTATGAATATTAAACAACTTCTGCTGGACTTTACACATATCTTCTGTTAGACCTTCTGCAAACTACTGTGCTTCTCCAGAAGACATATACCCCATAATTTTCCAGAGTTGCCATCAACTTGATGGCAACCATGATGGAGTTTGATCACCACATCTTGTAGATACATAAACATTATTCAAACAAAAAACACTCTCCCCCTTTGACATCAAGAGGAAAGGGTGGACAATTGCTCCCCCTGATCATATGCGGACATAATTTTAATGAAATACATGACTCTTTAACTCAACCGAATATGACCAATCCTATCACCAAGGACTCATACTTACGTCAATGATCCAACCAAGTGGAATTACATATTTGAATAAACTACCCAACTGAGTGGGTTTACAAATTTAAACAAGTCCTTTCATGACTTAATATAACAATTTTACACCATAGGTCTTAACACGACCCTTTCATCAAATAACATATATGACTTTTTATATCCAAGACCATAGAATCTCAAACAGGGGATCATATCAGCAACCAACATAGTGCCAACAATGCACTCTTTTCAGCAAGGCAAGTGCTCCCCCTAAACCTGTGCATCCTAAACACCTTCAACAACCAATTCATCAAGGCATCTTCATCAAGGAGATAAATATCAAAGAACGGTATTGTAAGAAAAATACCATAACAACAGAGTTTACCCAGCAACACCACAGATTATTCTGAAATTTGATCCATAGAATTTTTGTTAGAAAAAACCATACATGGTTTTATGCACAAAAACTCGCATATATACACGATTCGTCTTTATGCAACTAGCGTACCGAATTTAATCTTCTGATATTAAGCAGAATTGATAAGAGAGGAAGAGACAACTCCTAGATTCTGTCTGAGATATTCGAATGCTTCCCTGGGAAGAGGTTTAGTAAATATATCAACAACTTGTTCTTTGGAGGGAACATACTCCAATTTAACCTTTTTCTCAGGCACTTGTTCGCGTAAGAAGTGATACTTGATAGGAATGTGCTTGGTCTTGGAATGCATAACAGGATTTTTTGAGATACTGATGACACTTGTATTATCATATAAGATGGAGATAGGAGGTGAACGTTTGTTTTAAATATCTTGTAATGTCTGCATCATCTAAAGAATTTGTGTGGAGCATGATGCGACGACCACATATTCTGCTTATGTTGTAGATAAGGCAATAGAACTTTGTTTCTTGTTGAACTAAGATACTAATCGAGGCTCCATGTAGAATGCACCGCCACTTGTGCTTTTTCGATCATCAACATTTCCAACCCAATAAACATCTGTGTAAGCATGAAGAGTGAGATCATCATTCTTTAGATACCATAGACCAAAGTCTTGATTCCCTTGAAGATATTTGAATATTCTTTTTACAGCCTGAAGGTGTGACTCTTTTGGATTAGCTTGGAATTGTCCAGCAATCCTGACTACATGCATAATGTCTGGTCTTGTCCTGGTTAGATAAAGCAGATTTCCAATCATAAATCTATACTCTGGTTGATTCACCATGGGAGAATTATCATGAGAACTGAGTTTACATCCAGTTACCACTGGAGTACTCACAGGTTTGCAGTCTTCCATCCCATACTTCTTCAGAATTTGCTTGAGATATTTTTCTTATGATAGAAATATGCCATTTGTTGCTTGTTGCACTCGTAAGCCAAGAAAATATATTAGCTCCCCAAGTAATGAAATTTCAAATTCTTGTTGCATAACAGAAGCAAATTTCTAACTCATGGACTCTTTATTACTTCGAAAAATGATGTCATCAACATACACAACAATAATCAATAGTTTATCATTCTCAATTGTTGTGTATAAGTTATTGTCAGCAGATCCCTTTGTGAAACCTTGTTGTTGAAGATATTTGTCAAGACGATAGTACCATGCCCGAGGAGCTTGTTTGAGACCATATAAAGACTTTTTAAGTTTGCAAACAAGTTTTTCATCATTTCCGAGAATGAATCCTCCTGGTTTTTCTATATAAACTTCTTCTTCTAGATCACCATTAAGAAAAGAAGATTTTACATCCATTTGATAAACTTTGAATTGTTGAAAACTTGAAAAATCAAGAAACATTCTTATGGCTTCAAGTCTGGCTACATGAGAAAATGTTTCTTCAAAGTCTATACCTTCTTGTTGAGCATACCCTTTACAAACAATTCTAGATTTGTTTCTAATAACATCTCCATTTTCATTTAACTTGTTTTTGAATATCCATTTTGTTCCAATAAAATTTTTATCATGAGGTCTTGGAACCAATTCCCAAGTTCGATTATTTTCAATATCATCAAGTTCTTCATTCATGGCTTGAATCCAACATTCATCTTTACTAGCTTGATTTACATTTTGTGGTTCAATAGTGGATAAGAATGCCAAATAGCTAGGGGATCCTACAAGAGTTCTTCTTGTTTGGACATCTGATTCCTTTTCTCCCAGAATTTGAGATTATGGATGATCCTTTTGAACATACCTAGATGAAGCCTTTTCTGATATATATTCTTCCAATGCTTCATTGGGTTCTCCTTCTATATTGTTGTTATTTGATGAGGGAAAATATACATCATCATCATCTTCACTTGTTGTTGTTATTTCCCTTTTAGGAGCTGTGAGAGACTCATCAATTACAACATCAATACATTCAACAATCTTCCAAAGTATTTTATTGTAACATTTATAAGCTTTACTTCTAGAAGAGTAACCAAGAAATATTCCTTCATCTGCTCTAGGCTCAAACTTACCAAGTTTTTCGTCATTGTTCTTGATAAAACATTTTCTTCCAAAAACTCTAAAGTGCTTTACAGTGGGAAGATTACCATACCAAAGTTCATCGGGATCTTTATCACCGTTCACATGAACATGAGCCTTGTTGAGAATATTTAATGCAGTATGTGCTGCTCCTCCCCAAAAGGTATCGAGAGTTCCAGATTCGTCAAGCATAGCACTAGCCATCTGTTGAAATATTCTATTCATTATTTCTACCACGCCATTTTGTTGTGGGGTTCTAGCTGTTGGGGTCCTGTGTTTTGATAGATTGGCTTACCTAAAGACAAGGCAACATACAAACCGAACTTTAGAGCTCTAGGATCTATCCCTCCTATTCTCAGAGAGGGATCTCTCAATATATTTATAAAGATGTGTCTTGAAAGGTTTAGAAGTTGATTTTAGGCTAGTTATGAAGTTCAAGGTTGTTTTTTTTTGTTTGGTTGGACAAGTATGTTTCATGTGGCATTAGATAGAGCATGGGAATCTACAAGCCATTGGGCAATGGAGTCATGTGAAGTCCAAATAGTTCTGACTGAGAAGGAAGGGAAACCAAAGGGAAAATCTAACTTGGTCTAGGGTCTGTTGAATAATATAGGTGAAATGGAATGGAAATTAAGGACTAAGAGTGAACAACAAACTAAACCCTTTCACAATGGCTTAAAGGATTCGGGGAACGCCCTATTTCCTCCAGTAAGCTCACTGCTTTGGACTTAATCAATTTAAACACTCAAAGAAAAGAGAAATGCATACTAAACCTTCAAAATGAGTTATAGGATTTGGGGAACGCCCTATTTCCTCCTACAATTTCACCTTTGAGAGCTTAACCAACAAAGACATACAATTGCACTCAAAGAAGAGGGAACGCCTTAAACATCTAGGACTGCAATTATAGGGACCTTTAACACAACAATTACAAAAATGAACAGAGGGTATGATTGTAACAAGTTCCTCTGTCAAACTGCAAGTATTAATAATCAACAGAAGACTTCAGATATAATATTCAGTGGTAAAGAAAGAGGGAACGCCTAAATAGTCTTTAACACAACCGAATTTACCATTTCTGAAGTAAAACAAACTGAACATGAAGAGAGTTGTTAGACTACCCTGTCACATTCAATAGCAGAAAACATATAGACAGTGAAGGATAAACAGGTCATAGGTGCTTCTAAGATACATTTCTCTGCCCAAGCTTTTTATCCTACTATAAGCAAAGCATGGTGGAACAAAGTGGAAACACAGGAAGTAACATAGACAATAAGAAGTAAATCACCAAAACCAGGCTCATGGATCCAATGGTCCAGCCTCCTTCGTCAACAGAAAAACACAGATCTTCACACTCCTTCAGAACACCAAAGCTTCTTCAAAGCAGCAATATGTATTACTTTAGAAATCACAAGATGCCAACCTTTTACAATGAGACTTCGAAGAGTCTTTATAGGTGAAAGAGGAAGTGGAGTAGTAGATATGAACTTTAAATGAATCATTTAAAATAGAGGGAGGAAGTGTCCATGAAACCCATTCTATTTTAATATCCCTCATTGACTTTCAGTACTTCTTTGGATGAAAGAGTGGTCTTCGACAGGCTGATAATAACTTCATAGGTATGTTCTTTGATGTAGTTTGTCTGTAGTACTCGTAGTACTCTGGTGAATAAACCAAAGGCAGACGAAAAAATTCACAGCCTGCCATATCGCGTAATAAATGCTTTGGTAGCATTAGGAATGTTGTCAGGGTGGAAACCTTCTCATGGACACAAAGTAGAATAAAAACAGTATGGGTACTGTGTCCTTTCTCAGGAGGAGACTTCTGCTGATGTGAAACCCTGGTGATATTTTTTTCTGTGCGTTAGGCCTCTTTAGGCCTTCTGTGTTAATCATGAGGTCTTCAATCTGGTACATCACCCTTTGAACATTGAATTAAGACTCAAAATCTTCAATTATAGGCCTTAAACTATTTGATCTTTCACTGATACTCTTTAAACTTCTGCAGACTTGTTTGTGTGAATACACAGGCTAAAAATGGCACTGGAGGATTCATGTTGGGGTCAATAACCCTGATCTTCAATAAAAAACAAAATGCTTTTAAACCTGAAAAACAAGAGAAACCTGTTATGAAATCCCGCGCGGGGCTTAAAACTGCTTCAGAAAGGTTTTGCTGGAGGTGGAGGAGAGATTGCAGAGGAAACGTGCGTGACGGAGAAGGCTTACATGGCGCAACACCATGAAACCGAGGTTTAGACATGACTTAGCGTGGGAAAAGACTTTTAGTGTTAAAACATAAAAGTTTAATGTTTGGGCGAATACAAAGGAAATGGGAAAATGCAATGGAAAACATATGAAATGGATCTTAGGTGGTGGGACCTGGTCATGGCGGAGGGCGATTAAATGTGAGTCGTTGGATCTGGGTTGAATGGACGGTCACGACAGGAGCGGCGGATCGCAATCGGGGGAGGCAGCGGGGTTGACACATTGTAAACTTCCGATTGGCGACGGTGCGATTGAGCGCCAACCGTTCGATCCAGGTCAAGATCGACGGCGAAGAGGAAGACTAGAGCAATGGGAGGAGAGCGATGAGATCTGGGGCGTCGGATCTCGAGAGATCAACGACCACGATCAGATCGGAGGATTGTGATCAGGGAAGACAGATGGAGGGGATGCATGGGCTGGCACGATGCGATTAGCGCTGGGCCATAGAATCTATATATATCAACGGCTCAGATCGCAGCAGGGCGGATAGAACAATAACACTATCGCATTGGAGGTTTTTAGTTTAACAAAGAAACGTGCCCGTATGAATGTTCTGATTGCGATTAGCGCCACAAGCCTTAAGCGCTCAGTTCTAGGCGCGGGGCATATGGGGGAAGTGGTTAAGGGGGCTGGCTGAAAGGGGCTTAAGGCCTTAGTGCAAAAATGAGTTTTAGGCCAAAAAACGGGGATTTTTAGGGATTTTCTTGGCTTTTGGTAAAGGGGAAAAGTTTGTTTAAACTTGTAAAAAGGGATTTTTATAGGTTCAAAGGGATTTTGAAGGCTTTTCAGGAGAAAATGGGGATCTTAAAGAGGAAAAGGAGGCTTTATGAAAATGAGGGGAAATGAGTCAAAATGGGCAGTTTCAGAGGCCTTTGGACAACAGTTTCTTTCATAAATCTGGCAGGGTTTTGGGCATGCCCTTGTAGAAACAACAATGGAGATTAATCCAAAGGGACAAAGAATCATCATAAGACTTCAAAGATGATGGATTTTTAGGGGAAGATAAATCTCTTGAAGGCTTGAAGGAGCTTCAACCCCCTTATCTCGTTTACCAGCCTCTACTGGAAGGGAGCTACAACCCCCTAATCAGAACACCAGCTTCTACTTCCATATTGAAGGATTCAACCCTCAGACCCACTAAAAACCACATTTCATCTATTTTCACACTGGATCCCACAGCTTCAACACAACTCAACAAAACGATCAACACCAATAAACTTAACCGAAACTTCAATCAGAACAGTGAGATCACTGTAACCAGAACACAGTAATAAACCCATATTTTAGAATCAGCATGCAGAATTAATCTCAACCCTGATCATTCATTATCTCAAAATGCATACGCTACTTCACTTTACTGAACCCGCGTGTATATACTCTTTCCTTCACACCAACTTGCGTATATATTTGAGAATAATGAATTTACAAAATATAATCAATCTCAGAACCAGATCTGACACTTTCAGACATATATCTTTTCAGAATTGTAGAAACTAGATCTATTAGAATACTTTATTGACATACAACAGAAATATAGCAGCAATAAATAGATAACCTCTCCAGCAAGCTTAAGAAAAACCTGACTTCCATACACACTTTTTATGAGACAAAGCCATGTATATACATGCTTTTACCGAGATGAACTAGCGTATAGATCTGTAAATATTGATTTTGCAGAATGTTTCAGATCTATAGAATTACCTAGATTTCTTTACTTCACTTCAACAAACATGTGTCAGGGCACAAATCCGATCATCTCATCAATAGATCAAATAGTCATTTCAGGTCTAGAGATATTGATCCATCATTATATCCAAGGGTGCATCATAGTTTTTGATCTACCAATAAACAGAGTCCATCCCATGCAAATATACTTCAGAGAGAGTTGAGTAACAATCCTTACACTTGCACACCCACTTTGCACTATGATCTTCTTCTCCTTATAAAGATTTAGCCTTTCCTAATCCCATGAGCCAAAACCACACAAGTGTCGATGGTATTCTTGGATGGAATCAAATATATGACACAACGCTCAATATTGTGGGCTAAAACCATGGTAATGCCCCGTGGTATTATAAATTTAGAGTGAAAAAGGCATACACGACTTGGATCGTTCTTTTCCGCGTGCATACACGACTTGGCTTGTACTAAACCGTGTATAGAACCTTCAATTATGAATATTAACCAAATTCTGTTGGACTTTACACATATCTTCAGTTAGACCTTCTGCAAACTACTGTGCTTCTCTAGAAGACATATACTCCATTATTTTCCAGAGAGTTTCCCTCAAGGACAACATATTAAGACATAAGAATTATATTTTCAACATCTGTGTTCTTTAAGACGCTTTTGAAGAGAGCGCCCAGTTTCACCAATATAAATTTTCCCGCATGAGCAATCAATCTTGTAGACACCTTTAAGTTGTTCATGCATAATACTATATTTAACTAACCACATTTTCTGTGTTATTTTTCCAGCTGCTGAAAATTGTACGAAAATGTCATTCCTTCCCAAAACCTTGGCGATCTTATCCATAACACCCTTAATGTATGGTAGAAAAACCCTACCACAATTTTCTTGAGGTCCTTAGCACTTCTTAGATATGACTTAACCCTCAGCTCTTTTTATGGCTTTGCTGATCTATTTTTATTTATAACCTAAACCCATGAAAATAGATGTCAAGTGAGTGATTTCATCCTTCAGGTGCTCCTCATCGGATATCCTCAGGGCTCTCACAGAAAGAGTGTTAAGGACACCAAACTTCTAGGCCTGATGATGGTAAGACTCAACATGAAGATAAGTGTCAATATGAGTTTTCTTCCTAAACACCTGATGCCCCATTGTTCCATCCTCCTTTCTGGTAATAAGGACATCCAAGAAAGGAATGCTCTTGTTTTCTTCAATCTCCATTGTAAACTTAATTTCTGAGGAAATTGAGTTGAGGTGATTAAAGAATCTCTCGAGATTTTCCCTACCATGCGTCCACTTTATGTTGGTGTCGTCTACAAATCGCTTCCACCAAGATCGACTTAAGGGAAAAGAGGCAAGGGCTTTCTTCTCAAAGTGCTCCATAAATAAGTTTGTGACAATAGACGAGAGAGGTGATCCCATTGCGACACCAGATACCCGCTCCTAGAATTTTCCTTGGAAGCTGAAGAAGGTGGATCGTAGACAAATCTCTGCAAGCTTGGCTGTTTCTGGATCCGTAACCTCATTAATAACCTGCATTGCTTCATCTAATGGAATTTTGGTGAATAATGAAACTACATAAAAACTTACCAAAATTTCACTCTCCTCCACCCTTTCTCCCTTAATAAGTTTAACGAAATAATTAGAGTCCATAATAAAGGAATCAATGTTTCCAATGAGAGGCTTGAGAATTTTGGCAACATATTTCGCCAATTCATAGGTGGGGGATCCTATGGTATTAACAATCGGTCTAATGGGAACCCCATCTTTGTGAATCTTGGGAAACCCATAAATTTTTGGAATGACCTCACATGAAGGGGTTAATTTATTTTTTAACTTGTCATCGAGATGGGAGTTTGAGATTTCCTTCTTGACTTCTCTTAAAATTTCGGCAAGGGGTTGGACTTAAGCTTCTTATAGCTGCTACACTCAATATTCTTATTCATTTTTCTAATATAATCCACCTTATCTAAAAGGACTGTAGCTCCTCCCTTTTCTGCCTTAAGGACAATGATATCTTCATTATTGCGAAGGGATTTTAGAGCACTCATCTCCTCTTTGCTGAGGTTACTGTTAGGGGCCCTTGATTTCTTTAGAATAAGGGAGCATTCTTGTCTAAGAGTTTCTTTTTAATCTAGGGGTAAGATCTGAATGCCTTCTTAAATGCTACAAACAATGCTCTCCTTTGGAATTCCTTTAGGGGCCACAGCGAAACCCAAACCTTTGCTGAGAATCCTAAGGGTTTCTTGACTTAACCCCACCAAGGATAGGTTCACAAATTTCTTGCTATCGGTTCCACTGGAAAAATTATTTAAGTGATTCTTTATAAGATTATTGTCCTCCACGCTCCCTAACCTGGTGCCTACCAAGCTAGTTGAATTCATGTTGGTTAAATTCTTACTCAAAGAATTAATGAGGCCATGGTCCATAACCTGCTCCTCTTTTCCATTAGGGCACGCATTATTGTGCCTCTCATCATTATACCCATCGTACTTATATATAAAATCTTGGCTCAAATATGTTTCATTCTTTAAACTTGCAATCATCCGGGGCCCAAGACCATTACTATAACCAAGGCCTCTATCCAAACCGCTATCATTATCCAAACCGAGAATGGGTAGACTGCTGGCTACGATGTTGTATGCAAGGTTGTCACCACCTAAGCCTTATGCAATGTTATTGAGGCTAATATCATCATTTCTTAAGGACCCCACCACAAAATCTTGAAAATCATAAGACTATATAGTGTTAATATGGAAATGTATGTTCTTAGCGAGGTAGCTAGGATACCATATCCGTTGATGAATTGTCGCATATCCTAATACAATGGCTAGTAAGGAGACCATAACTTGGAATTGGGGCTTCAAAAATTTATAATCCATTGGAAAATTAACTTTTAGTATTTAGTTTGAGTTTATTACCAAATTCTTGAAAAACTTAATTTCTCTTCTTCAACCTAGGTTATAAAATCCTTTTCTATCTCTTTATCAAAAATGTTTTTACTAGTAACGAGTAACCCTAGAATTCTTACTAGAATATCCTCATATATCTGGAAGAAATTATGTCCATTTTAAGGATGGATAATTCTTCCACTAAATTAGTCATAATTCTTAGCTAATAGGAGGACGATGTTAGGGTAAAAATATGTTGAAGGTAGAATAACTCCGAGTAAACTAGAACTCAACAAATAGGAGTTTGGGATACCAGGTTAGTCATTCATTCCTAATTTAGCTCTAAGAGAAAATACAACTGCATGCAGCAACAAGGTATTGTATATTTGAGCTAAAATGTTAATAAAAGACTCTTCTGATTTTTTTGACCCCATTTTGGAGCTAAAAAATTTACTAGTTTCCATTTTTATGCTGAAGACATTCTATTGTGAGGTTTTACCTCATGACACTGTTCCAAGATTCGTCATCCGCCACCCGTAAAATTCATTATTTTAATAATATATTTTTTTCCCTACTTGTCACTATATTGTGGACCTGCTCCGTAGTCGCAAAACATTCACGAGTATTTTTGGACCTGCTCCGTCATCACAAAACATTCACTCAGCGAGAGAAATATTCGATATGAAATTGTCTGGTGAAGCTCGACCTGATATTGTAAGTGGTAATGAAAACCTCATTTTATTTCTAACTCCATTTTGGTCGTTGTGAATATGGAGATGTTGGGTGGAGTTGCACAATTGAATTCAGGTTTTAAAATCCCATTGATTGGCTTTGGTACTGCTTTCTTGCCTCAGAAAAAAGACGATTTAAGCAGAGGGTTCAATTACATCAATGGAGAGCGGCGTCAATATGGCCATGGCAGACAACAGAGTGTTATCCCGCATCTTGAAAAGTTTGTCAGAGCTGAAAAACCTCCTCTCAACGTCCATGGTTTGAAAATAGTGGAACGATGTGCTCACATGGGATTCACACAAGTTGACTGTCAGGTCAACCACACTCCTTCCATCTCTCCTTTCTCGCTTCAAATAAATTAGGCACTTGAATTTCTCTCCATGCCGTGATCAATTGCAGGACTCACATCATATATTAGGCACTTGAATTTCTCTCCATGTTGTGATCAACTGCAGGACTCACATCTCCAATTGACCTCCGAATGCCTCAAAAGAATCCTTATCTTATCATTAGGAAATACATACCAACCCTAGGAATGCATTCCAAATCTAGGTTTTGTAGGGTTTGTAACTAATTATACAATGCTCGAGGAGATTGCCTTGTGTGATTGACTGAATTTGTTGGATTCTGGCATCAAGGCCATCGCTAGCATTTGCAAGAGGCTTAAATATCTTTGCCTCGGATATTGCATGAATTTGTCTGATGTTGCCCTCGATTCACTGAAAAATTGCAATAATATCCAAAAATTGAGTTTAAATGGCCTTTTCATATTCACTCAGTCTGGTTTGTCAAGAATAGGCGAGAATTGTCCGACGATTCGGAAAGTCTCATTCTTCTTTGATGATTCCATCAACATTACCTTGGTCCTTAGGTCTCTGGCTATATTTTTCCTCCATCTACAGTAATTTTCTTTGAACTTCGGACATGGGGACCTCAAGGAGTTATCGAGGTTATCAAATATGATTACGTTGCGTAATACTGTAAATAATGTGCAAGAAGCATATCCTCTTGATTCGTTAGCAAGAATTTATGCTGCAAACAAGGGTCTGAAAGAATTTCTATGTTTTAATTCTACTTTTCCTTTAAACGATTCTGCTCTTACTAGGATTTTAGAGAATTGCATAAGCCTCGAGAAATTGTGCTTGTTATCTCAGAGTTTGAAAGAGGTATCTCTGTTGTGTATATCTGCTTTGTATAATGGAATGCAATGATTGGGATACATGAAATTTCAAAGGCTATGGGTTCTACATCTATCTAGATCCGGCTGCTACAGGTATTGTATGTGTCGCTCTATATACTCTAATATTTTTTGATGTGTTCACATGTACAATTTAAACAATATGAAACAAAGTACCAAGCGCCCATCTATTGTCCAACTGTCGAAGTTAGGTGAAAGAACTCAACCAAATGTCTGAGAATTTCATCAAGAAAATTCCTAGATGTTGAAAAAAAAAATTATGAGAGACAAATCATATAGATCTTATGCATATGGAGTCATATTGCTGATTGAGTATGGGCATTTTTATTTTAAGTTCAGTTTTGATACAAAGATAGAATTTCTGAGCCATTATAGATCGATTGTGATTGTCTTAAATGAAAATGTTTCATCTTATGTCAGCACCCAACAATAATGTATAGACTTATAATTGTAATTGGTTTATGGTCTAAAAGAGATATGTAGGCATCTGATTTTTATAAGAATGAAGCGGGAAAATTTCACCGAAGATATAGGAAATGAATTTCGGGCTCAAATTTTGGGCAATTGGAGTTGAATCTAAAAAATTCAAAACATGGGTTTTCTGCAGAACGACCTCAATTATATCATACACGAGAATTTATGCAAAATCATGAATGGTTCGGGATATTTAATTCGTTTTCTAAAAGATATACACCCATATTTTGTGTGGTCGAATGGGTAAGAAGAAAAAGCATTTTAAAGTCATCTGCATTTCTTGGAAACATGGTTGATTTCTCTTCTTCATATCCTTTTGAATATGCGAGTTTTATAGTTGAAGGGGACTCTTTCTTGTGGTGATCTATGTCACAAATAGCTTTTTTAATCATGATTGAAATTTGTGGGGACCTTTAATGGGATGGAAATGAGCATCAATACAAATCTCCAAACGTCAATGAGAAAGAAATTTTGGAAAGGATTCAAAGGTAGTTTGAGTAACGAGAATGCTAAAGGTTATATTTTGATTCACCTTCCGTGTAAATTAATAGATTTTTCTTATCGAGAGACTATAGTTGGTAAGGTTCATGCATACTATGTGAGTTGGATTGTGAATGAAAACCAAGTGAGAGAACTTTTTGTTAGTTACTTTGCAGATGGCAGGCTACACCATGCGAATTCAGGGACATATGAGAAATATGCATAAGACAAGAAAGCTACATAGCTTCTCGACCATAATGCAAAAAACTCTTGTTGGTTAGCTCTTCACTGTCTTCAAGTGTTGATAATAAACTCAATTTTCTTCTTCAATGTCATGAACTTTTAAAGTGAATTAATAAAAAATAGATAATTTTCTATGTTTTCCACACACCTCACAATGATTGGAATTTGTTTATTCCTACCGAGGGTAGATGGGGGATGTCATTTTTCTTTCAGTAATGCCCTATTTATGTTCACAGGTAGGTTATAAACACTTTGACACTGCAATAATTTAAGGCACAGAGGTAGCTTTAGGAGAAGCTCTGAATGGGGTTTTTCAAAATAGAGTTGTAAAGCGAGATGAAGGTTTTTTTACAAGTAAACTCTTCGCTGGTGATCATGAGGATCATGTTTCTGCATTGAAGGCAAGTTTGTTCTAAACCAAAGCTACACAAATCCCTCTAAACTGGGATATGATATACATTCAAAGTTGTGGAGTCCAATGTATAATGCTGATAAATTAAAATAAAAAGGAGAAATCCCTCCCACCTAGATTATGAAAAAAATATCTCAATTCCAAATATTTTAAGCCACACAAGGCTTGCAACTAATTTCTTTTATCTCTTCTAGAATATACTTCCTAAGATAAGTGAATCAATGTTGGTTTAATTTCTTCTAGAATCTACTGCCTATGATAAGTGAATCGATGTTAGGTTAAATTGAATTCTTTGTTCCTTTCCCAACTGTAGAATTGAAGATTATTTTGCTTTTGGTATAATGGTTTCTGCAAATTATTTTTCCAGGTTCTATTAAGGTGGGGATTGGAACAAGGGGTCAGTGTGCTACCTAAAAGCTACAACAAGGGTAGGATAGCTAAAAATTATTAGATTTTTGATTGGTCATTAACTAGAGATGATGAATAGCTGAAAATTATCAGATTTTTGATTGGTCATTAGTTAGAGATGATCATGAGAAGATTGGCCAAATCAAGCAAAATAATATCGTGAGGAGAGAGGAACTCATTAACTCAACCACCAGCCCTTACAAAATTGTTGAATATTTGTGGGATGGAGAAATCTAACAATCTATTGAATGTAAAGAAATCATATCTATTTTCTTTCAGCTGGTGTGCAAATTTATTTTACGCTTACTATCGAGAGATGGTACAAATTTTGTGGACAACTTTCTCACCTAGATAAATAAAATATTAGAATCAACAACCTACTTGCCTCTTGCATTCACTTTGTAGAAAGAGCAACTTTATGAAGTTTTCTTACTATATTTATGGATCTCTATGTAGTCCAAAGGCTTTTCAAATAATTATATTTTATTTCATTTTTCTGGTTCTCTTTTTTGGTTTGGTTAGAGAGTCTATATATATCTTATTTCTTTAATAATTTACATGTGTTTATAATATTTTCGTAAACAATAAACACCATGCAATAAACTAAAGATTGACTTACTATCTTTCTATCTTGTTTTTTGGATGAGAATAGTGCAATGTTTAATAAACACAATGAAAAGAGAGTAAGCCAATGATTACCTTACATCATAGTGCTTATTGTTTGCCTTACCACCCAGTTCTGTGATTAGCTTATATCATAGTGCTTATGGTTTTCCTTACCACCTAGTTTTGTTGAAAGGAGTGATTGTTGGGATGAAGAAGATTCTAGTGTTCCACACAGGGCGCTCACCTCATGCAGAGGGTACTAGCTGGTTCATGCACGAGTACAGGTTTTTTGATGATGAGGCTGAGGAGTCTTCTTTGTTGGAAAATGATCATTTTGTTCTCTGTCAAGTATTCCTTTGTTTTGGATTTTTCTCGTAATTATTTTCAATGTTAAAGGTATTTTCATGCATGATATCTTCAAAACATTTTGAAGGGGTTAACTATTTTAGGAGTCCAAAATCATCAGTGTTGTTGTGTTGCAGCTACCCTTAATATCCTTCATTCCAAGACTTGCGTGAAGTTAGATTCTAACCTTTTTTCTAAAAAGAAGAAGATTTTCTTGTGGTCTAAAATGTAAAATTTATGGGGTTTTGAACTGAATTGAAGAAGGTTCAATCCAAAATTTACAGTGACAAACACCCTTTCTGCAGTCTGGAAGTGTTGGGAATCTATGACTCCTTATTGGGGATGTGGATTTCTTATAAAATGAACTATGTTCGTGTAGGGAAGGTGTTATCAAATGGGCTGAACCTTGTCTTTCATTTTTTATTCGAACGCAATGAGAGTGTTGGTGCTTACACCATTTTCCTTCTTTTTGGAAAAACCTCTACTAATATATTTTATTTAACGTGCATAGATATTGGTGTTTTTATTTTAAACAATTATTTCACAATTCCAGAAGAAACTACCTCCATCTTATTCCATTTTGTTATTCTTCCACTTTTTCAATTTTGAATGTAATATTTTATTTACTACACAATTACACATAAATTAGGAATTGAAATATTTTATGAACGATACAATTTTTTTTTGTTTACATATTTTATTTACTACACAATTACAAAAAAAATAGGGATTCAAGTTTTTTATTAACCATACGTACTAATATATTTGGTTTCACGTGCATACCGATGGGCGTTTATTTTTTTAAATATTCACTTCACATTTCCAAGAGGAACAACCTCCATCTATTTAACTCCAATATATGCTTTTCAATGTAAAGAATGAAAAAAAAATCACAAATTTAATTTTTTTCATTTAAAATTTCTTTAAATTTGATAGTATTATTTATCTCCAATAAAAAATGTACAGTGACAAACACTCTTTCTGTCTGAAGTCTGGATGTTATAGGCATCTATGCCTCCTTGTTGGGGATGTGGATTTGTTAGGCAGTGAACGGTGTTTGTGTGAAGATATTTTGAGATAAAATTGAGCTTATAGATCATCTCTTTTCTCAAATGTTAATCATACCAAGGCACAGTTTGAAAAATTCATGGCTTTGAAAAGGAATACATTCTTGGGATAAATTGCCAATTAATGATGAGGACTTACGACCAATGTGAATTCATCGATACAGTCCAATGATCTTGAACATACTACTTAAAAATAGGTATATGGGCAGTTCCAAAAGAGAATTATACATATAAATAACCAAGGTTGAAGAAAAGTATCATATGTGGCTCAGATGATATTTATGAATATGAATGGGAAAATGACACGAGCAAACAATGACCTATGGGTAAACTTGAGCTTCAAATAGAGTTGTGATGTCTTTATTTTTGTGCATAATTTTTTTTTGGAAAGTTGATATGTGAGGTGGGGAATTAAGTTGCAACGGGAGAGACATTGATTGATATTGGCGTGTCACAATAAAGGTCCTTGTTAGACTACATACTCTCCACACGATGTTTCCTTCCTTTTCGATTCCTACTTGTTTCACATTTATGTAGTGCTTCGAGTGCATTGAAGTTTGAGCTGTTGCGAATTTGACATGAATTCAAGCGTTTCATGGTTTCTTAATTCACCGCACACACCTAGTGGCCCTACTGTCCATGTGAATGACGATGTGGTTCTCTCTACATTACATAGCCCAAGTTCACATGGTTGATTCCATCTCTTAGCTATGTTGCCTGATGAGACATAGAAACTGAGGGAAAAAAGGGGAGGAAAAAAAATAGCGAGTATAGTTATTCTGTTTCTTGTTCAAAATAAATTTATAAATTTCCATTAATGAATAGAAAGAGTGATGCATGCGTCCTGAGTCTGAGTTTAAGTATATTGTGAATTCCCAGAATATTATGGGATTAGATGGATATGGGATGAGAGATCAATTATTTGACATCCCATATCCATCGGATTCTGGAAGGTCATCCATGACTTATTTGAAAAGGATAAGCACCGAGGATCTAAAAATTTGAACTTTACATAGAAAGTGAGAAATATTATTAAAACCTAATATAAGAGTGTCAAGGTTGTGATCTAAGGGTTGTGTGTGGAGGTTTGGTTCTCATAAGCCTGGCGGTGAGGTTTTGTCCTCACAAGCCTAGCGATTCAATACTAAACAAGACTATGTACACCTGAGAACTACTCCAAAATCCATTTACTCTTTATGGACCATAAACAAGGTAATTCTAGGTGACATGGTTTTCTTTGAATAATCTTGATAAGTCAGCTTGCATTTTTGGATAACAGCAAGTGATGGTTGTCTTCACTACTAGTTTGACAACTAAATTATGATAGAGTTACCCACTTTGTAAACAAAAAAATATAGCATCAACTATTTATATAATTGTTTATATATTAAAACAATTTATAGGAAAATTCACATATTTTATTTATTTTTAAATCTTTTAGTAGATTAATTAATAATATATCTCCATTATATATTTTCATTGAATCATAATAGTTTATTAAATCATTGTTTTCAATAATATATATTCATTTTATTGATATTTAATTTTCACATATAAAATATTTATATACAATTTATTTATCATTGTTTGTCTTGTATTCACATCTATTTCATTTTTTTATTGCATTTTGATGTGTATTTTTAAATTTATTTCAATACTTAAATATGACTTACTTTTTAACCTATTACATATTTTTTTTAAATAAATGTGAAATTACTTTTGCATCATATTATTAATAAAATTAATTATAATTAATGAGCATGTATTGAAGTTAATGCACTTTATTGTTTTGAATTGCATTAACATTAAAACTAGTAAATTGAATTATTTTTATACCATATGGTTGTGGAAATTATTGTATCTAAATATTTTTCATCATTTCATTGTTAAAATCAAGGCATTAAAAAATTTAACATTATATTTTCATCAATATTAATGGAAAGTATAGCTTTGCTTGCATTGTTGTTGACATTATTTAAAGTTATGTTCCATTTTTTTTGGTGGTGTGTAGCATTGTTAATAGAAATACAATATCAAATCATTTCAAAACCAAATCATCTTAAATTGTAATGTTATTGACATTAATATATGGAATAGTGAATCATTGTATGACGTTTTTAAAATTAATGAGTTATATCTTTTTAACATTATAAAAGAAAAATAAAATGGAATCAATGCTTTAGAGTGGCAAAACAAACTTAATAAATAATTAAAACTTGACTTTAAACAACTATTTTATTAAAAATATAACAACTACTTATAACTCTCTTTTATATTGTTATGCTTCTAATAATAAACCTATCACATAGAATAAAAATGGAGCATGCTCTTAAAATTGGATAAATATTTAGCAATGTTCACAATTCTATTAAATTTTTAGGTTAATATTTGTTATAATTTTTTTTAAATCAAAGTTGGATTAATATATGTATACCAACAAAGTTATCAGTTTTATCAATCTCTATGCATTTTAATTTTTTTTGTTTACATGCTTTTATATATATATATTACAAACAAATTTGTTTTGATGATTTGAAACAATTTTGATTGTGTTGCTTATCAAGTTGTTCTTTTTTTCAAAATAGCCAAATAATAAAGCATAGTGTACAGGGTACATCTCTTGTGTCACATAAGTGATTTGAGCTAGCCCTTGAGTCATAGTGGCTAGCTCAATATTTCCCAAGGCAACTATCTTTGTCTGATTGATACCTCATAATTTTCGTGCTTAGAATTTATTTCATGTCATTATTTCATGTCATTTTTAAAAAAACCCACCTTCTGCTCTTTACCTTCTTCTTGCAAGGATTGCCATTGTTTAAGATATTTACCATAGTGTAACATTCTTCTTAAATTTAACCTCTTGCTACATTATTTAGTATATGTATAGAAATTCAAATATTGATTGTATTTCATTGTTCATATATTTCACTTTATTATTGCTTTCTACATTCCACTCTTATAAACATAACATTTTTCGATGTTCCTTTGCACCTTTCTTTACAAATGCTAATTAAATATGAAAACAACTATTGACATACTGTAATTTTGAATTTATCTCTAGCGAGCTATGGCATTCCCTTAGTGTTAGAACATAGATGACACACGAGCTATGTAATGTAACAAAATAAAATTGGAGTAAAATGGTAACATGCAACGGTTATTGACTTGAATAAAGGCTTAATTCGAATGCATAACTCTAATTAATAAGAACTAAGCATTTAATGTTTGATAACAATAATTGTTGTTTCTCTCATAGGTGCGAAAATTGTTTAAAACTTCAACCATTAGATTAGATAATTTCAATCGTTAGATGCATGATGTGATTTGAGCTCGTTAGCATCTGCCTAGGTTTGATGCACAATCCAAACCTTAACCATTGTTCTGGTCTAACGTAAGCCGTCACATCACGTCAAGCGGTAACAACACCATTAAACAATGTGCATATTTTTGTTTGATGTGAATATTGTCGGTTAGATTACATCAGTTGTAATTTTCAGATCTCATGGGGCATCCAACAAATAGTTAACGGGTGATCAGGTTCCAATCTGACGTTGAGTATCAGCTGTCATATTACACTAGATTATCAGAGTTGTTTTTAGTGCGATTTTTTGAAGTTTCAGGTGCTAGAATCCGGTGAAAATTTTTGAGGTAAAATCTTGGTTTTTGTTATTCAAACTGGTTTTTTTGACTCTATATATGGATTCAGCACCCTCAAAAACCTCTAAGGCACTTCAATTGTGCAAAGTTAGCAATCAAACTTCTATTTTCAATAAATTCCTACCGAAATTTAGAAAAATTACACCGTAAAAGCCTACAAAAAATCGCACTAAAGACTACTCAGATTAATTCAAGTGACCATGACACAGTTATTCGGTGAACAAGTTAGCAAAAAATATCGAATATCAACCATCAAATGCGTTGCTTCTTAGCCTTCAAATCATATCATTTGGCTCTAATGTGGTTAACTGTCATGCTACTTGGCTTGCGATATGATCATCCACTGTGCGATGCGAGAAACCCGAACCGTTAAATTAAGATGATTGGGACCATGAGATCAGTGATGGAAACTTTGGAATGAGGAGATCACTAGGTCGTTTGATTACTAACGAAATGGTGTAACGCACATTAGAAAATATTTTATCTTAGTTTGGATGGAACTGGTGCAAATATAATTTCACACATAAAAATATTTCTTTAGTGTTATATATCTGACTCTATACAATTGTAAGGGATTTTAAAAGAGCATTTATCGTGATGCTATCGAAAATTTCTTAGGGCTAAATTGGATTACAACATGAAGTGCATTTCCAATTCATGGCTATCCTGGTCAAGAGTGTCTTGTCTTGCACACTTTTTCTCGAGCACCATATGCAACAAAGCCTCTTATTGAAGGCACGTAGTGTTAATATTACCACAAACAAAACAAGAAAACCTTGTGCTTTTCTCCAAATTATCCATTTTGTTTTCACATTTTTTAATTAGTAAACAGATATATGCACTACTTTCTTGGGATTTTACTTCATCATTTACTTATTAGGATTCATAAACATATGACAATTATTCTATTTGTGCACATATGATCCTTTTGGGTGTGATAGCCACATCCCATTAGCTATGTTATTACACTCTTTTTTCATGAATTCACTCTAAGGTACAATTCCTAAATCATCTAGAAAACCTATCCTAGAACTAGAATTAATTCCTTTTAGCATAGGATTTTTGAATTACATACAAGGTACAAGGATAGATCCCATTCACAACATGTCTAAATTTACTGTTCACTAAACATCCCATCCTCCACAGGGTTATTAGGTGAAATTATCTTCGCCCAAAATTCAACAAGTAATTATTCATGTTTTCTTATCTAAACTTATAGGCATTTCAACAAACTCCATTCATGTACACCTTGTATTTCAACAATGTATTCTAGAATTGCCATTATTTTCACATAGGCACCTAGAGGTTATACTGGTAGCGATCGAAATTGATCCTGTGTCACACAAGTATGAAATTGACTTAGTTGTCAATTTCTCTAGTCACAAAAAACATTTATTTAAGAAAAACCCACTACGATTCAGATTAAAGATGAATGGGTGCATTGTTAAGGCACTCCATGCAAAACAATCAATGGTTGAAATCCCCTTTTGTTGTTTACTCCAGAAAAAAAAGATTCCTTATATTATAATAAATTTAGTTTGCACGGGGCAACTCTATTGGTATGTGCCGTGAAAATGAAGTGTTATATACTAAGAGATTCGATGTTCAAATTCCATCAACTTACCTATGTAAGTAGAAGGGGCATATGTATGCACCTAAAGATTATAGTGGTAGTAGTTGGAATCGACCTTGTATCGCACGGGTACGCAATTGACCCAATTATTGTTTCCTTTAGTAAAAAACAAACAAACAAACAAGCAACACTATTCATTTAGAAGATTTAAAAATCTAATATATATAAACTTCAACCATTTTGTAAATTTGAAACATAATTCTTCTTCTAATCGGGAAAGTCAATAACATGGTTGATTGATAGGTTTAATATTTGTTTTATAGTAACATTTTGAATAAATATAGTAAAAATATTTGCGTTAAATTATTTCTCCGTAACCCTTAAGTTTTTTTTTTCAAGTGATCTGTGTTTATCCAGGCTTGATCCATGGCTTGACAAACCGCAACCCAGGGGCATCTAAGCCGTCAAAATCACTCCATGATCCCACCCGACCTCGGCCACACTAGCCCTAATATGACTGGATTTTAGAGTGTCTCCTCCCCCCTAACACATGCGCAACAGCCTCTGTGAGGTTCGATCCTGGGTCACCTTGCTAATGAGGCCCATCCCCAATCAATTGTGCTAATGGGACTTGACTCTATAACTCTTAATTTTTTTTCTTACACAATAGTGATATTTTTTATTTCTCTTTTTATCTTTGGAATTTTATCAAATGATATAGGATGCAATCCCATATATAAAGAATAGTGAAAAAAGTCTCTTAGTTAATGGGTCTTTTTCGTTCCATAGAAAGCTCCACGGTTATTCGTTTTTAGGATTAGTGGTGACTAAATGAAGAGAGAGGGATTCAAACCATCAGTATGGATGATTCATACTACAATTTATCAATTTCCCACTTTGGTCTACTTACCCATATCTCCAAGATGGAAGATTTTATGTGCAACAAAATGAATGGTGGAGTAAGGGTGTATACCATAGCATGTACACATTGTATGAACAATATAATGGATTTCTAATTTTAAGCTTCTGTGACTTGAAAATACTTGATATATCTCTTCTATATCCATCACATTAATAATTAATGTGATGGATACAGAAGAGATATATCAAATATAATGAATATTGAAATTATTCATTGGATAAAAACCAATCTAGTAAATCTATTCATCATTTCATTCAAAATAATTATTTCTTCTCCTCTCTTTCTTTTTCTTGACCCATAATATGTTTCTCTACTTGTTGATATTATCACTTTGATACATTTTGGGTTCTTAGTTGTTCAAAGGAAATCACTTCATAATTTTACCATTGTGACCACTCAATAGATGAAATTTTCATATTATCAACTATTTCCCAACCTTAATAAGAAGAGATTAATGGACCCCTTAAATTTTATTGCTTCTCTGATTGTTGTTGCATTATCTATAGAGATTTCTTCTATTGGACTTGACATTGGCTAGGACATTGTCATGGGCCAAGCTATAGAAATAATTGCAAGATAACAAAAAAACAAAAGGTAAAATACTAAGTACTACTAAGTTTAGCTTTTGTAGAAGCTTTAACTATTTATTGACTAATTGTTATCCTAGAACTTCTATTTGTAAATCTCTTTATTTGATAACTGAATAAATATTAAAAACATTTGCATTTTAATTTAATAATATTGAAAATTAATATTTATTAATACCAAAACTAAAAATAAAAAGATATAAAAAAATTCATACTGAAATCATTATCAAACACTCATTTCCCTAAATTTGAAGTTCCCAAAACCATTTCCAATCAATTTGAAACTTTTTTTTATTCCTAAACTCCTAAAAACATGGGAATGAAGGGAACAAGTTTATAAAATGTTGAGAATAATTCTAATATAAATATAGTTTAAAATTATAATAAAATAATCCCTTAAACCATTATTTTGATAAATAAAAATTATATATATATATATATATATATATATATATATATATATATATATATATATATATATGTCATTGTTAAAAACATGTCCATGTTATCACTATTTTTTCTTACTCTACGATGAGATTTATCACATAGACCATCTTTCAAATTTCACTTCACATGATTTGACTACATTGAGCTATTAAATCACCTCCTAAAAATGGAAGGGAAAGGAGCATCGAACCTACGAGATTTCAAAGAAATATGTTAAACTTTATTTTCTCGTTGGTACCCGAAAAATGAATCATGCAAATTGATAACATGTCTATAAACTAGTTTAAAAAATTAATTGTGAGGATTATGCAAATTGATAACATGTCTATCAACTAGTTGAAAAAATAAATTATGTGGATCTTCAAGTCTTGTTTTATTTTTTTAATTTGTTAAATACTAGTCTAGATCCATTTTAATTTTGGATCTATCAAGTGCCGAGAGGTATTAAATTTCTCGAGGTGTAAACTTTTTTTTGAATGCAGAACTTGAGGAAAGGTTTGCACCTCGAGAGATTTGATCCATCTCGGCGCTTGATAGATCCGGAGTTAAGATGGATCTAGGCTAGTTTCAGTCATGTGCGGCCAAAGAAAATCTGTTGAAGATATGATTAATTTTATCAATAATATGTAAATATATCAAATATTAATATAATCATTTTAAATATGCTAAATATTTCTGAGATTATTTTGGTCATTTTAATTTTAAATTTTCTTAGTTACCTAGTTCATTGAGATGATAAATATTGTTAATAACTATAATGATGAAAAATGATGAAATATTTTTTTTGAATGCAAAGTGACAATAATAGTGTTGAAAGATAGAAAATGTGAATAATAAGAATGTACTCATGTTACAAATAGTCTTCAATGTGATCAATTTCAAACTATTTTCTTCTACTATTCTTATTGCCACCCTTGCTAGTTTTGTTATCTTTTCATATCGATTATATGAAAAGAAAATTTAAATCGTAAACCATTTAAATCTTTAGCTTGAGTTGTTGTAGTAAACATGATACCTTGTCTGTCTTGCTCTCCAATATTAATAGATTAAATTACTATAACACAAAAATCAATGTACATTGTCAATAACTTTTTGTGCTTACACTAAAATCAATGCATATTGTTAATCCAATCACTTTAAAATTAATGTACCGTCATATATTCAATTACATCAAATCATAAATCAACATATACATTGAAATCAATGCATTTAATGCAATCAATCAAATAAGATTAGAAAATAACTTCTACATTGAATTCAATGCACCTAATGCAAGTAATCAAATAATATTAGAAACCAACATCTACATTGAAATCAATGCATTTACTCAAAGTAATCAAATAGGATTAGAAATCGCCATCTACATTGAAATCAATGCATTTAGTGCAAACAATAAAATAGGATTAGAAATAATCTACATTGAAATCAATGCATCTAGCGCAAGCAATCAAATATAATTATAAATCGATGTCTAAATTGAAATCAACACATCCAGTGCAAGCAATCAAATAGTAGTAGAAATCACCACCTACACTGAAATCAGTGCATCTAGTGCAAGTAATGAAATATATCATTAGAAATAAATATCTACACTAAAATCGATGCATCTAGTGAAAATAATCAAATAGGATTATAAATCACCATCTCCACTTAAATCAATCCATCTAGTGCAATAAATATTCTTCCCTCTCTCCACCCTACATCCATATCTATATCCCCCTCCATCTCTTGTTTTTTGTCTCTCTATCTCACCCCCCTAAACACACACGCTCTTGCACTCCATGTATATCATTCTCTTTGTCAATCAACCCCTCTCCCCATCTCTCTCTTCTTCCCTCTCTTCACCTTCCATCTATATCTCTATCTTCCCGTTCTCTCCCTCTCGCTCGCTAATGTCTCTCTTTCCTCATTTTGTCCTCTCTCTCTCTCTCTCTCTCTCTCTCTCTCTCCATCTTCCTTATCACTCACTCTCTCTCTATAGAAACCAACATCTACACTGAAATTAATGCATTTACTCAAAGAAATCAAATAGGATTAGAAATCACCATCTACACTGAAATCAATACATTTAGTGCAAACAATCAAATAGGATTAGAAATCATCTACATTGAAATCAATTCATCTAGTGCAAGTAATCAAATATAATTATAAATCGACATCTAAATTGAAATCAACACATTCAGTGCAAGCAATCAAATTGTATTAGAAATCACCACCTACATTGAAATCAATGCATCTAGTGCAAGTAATCAAATATCATTAGAAATAAATCTACACTAAAATCGATGCATCTAGTGAAAATAATCAAATAGGATTAGAAATCACCATCTCCACTTATATCAATCCATCTAGGGCGAGAATATTCCTCCCTCTCTCCACCCTTCATCCATATCTATATCCCCCTCCATCTATTCTTTGTTGTCTCTCTATCCCATCCCACTAAACACACGCGCTCTCGCACTCCATATATATCAATCTCTTTGTCAATCACCCCCTCTCCCCATCTCTCTCTTTTTCCCTCTCTTCACCTTCAATCTATATCTATATCTTCCCCTTCTCTCCCTCTACCCCGCTAATATCTCTCTTTCCTCCTTTTGTCCTCTCTCCCTCTCTCTCCATATTCCTTATCACTCACTCTCTCTCCCCAAAAACCAACATCTACACTGAAATCAATGCATTTACTCAAAGAAATAAAATAGGATTAGAAATTGCCATCTACACTGAAATCAATGCATTTAGTGCAAACAATCAAATAGGATTAGAAATCATCTACATTGAAATCAATTCATCTAGTGCAAGTAATCAAATATAATTATAAATCGACATCTAAATTGAAATCAACAAATTCAATGCAAGCAATCAAATTGTATTAGAAATCACCACCTACACTGAAATCAATGCATCTAGTGAAAGTAATCAAATATCATTAGAAATAAATATCTACACTAAAATTGATGCATATAGTGCAAATAATCAAATAGGATTATAAATCACCATCTCCACTTATATCAATCCATCTAGTGTGAAAAATATTCTTCCCTCTCTCCACCCTCCATCCATATCTATATCCCCCTCCATCTCTTCTTTTCTGTCTCTCTATCTCACCCCCCTAAACACACACACTCTCGCAATCCATATATATATCAATCTCTTTGTCAATCCCCTCCTCTCCCCATCTCTCTCTTCTTCCCTCTCTTCACCTTCCATCTATATCTCTATCTTCCCCTTCTCTCCCTCTCCCCCGCTAATATCTCTCTTTCCTCCTTTTGTCCTCTCCCCCCTCTCTCCATCTTCCTTATCTCTCTCTCTCTCTCTCTCTCTCTCTCTCTCTCCACCTTTCTCTCTCTATTTCTTTCTTCTTACCTCCCTCTCCCTCCCCCTCCAAGTCCATCTCTCTTTCCCTCCCTCTCTCCACTCTCTCACATCCTCTCTCTTCCTTCCTCTCTTTCCCTCTCTCCCATCTCTCTCTCCCTCTCTCTCTCTCTCTTCACCCACCAACTATGTTACTATATCCCTCCCTCTCTCCTTATATCTCCTTCTCCCCCCTTATCTCCATCTCTCCTTATTTGTCTCTTTATCTCAGCCCCAAACATACACTCTCTCTCTCTGTCTCTCCCTTGTCACTCCTTCTCTCTCTCCACTTCTCACTCTCTATATTTCTTATTTCCTACATCTCTCCCCCTCCAACTCCATATCTCTATCGATCCCTCTCTCCTCCTCTCTCTCGTCCTTCCTCTCTCTCTCTCTCTCTCTCTCTCTCTCCTAACTCCCTCTCTCTTCCCTGATCTCTCTCTCTCTTCCCTCCAATACTCTCTCTCCCCCCACCAGTCTCTCCTCTCTCTCATCCTTCCTGTCTCTCCTACCTCCCTCTCTCTTTTCCCTCCAATCCTCTCTCTTCCCCCATCTCCCTTTCTTTATCTCTCTCTTTCCACCCCTCTCTCTCTCCAACTACATTACTATATCCCTCCCTCTCTCCTTCTCTCTTCTTCTCTCCCCCCTTCTTTCCATACATCTTACTTTGTCTCTTTATCTCACCCCTAAACATACACACTCTCTCTCCATCTCTCCCTTATCACTCTCTCTCTTTATTTCTTCTTAGTTATGTAAACTAATGAACATAAATATTCATAAATATAAAGCAGATTATGGAGTAAATATGAAAAGAGGTTTTATTTACTTACCATAACTTTGGTTTGTTTATATTTTTATTTATTTACCATACCTCTTTTATTTACTATGGTATTTGGCCCATAGGCTTGCTATATACTTAGATTTTTATTTATAATCCTATTTGATATATTGTTATTTATTTACCTTATCTCTTTATACCTCTTTTATATTTATTTATTTACCATACCTCTTTATACCTATTTTATATTTATTTATTTATCATACCTCTTTATACCTCTTTTATATTTATTTATTTACCATACTTATTTTATAAATATGGTATTTGGCCCATGGTATCAATATTAATTTGTCCCATGGTATTCGTCCCATAGGCTTCATCTAAATAAAACCTCTTTTTTAAGTTTTTTTAAATATAAAAAGGTTTATGGAGTAAATATTTTAAAAAAAAAATTATTTATTTACCATACATCTAGTTTATATATTTATTTATTTATTTACGATAGCTCTAGAGTAAGTATAAAAATAGGTTTTATTTATTTACCATACCTCATGTTTATTTATATTTATATTTATTTAAATTTTAAAATATTGCAACTTTGATCGGGAAATATTTATGTTTTTAAATATGGAAATATTTATGTTTTTAAATATTTTAATTTATCTATAGAATATGGGTTTTCTTTTTAAAGATTCATTTTACAAATATTTAATTAAAAGAAATATTAAAAGATTTTGGATTTTGATTGTTTGTGTTGAATTAATTCTTTTCCTTTGATTTAGGAAATGGTATTGACTTTAGTAAAGAGTAAGATGTTTAAAATTTTACCTAATTTGGAAATTCAATGTGGTAATTTTTTTTGTTAAATGTAAATTTATGATGACGTATATAATTTACTATCCATTCAAATTATATAAATAATACATAGTTGTATTTTAATAGTTAATCTCAACCCATTAATAAGTTTAAAAAGTTATATTTAATCTAAATATTCAAGTTATATAAAATTCAAGATTAGGTTAATGCTTTGGTCGACATTAGAAACAGTAAAATTTATTATTTTTTGAGAACGTGACATACCCAACATCGAGGTCATACTACGTTGTAGATTGTGCCTCTCAGCGCAATAAAAAGAATACAAGACAAGAATAATTAATAAACAAACAAAAAAAATGAAAGTGAAAGAAATCATGTGTACCTATTGTGAAAAACAATGCTCACATTAGGCAATGCTCAAAGAACTGAGAGCTACCAAGGAAAATGAAATTTAAGAAAATGTAACAAAGGAAAAACTATGATGTTAATAAGCATCGATCTTTGTGATTTTTTTCACTTGCAACCATCCTTATCCTCAGTCACTTATAAGTTTAGAAGAAAATAAAAATAGAAAGTAGCTTGTTCCTTTAAACCATCCTCAAATTCAACAAATGACAAAAGTATACAATGGAGTTATGTGTGAAGGTGGTCGATTTTGTATTTTAAATTTAGTTTCGGATGAACTTATGCTATTATGATGTCAATTTACAATTCGGATGAACTTACGTTATTATGATGTCAACTTACAAGTTGATACAGCTTATCAAAAAGAAAGAAAGATCATACTCTCATCGAAGTAGAAGAAATTTCCCTTTTAGTTTTTGTTTTTTTTAATGTTTGACCTTATACCTTAAGTTATACAATTTTGAGTCGACGTTATATTATCACTTTTATTTTAATTCAATGTTAAGATATTTTATTATTTCAATTTCAATTTAATGTTATGATATTTTCTTATTTTAATTTTAATTTAATGTTATTATATCCCATTTGCAAGGGTCACTCTTAAAAAAAATTATCACCCCAAAGCAAAATATCGTCTCATTTTTTTAATAATAATTTTTTGTTGATGTTTTGATCATTGTGGTCATTAATAACGATCTCTCCTAGTTAAGAGGCAGAAAGGATAGTTTGTTGTAAACCATGAGTAGGCTTTTTTCTTTTTTTTCAGATGTCTTGTGAATCTATTTTTGGTTATTTTAAGTATCTATTTTTATATGTTTTGAATTGTTTTTTTATATTTTGATTATTGTTATTATTAATAATGATTTTTCTAAGCCAAAAGGCATAAATGATAATTTGTTGTAAACTACTAGTAGACTTTTTCAGAATTTATTTTTGGTTATTTTAATTATTTATTTATATATGTTTATGTTGATTCAAATGTTATTATATTGAACATGTTTGTGTTATTACCTTAGGTGTGAGTGCAAACAAGTTTTGAGCTTCTTCACAAATCACTAGAAATATATAGACATTTTTTTTCCACGGCCTTCAAAAATGTGAAGTGTAAACAAAGTTTCTACACCATCCCTATTCATTAAGAAATTCGATTTGTTCACTAAGGTTAGAGGGCTTCCTTGCTAAAAGGACAATGTTATTTGTGTGCAAAAGGAGGAAGAATAATATTTCCAACATCATCCTTACACGACATGCTTTCTCTAGAAACTCCTTTAACTAGTTGGTATAAAATCAATAAATAGTAGGTAATAGAGGACAACTTTTTTAACTCTTATATTACAATATATTTTACCTATTTTCATTCTAAATGGAACCCAATATATTATACTATCTTTTAGAGGTTATTTATAGGTATTGTACATCAAAATTTTCTCTGAAGTAAATAAAACAATACAAGGGATTGATTATTTTATTTCAACAATATTCAACTATAATCATGACAACAAACATGTGGTCTAAAGTCGAATGCTAACTTCAAAACCCGGTGTCTCACCTGTGAGAGCTGCATCTCACCATTTCCAAAATCATAGAGTTATGTTTAGGTTGATGGAGTACTTGGTATCTCGATGAATGGAGTTTGTAATTGTACTTGATTCATAACCACATAAACCACTTTGTAGTGTAGGTTTGTGGTTGTACCCAGAAACCACTTATGGGAGGGTCAACTTAGAAGACCCTAAGCATGGTTGAAGGCCAACTGAGAAAATACTCAACATGGTTATGGGTAATCTGAGAAAACCCTTGATGATGATGATGGAGTGGGAGGTACATGTATAAAGATACGATTTTTGAATAAACCATGTGAATGGACATCTCAGTAGACTAGTGATTGCAGTGATTGGGTACCCATGTATTGGGGTGAATGGTTGTTTCTTTATATGGATGTCAACATTATGGTCTTGTTTGTACACAATGGGTACCTATTATGAAAGGCAATGGAAGCGAAAGAAGTCATGGGTGCCTATGGGTGCCTATTGTGAAAAGCAATGCTCACATTAGGCAATGCTCAGAGATCTGGGAGCTACCAAGGAAAATGAAATTTAAGAAAATGTAACAAAGAGAAAACTATCATGTTAATAAGCATCATTCTTTGTGATGTTTTTTCACTTGCAACCATCCTTATCCATAGTCATTTATAAGTTTAAAAGAAAATAAAAATAGAAAGTGGCTTGTTCCTTTAAACCATCCTCAAATTCAACGAGTGACAAAAGTATACAATGGAGTTATGTGTAAAGGTGGTCGATTTTGTATTTTAAATTTAGTTTCGGATGAACTTATGCTATTATGATGTCAACTTACAAGTTAAATATAGCTTCTCAAAAAGAAAGAAAAATCATACTTTCATCGAAATAGAAGAATTTCCCTTTTAGTTTTTGTTTTTTTTAATGTTTGACCTTATACCTTAAGTTATCCAATTTTGAGTCGACTTTATATTATCACTTTTATTTTAATTCAATGTTAAGATATTTTATTATTTCAATTTCAATTTAATGTTATGATATTTTCATATTTTAATTTTAATTTAATGTTATTATATCCTATTTGCAAGGGTCACTCTTAAAAAAAAATTGACAAAAAAATATCGTTTTCATTTTATGAATAATTTTTTGCTGATGTTTTGATCATTGTGGTCATTAATAACGATCTCTCCAAGTTAAGAGACAGAAAGGATAGTTTGTTGTAAACCATGAGTACTTCTTTTTTTTCCAGTTGTCTTGTGAATCTATTTTTGGTTATTTTAAGTATCTATTTTTATATGTTTTGAATAAATATTTTTTTGATATTTTGATTATTGTTATTATTAATAATGATTTCTCCAAACCAAAGGGCATAAATGATAATTTGTTGTAAACCACTAGTAGACTTTTTCAGTTTCTTGTGAATTTATTTTTGGTTATTTTAAGTATTTATTTATATATGTTTATGTCGATTCAAATAGACTCTTTCAGTTATCTTGTGAATTTATTTTTGGTTATTTTAAGTATTTATTTATATATGTTTATGTTGATTCAAATGTTATTATGGTGAACATGTTAGTGTTATTACCTTAGGTGTGGGTGCACACAAGCTTTGAGCTTCTTTACAAATCACTAGAAATATAGAGACATTTTTTTTCCACAGCCTTCAAAAGTGTGAAGTGTAAACAAAGTTTCTACACCATTTCTATTCATTAAGGAATTTGATTTGTTCACTAAGGTTAGAGGGACTCCTTGCTAAAAGGACAATGTTATTTGTGTGCAAAAGGAGGAAAAATAATCTTACCAATATCATCCTTACACGACATGCTTTCTCTAGGAACTCCTTTAACTTGTTGGTATAAAATCGATAAATAGTAGGTAATAGAGGACAACTTGTTTAACTCTTATATTACAATATTTTTTACCTATTTTCATTCTAAATGGAACCCAATATATTATACTATGTTTTAGAGTTTATTTATAGGTATTGTACATCAAAATTTTCGATGAAGTAAATAAAACAATACAAGGGATTGATTATTTTATTTCAACAAAATTCAACTATAATCATGACAACAAACATGTGGTCTAAAGTCGAATGATAACTTCAAAACCCAGTGTCTCACACGTGAGAGCTGCATCTCACCATTTTCAAAATCATAGAGTTATGTTTAAGTTGATGGAGTACTTGGTATCTCGATGAATGGAGTTTGTAATTGTACTTGATTCATAACCCCATAAACCACTTTGTAGTGTAGGTTTGTGGTTGTAACCAGAAACCACTTATGGGAGGGTCAAATTAGAAGACCCTAAGCATGGTTGAAGGCCAACTGAGAAAATACTTAGCATGGTTATGGGTAATCCGAGAAAACCCTTGATGACGATGATGGAGTGGGAGGTACATGTATAAAGACACGATTTTTGAATGAACCATGTGGATGGAAATCTTAGTAGACTAGGGATTGCAGTGGTTGGGTACCCATGCATTTCGGTGGATGGTTGTTTATTTATATGGATGTCAACATTATGATCTTGTTTGTAAACAACGGGTTGTAGCAGATGTAGACTTTGTTCTGATTGACATTGAGACAAGCAGTCATTAAGGGGGAGTCTCAATCTCAATAAGAGAAAAGTCTAAATCTAGAACAACCTTGTGTTTACAAACAAGATCATAAAACTTAACATCCATATAAAGAAACAACCATCCATTAAAATGCATAGGTAACTAACTGTTGCAATCGTCAGTCTGCTAAGATATCCCTTCACGTAAATGGTTCATTCAACAGAGATGTCTTTATACCTGTACCCCCTCCATCATTTTCATCCCGGGTTTTCTTGAATTACCCGCAACCATGCTCAGGGTTTTGTCGACTAACCCTCAACCATGCTTAGGGTCTTCTAAGTTGACCCTCTCATAAGAGGTTTCTAGGTAACCACTGACCTACATTGCAAATTGGTTTATGAGGATATGACTCATGAAGAATTATAAACTCCATTCATGGAGATACTAAGTACTCCATCAACTCAAACATAACACTATAGAATTTCTCACAAACATATGTGTGACACATACTACAACATGGTCATGAATCTATTCCATAATCTCACACAAACTTTCACTTTGTTGTCTATCATCCTAATCTTCACTTCTTGTTGTTGCTCCAGCTAATATTTGTTGTTGCCTTCATGAGCTGGCTTTGTCTTCATCATCTTCTACAACTATTCACACAATTAGAATCTCTTCATTTTCATCTTGATTCAATCTTCATCTTGGAGTTTCTCTTCTTCACAAAACCATTGTTAAAAAATAAAAATAAAAAAATCTCACCATTATACTCCCTTGAATTTACACATATATTTAAATCCTCCACCAGGTAATTGAAAATCTCAGTTCTCCCATCTCACACAACAAAATGAAGTGCACCACATGCATTTTCATCCTTGGCTGTAGCAACCGTCTCTACTAGACATTTCCCTTCACCAATGGGGGCTTCCATAAACAATTATTTTTCCTCCAGAGTGTGTAGTCATATCGCCAATATACTATTTTGTAATGCGTAGAATGGATTGTCAATCAAATAGTTAAGACCATGTTTGTAAGTATCCCCACCCCAAACAAAGAAGAAGAAAAATATCAGTCCATTCTTAAATCTCTAAGCCGGATTTACCTCCCACTAATCTATAGGAGAAGCTTCAACCAGAAGGATGGAATCCAATTTATCGATGAAGAAAAGAATGTTTTATCTGCAAAATATATTAGCTTACATCGATATTGGTCCATATATTGTGTGATTGGTTTGACGCCACTCACTTTCATTGTTCACGGAGACACTGATCTGACATGTTCAACCTGACTTAAGTTCCAGGATGCTCCTCCATCCTTAATAGAAGCTTAATATTTATTCTACTTTCAAACCCCTGAATACCATTCATAGTTCCCTCAGATCGGTTAAAGATCTTGTGAATTCCAAGGATGGAAAAGGTGTCTACATTATCCCATGCTCATGTGGGACTCCTTACATTGGCGAAATCGGTCAATCCATTAATCAAAGGATTTGTGAGCATGTTGCTAACCTTAGGCATGGGAGATCCCGATCCTTAGCCCTAGCTGAACATGTTGAAAAGATGAACAATCGCATATGCATCAAAGAAGCTAAGGTTATTGCTCGGATTGACCATTTTCATCGCCAAAAATTGAGGGAGGATTTAGAGATTGAAAAAATACCTGTGAATCTCAATAAAGACGACAACTGGAACATTAGCAAGTGCTGGATCCCTGCACTATACTCCTAGGTCTTGTCCCCCCCCTCTCTCTTTTTTTTTTGTCAAAAATAAATAAATAAAAAATTAATTAATTAATTCAAATAAAAAATAAAAAATAAATAATAATACAAATAATAAGTAAATAAAATTGGTCTTCTGAGACAAACTAGCCTTTATTCTAATGGTTGATTTGACTCACTAGTACATTTCTATAATAATATTTTAACTTTATATATTAAATAAAAATAATTTTTGATTAGAAATAATTTTTCTTCCTAGTTAAACTAGCCGTTGTTCCAACAACTACTTGGCCTTCTCTACATATATATAAGCTTAATGACTCGATCTGATTTCTCATCTCGTCCTGAAGATGAACCAAACTGGTTGGTTCAAAATGCGTCGACAATTTTTTGTCAAATGTGATTACAACCTAAAGATTTTGAGAAAAATTACTATGATCACAAAAGCATGAATTCAAATAATATAAAAATAATTAATTGAAGAGAATCTCTCAACTAACTAATTTTAAATATCTCTTATTTAATAAAAACAAATCTCTTCCCATAAAATCTAAAACCATAATCTAAAACCATATTAATAAATTAAATTATTAAATAATCTCACACACATTAAAAACAAATAAAAATTAAATACTCTAGTTATCCTTCGATATCAAATTATATGTGAAGAGTTGATTTTCTTATGCTTAATACTTTCAACTTTGCAATATCACATAACGTAAACTAATATGGAAGTTATAAAGTTTAGATTCTCTTTTTTATTTAATCTTTTTTAAGATATATGTATTTAATGGAAGGTTATTTTTTTTATTGATTATAAAGATGTTTGAGAATACATTATAACTTCTTTTTTTCAAAACACACATTTTAATATATATGAATAATTTCATATTTTCCAATCATATGGTCTTAAAAGTAAGAATTCAGTGATGAATACCATAATTACATGGTATTGATAAATACAATGAATTATTTTGAGAAATATTTTTAAATTAATATGTAATAATTTATATATCTGTAATTATTATTATAATAGAAAAATAATAATATATATATTTTTGTTATTTTAAGATTTTGGTATTTAGAGGAGGTTGGAGAGTTAAGGGTTTTTAGGGACCAAACTGAAAAACAGAGATATAATATCAATGTGGCTTGGGAAAGGTGACCAACAATGAAGTCAAATTTTTGGCATTGTTTTGCCTCTCAGATGAAATAAACTAATTTCTTCTTCTTTTCCCCTGGCAGTTCGAATAACAGGTGAGAAATCTTCAAGGGAATAGGACAAAGGCCCATGCATCAATTTATGTTCCCAGATTCTTCTTCTCTTCTCGACGGGCTTTGAAGATTGATTTCCACTTGGCTTGTCCATACGTGGGCATGTAGTGGAAGGGACAGATGGTTCTCAACCAATTTTTTTAATAAAACTGAAAGGAGTTGTCTATTGACTCAATGGAATAGTTTTGAATGTAGTTAGGTAGTTGGAGTGTTTGAATTGAATTTTTTATGGTGGAAATGAATTTAGCACCATCAAAAACCTTCAAAGTGCCCAAAATACTAAAGTTTAATGACTGTAACCCAGATTTTCAAAAATCCTTGCTAGAATTTTTCGTAATCTTACTAGAATTTTTAGATTTTTCAGTAAGTTTTTTTAGAATATGGCAAACTGAAAAGGATCTGAAGGGTGATAAAATCCGATCTCGAGGCGATTCGAGCATGTATTAGGTACAATTATGTTCTAAAGATGGATTGTATGTACAGATAATTAAATGTTTCATATGGAAGAATAATGTGAAGACTATTTGTTGGAAAGGTAGAGAATATAAACACAAATAACACAAGTATTTCACACACGAAACACACGAGCTGTGACTCTTCTATTAATCAACGAACTTCAATCTCACTCAATTTGAATGAAATGAACCCAGTGAAGGGTATTTAACCTAAACTGACATGCACACACTCACATAACTCAACTTGACCATCACTCACTTAATTGACTCTCTAACTCACTTACAAAATTCATCTATCACGTCATAACTCGTCTAACTCAAGGCTTACTTAACTGATTGTCTAACTTTGCATGTGAGAGGTAATTACATATTCTAACACTCCCCCTTAATTACGACCTTTAAACTAAAACATAACTCAGGACAGCTCAAACATTCATGGTGTTCTTTGTCTCAGCTAGGCTTACAACACCCAAGTTTCATTTGTGAAACTCAAACACATCTATTTCTAATGGCTTTGTAAATATATCAGCCAATTGATCACTAGATTTACAAGGCTTCAAGTGAACTTCCATTGCTCACAAGTTCTCTAATAAAGTGATATCTAGTATCAATATGCTTTCTCTTTTGATGAAACACACTATTCTTGGATAGTGCAATCGTTGATGTGTTTTCACAGTATATCATTATTGATCCTTGTTGTTTCTGTTTGAGTCCATCCAATACTCTTCTTAACCATACTACTTGACATGTTGTTGAAGTCGCTGCTACATATTCTGCTTCTGTTGATGATAATGTCAGAATAGGTTGCTTCTTAGAAGCCCATGCTATCACACTTGAACCAAGATGGAACACATAACCGGATGTGCTCTTCCGATCATCCAAAATGCTTGCAAAATCACTATCTGTGTATCCAATCAAATCTTTCTTTTCTGTACTTGCATACATTATGCCATAATCTCTAGTTCCTACTATGTATCTCAGAATTCTTTTTCCAACACTCCAATGTGTGTCTTTTGGAGTCTCCAAAAATCTGGAAATCAAACTTACTCCTTGCATAGTATCTGGTCTTGTAGCTATGAGATACATGAGGCTGCCAACCAATATTTTGAATAGAGTTGGATTGACATCTGATCCTTCATCATCCTTACTTAACTTTGTACCTGTTGCAACTAGTGTAGGTACAAGTTTTCAATTATCCATCTTGAATATTTTCAACAAATCTCTGGCATATTTATTTTGGCAAATAAAAATTCATTTTTCAGATTTCTCAACTTCAATGCGAAGAAAATATTTCATGAGACCAACATCTATCATCTCAAATTATTTCATCATTGCTTCTTTAAATTCATCTAGCTCAATATCACCTGTAAATATCATGTCATCAACATATAAGAAAACAATCAGAATCTGCCCATGCTCATTTACCTTTGTGTATAAGGTAGGCTCAATGTTGTTTCTGCAAAATCCATTCTTAATCCTATAACTATCGATTCTTCTATACCATGCTCTAGGTGCTTGCTTCAGTCCATAGAGCACTTTCTTCAACCTATAAACTTTATCTTCTTTACCTTCAACTTCATATCCTGGAGGTTGTTGCACATAAATTTCTTCTTCTAGAATTCCACTCAAGAAGGTTGATTTGAAATCCATCTGATATACTTTCCACTTGTTCTGAGTTGCTGTGGCTAGAACTGCTCTTACAGTATCCAATCTGGCTACCAGAGAAAATGTTTCTCCAAAGTCTATTCCTGGTTGCAGCTAGAATCCTTTTGCTACAAGTCTTGCTTTAAATCTGTCAATCTCACCTTTCTCATTCACCTTTGTCTTGTACACCTGCTTCACACCAATGAGGTTTTTATTGTTTGGTAAATTAACCAAATCCCATGTATCATTCTTTTCAATAGAATCCATCTCTTCATCCATGGCTTGCATCCAATTTTCATCTCTGATTGCTTCTTCAAACAAAGAAGGTTGGAATGCCAACAATGCAAAATTTGAACTAACATCCAAATCATCATAAATATATTTTAAACTTATAATATTTTTCTTACCATTTATTGATTCATTACTTGATTGGTTGCTTGGAGAATAATGGTCTGTTGATCTACTTGAAGATCCATGCTGCTCTGAAAATCTTGGAGTCCTTGTTGGTGTGACTCTGTTTGGTATCTTCTTTATCGATTCTTGTTGCTCCTTTTCTGCTAAATCATCCTCTTCCATCAATGGTGCTTGTCCATCGGTTGGTTATTCTACAGTCCCATTCCATGTCTCGTATTCTTTGAACACAAAATCTCTGCTAATTATTGTTTTCTTGGTGACAGGGTTATACAATTTATAAGCTTTTGACTACTCACTATAACTAGTAAATATGCATTTTTCACTTTGATCATCTAATTTGCCTCTTATTTGGTTAGGCACATGTGCATAGGCTACACATCCAAAACTCTGAAATGAGATAAACTACATGACATACCTAACCATGCTTCTTTTGGGACTCTGTTCATCACACTCTTTGTAGGAGATCTGTTTATCACATAAAAAACACATGCAACTGCTTCTGCCCAATACTTATTAGACAAGTGTCTTGCTTTAACCATGCTCCTTTTCATGTTCATGATTGTTCAGTTATTTGTCTCTGCTACACCATTCTGCTGTGGTGTGTATTTGGTTGTAAACTGTCTTCTAATTCCATGTTGTTTGCAATACTCATGGAATGCTTTCGAATCATATTCTCCACCACGATATGATCTCAATACCTTGATCTGTCGATCACTTTGGTTCTCCACTATGGATTCGAACTCTTTGAAATTTTCAAAAGTTTCAAACTTCTGCTTCAAGAAGTAAACCCAATCTTCCTATTATAGTCATCAATAAAAGTGAGGAAGTAACAACTTCCACCAATCGACTGTGTCCTCATAGGTCCACAAAAGTCTACATGCACCAACTCAAGTGGTTTCTTTGCTCCGTATAAAACTCCTTTCAAAAATATTTCACAATGTTTTCTTTCCCAGATGCAACACTTACAAGTGGTAGCAGGTTCTTTGATGGGAGTAAACATCTGACCATATGTTTCTGCTGCAACAATCTTAAATCGGAAAAGTGCAAGTGTCCAAACCGAAAGTGCCATAACCAGTAATCATTAGAACATGCACCTGTAAAAGAACAAAACTGATCGTTGTAGTTCATAATTAGAGGAAGGAGTCTATTCCTCGTCATCTGCCCCTATGCTATCAGCTGCTTGCTTGGGGATTTTTCATAAATAGCACATTATTGCCCCTGAAATATAACTTTGTATCCTTTCTACGTCAATTGACCAACACTTATCAAATTATGTTTGAGTCCAGGGACATAATATACCTTTAAGATGGTCTTTAGCTCCCCCTACTTGGTCACAATGTTGACCACTCCTTTTTCATCTACATCCACAGTCTTGTCAGTCCCCAACTTTACCTCTGTCTTCACAGATTCATCCAAATTTGTAACCAATTTCTTGTTGCCTGTCATGTGGTTACTGCAACCACTGTTTAATAGCCAGACCCTATCAGACGGTTCATGCATGGTGTTGCATGATAGGAACATGGAGTTAGTATTCTCTGTACTAACATTAGCTCTCTGATTTCCTTGATCAACTATCTTCTTCCTGCAATCACGAGCATAATGACCAAATTTATTGTAATAATAACATTTCACCTTTGATTTGTCAAACTTTTGATTGTTTTGAAAGCTTCTGCTTCCGCTGCTTCCACTTTGATGATCATGCTCTTCTCGACCATCTCTCTAACCACCATAGCTTATGCCTCGTCCTCTGCCCCTCAATCGACCTCTGCCTTGACCTCTTGAAATATAAACTTGAATTTTGAGGGTAGTTTATAAAGTGGAACCCTTATTTCTGTTTATCCTTGCCTCATGCGATAGAAGTGATCCCATCAACTCATCAACTGTCAGTTTTTCCAAATCCTTAGCTTCTTCTATGGCTGCTACCACAACATCAAACTTTGTAGACAAAGATCTAAGAACCTTCTCAATCATTGTTCAATATTTAATATCTTCACCATAGATTTTTAACTGATTGACGACAGACATGAACCTATAAATGAAGGAATCAATGTCCTCTGTCTCCTTCATCAGCAAACTTTCAAAATCTCTCCCAGTATTCTGCAATTTAACAATATTGACTTTGGCCATACCTTGATAGCTTGTCGCAAAAGTTTCCCATGTTTCATTTGTTGAAGACGTTATCATTATCTTCTAGAACATTGCTTGGTCCAGTACCTGCTGGATAAGAAGCAACGCTTGTGCATTCTTCCTCTTGTCTTTCTTCCATTGTTCATTGTCTGCATTACTAAGGGCTCATTCTTCTATGTCATTCTGTGGTTCTGCAAACCCAAACTTGACATGATCCCATACATCATGCGCTTTTAACATGGTCTCTTTTTTAATAGCCCATACATCATAATATTTCCCAGTGAAAGAAGGAAGATGTGGTTGGAAACTTGATGTGGCCATCTTGCTTCAGAAATAAATAAATAAATAAAAACTTCTTTGAAAGAACCCTAATTTTCTCTTATAGAAACTTTGCAAAGCTCCTTTGAAAAAACCCTTATAATGGGTTTATATATATATATATATATATATATATATATATATATATATATATATATATATATATATATATATATATATATATATATATATATATATATATATATATATATATCCTTTTAGAAAAGAAATATATATATATAGAAACTTTTATAATAACCCTCTCCTTTTAATAAATTTTTTAAAAACCTTCAAAAAAATATTATAAAAATACTTCTTCTTTTTTTTTAATATTTATGTAAACTTCTTTTAAAATCCCTTTTATAAATGCTCCTCTTTTCAAATCCTTAAAAGTATTCGTATATCAAATCTTTTTAAAAAAATTTGTACCACCCACGTGACTTTATCACCAACATTTCATCAAATAAATGCATGCACTTTTGTTGTCCATATTTTTTCTTTCGGCTCATGACATCAAAATTGTTATTGAATTTCTCTTGCCTTGCACAGGCTTCGCAAAAGTAAAAACAGGTCCTTTCAACTCTTTGTCTGTGAATCTATGGAAAATTCGATTCCTTCTTGTACGTGGACATACAACAATGGAAAAAGGACATACTGCAAAAAAGCAGGGTAGGGAAAAAGGAAAACAAAAGCAGGTCAAAGCCATTGCAAGCTCCAACAAGTGAGGCAGGAAATTCAAAAAAGAGTTTATAGAGAACCTTTTCGAAGTCTACACTACAGGTAATCCCCCTCAAGTCCGCAATATCATTTAGGGATGGGAGAGAGAAAGTGGCAACAAAGAGGAAGAGATAGAAATATAGGAAGAAGAAATGGACTTCATTATTGATCCAGGGAATACTAGAGGATGATTGCCCCTTTTCCACCAGTCTATTCAAACTTACTAGAAATTTAAATGTGTTCTAGCAAAGGCTATCATGAGCCTTCAAGAAATGTGAGGAGACCCCCAGGTGGTTTCAGTTTTGTAGGATATTAAAAAGGAACTTCAGGACATGGATTTCTCAACATCATGCAACAACACGACTGGGGGGAATTGAGAGGCAACTTCAAACAACATACCAAGTGGATATGTCGAGCACTAGTGTCAAAGACCTTGCACCAGTCGAGTCCTCAGATGACTGAATTAATGTTTCTCACTTTTGATGTTTCATGCTTTTAGCAGATTGCATTTATATTTATGGTTTGTTGTCGAACTTTGGTAGATACAATAGAATGGAGTTAATAGTTTATAGGAGGAAAAAACAATATCAATACTGGATGGATTTTAACTCGTTAAGATGACCAACATACTTGGTTTCCTTTGGGCAGGTTGAGGTTATCGCACTCTAATATGTTATAACCTTCTTATTTTTTGATAAATAGAAAAATGGAAAGGCACTGCTAAATTTACAAAAAAAAACTTCCTTCGACACCAATTCCCAAGATGCAATACCAAACCTTTGTCAAACAACTTAATAAATTACCAATATTCATTTAGTTTTCCATAAATTTAAGCCTCCCCATAACAATGATTATGAAATACTACATATTTCTATATTGTATTTCATCAGAGTTGCATTGGATGACCTCAATTATGAATAGTAGTTGGTGTATAATATGTTCCAAGATAATTGGTCAAAATATCCATGACAATGGAAACCACACTATGTTGTAGTAATATGTTAATAATGCCTAACATATGTAGATTTTTAAACAAGTCATCGCTTCCACATATGAAAATGCTTAACAAGTTCATTATCTCAGGGTATTGATATCCATGCCATTACCTAATTAATATATTATTGTTAAATTGTTCATTTGGCCTTAGACAAAAAAAACATATGTTGAGGCACTGATGATAATGTTGATTTGTGGAGGGGAACACCATTTGGTTAATTGGAATATTATTGTAATGTAGCTATGATATATGATGGCTTCATGACACTCTAGGTATACATGCAAGGAATCTCTAGGGTAGCTTCTTATAAGAAATATGTTTTTGGTCATTTTCTTTTCTCAAGCTTGACCTACTATTTAGACATTAGTGATGTGCGTAGTATTTATTTCAAAATGATTATTGAATCTTAAATGCGTTAATAATTTTTTAACTTGAATAACATCTAAAAAGTGTATTCAATCATTATAATGAAAATTGACAATGAAATGTCAAAATCCATAATAGGTAACTAAAATTGTAAATTTGTTATTTAACTTGGTGTTATTAGATAATCTAAAAATTGAGAAATTCTACAACAACACTATACTTTATGTTCCTCCCATTCATATAATTCATAAGAAAGGAAGGAGAGCTTGTTATAGATTATTTGAATTGACAAAGACACATGGGATTTCCAATTTAAGTCTATATTGGTGCATTTACAATACACCATATTCTAAACTTTATAGAAAGGTGAAGGGTGCTTCAATCTACATAGCCTTTTATGTTTATATTGGTGCAGTTATATGACACCATATTATAAAACCCATAGGAGGACGAAGGGTGCTTCAATCTACATAGCATTGTTGTGTATGATTCTTTCAGTGTATCTCCCCATATAGATATATATACCCGAATTATGATAATAGAGTGTGGCGGAAAATTTAAAGTGCCTTTGGTTGGAAAACATGTTTTTTTAGTCCCTGCCATCATAGCATGGTACTATAGTAATCGATTGGTGTACATTTAACATTAATTTCTTTAGTTCTTATTTTTTTTTATTAGTATGTGTGGGCTAATTTTACTAAAGTATAATTTTATGAGAAATCATGGTTTTGGCCTCTTCCCGAGGTGAACTATAGGTTATTTTTTATTTTTCTAACCACATATCAGCGTAGGTAGACTAATACTAGCATTAGTCCGGTAGTATGAAATGCTAACTCATTTTTGAAGGTCCGCTAACTCATTTGTGAAGGGCCTGCAAGCAAAGTTAAGGTTAACAGCTGGTGGATGCATGTGGACACTACGATGCATGTGCCCCACCATGACGCTGCATGGTGCGGTGATGCTTCAACTTCAACAATAATGCTTCAACTTTTGTATCTACCGCCCCTACTTATGCAACTCGATTTACCCTACTTCTGCAACTCGATTTCGATTCAACTCGAACTCGATTTTGGTTCAACTGTATCTACAGCCATAGCCCAACTATATCTATAGCCCCTGTTTTTGCAACTCGATTTTTGTTCGCTTTCTCTGCAACTCGATTTATGTTTTTTATGCTTCTGCAACTCGATTTTTCGGTCTGTTAGGGGGACTCTTTAACCGGGGTGAAAATGCAACGGGGCATAAGCAAGCCAATGGATATGAATCAGAAGGCAGAATTCACATCCAGAGAACAAATCTTACCTTCTGCCCCTTTTTCTTGGTTTTTGAGGAGAGCTTGTTCCAAATTGCATCTGGTTCACTGGGTACTTGAGCACACCTTTCACTGGAAAGCTACTTTTGGAATGTATCTGGCTCAATCTAGTCATCCGATCGGCGTTGGGCCCTGAAACACTATTCTCATGCACCGCCACTAAACCGTGTTTGGAGCTACCGATAGAAAGTAACCATATTAGAAATTTTCCATCCAGCAATCCCAAGTAATTCTAATCAAGCATGGTTGCAGCAATAGGTTGAAACGTTGTAAAAATCCGTTCTTCTTAAAGGAAAATTTATCTTGCAATTGTTATTAAGGGATTGTATAAGCATATTCTAAATATTACTCCACTTTGGTTTTCATGGATACAGCCTCTATGATCCTACTACTTATCAAATGACACTCCACCATTTCCATTCCATATCTAGAGATTTCTGCCAGGACAATCTCTAAATTTCCATGTCCATATCTAGAGACTTATTCCCTGAAAATATCTGCCACTGCAAAAAATACCTAATTAGTTTCGACGTTGATCCTCCGCGACACGAAAAATTGAATCTCTCACTCCTATTTTTTGGGATCGTCTTTTTATAAATCCCAACCATTTTACAATAATAGTTAAAGAAATCGTAGTTGGAACCTCTCTAAATCCCACCCTAGCTAGAATTCGCTAAGTTCTCTTATTTTTTAAAAATAGACTCCATGTTTGCTTCCCACGATGACTCACACCCTTAACTATCCTCTCTGATTTGCTTGTATGAAGGAGAGATGCAACTATTCGCTTGTATGAAGGAAAGCTGCAACGATTCGCTTGTATGAAGGAGAGTTGCAACAACTCTGCAGAGAATTCATGGCTTCGGCGAAGTACAAACAAATTACAGAAATGCAATGTTTCTAGATAAAAAAAATTGTGCCCTTCCATTTACTGCAATATGAGGTTGTTTACCAACCCAGCTAGCAAGATAGATTTCAGGATAAGCATCGTGTGGCAACCTGCATTTCTTTCATGTTTGTTTACGAGAATGGAGTAGTAAAGCATGTGGGCTTCATGTGGGTTCCACATGTCGCATGATCTCAGCACATCTACTACTGTTACTATGACTACTGAGTATCAAAAAGCCTTGAGGCTTTCACAAAGAAGTTTTTTGCAAGATGTTGTTGATTCCGAGGATGTTTCGGATCCATATGTGGCCTTCGCAGACAAAGGTGAGGTGCACAACGAGTTTTTTCCCTTTTTTGAGAATATGTTTTACTGGTTTTCTATGAGCATCTCCTCAAGGATTTCATTCCATAGGATCATTATCCCCTTGTATTAATTTATTTTATGTAAAAAATTGATTAAGAATGTTAGTTCTATTTTGTGTATTAATCCTGCATTGGAAACAATTGTGGGACAAGGGATGGTTTACAGAGTCTTACACATATTAAAAGCCTTGCCGATCTAGAACTTGGCTTTGGATTGAAAGTCCACAAGTTAATGTAATGGCATCCTCTGTCAGTCTAGTAATAACATTTCTTAGAGGTGTTTGTGTGCTTTGTGGGTCTCTCTTGCTTTGTGATTGTTGCTTTTGTGATGCCCTTTTAATTGGAAACATGCTAAAAATCAATGTGGATTTTATTCCATGTCAAAATGACTTGCGTTTTCGTAAAATTTTCTTTTGTAATATTGACTATATAGTGGAATATGTCACATATTTGTAATGCAAACAGAAAAATTTGATTCACCACTTGTCTTATTTTTGAATTGATTCTTTTGGGCAGATGTTCTGTATAAATAATTGGGTTAATATTTCATCTGGAGTGTAAAGTTTTCTTTATATTTGGGTTTTGTTTCCCACCCATAGAAGACATCAAGTGAATGGCATAACTTTCTTATATGGATTTGACCATGGCACCTATCCATTTATCTCAATTTATCTCAACTAGTGCATTTCCTGGCATTAGTTACTTTTATGCTTTTTCCACATTTAGGGTCTGATTTGCACAAGCATACTAATTATTTTAATGATATTAATGGTTGTGTTTGATTCGTTTAATGGATTAGAATGTACGACATACACATGTTTATGGTTATTTTCTTGAATATCCTCTACAACTATTTTTTGTAGGTGTTTCTCAAAAAATCAAATCAATCCACATCACATTGCCCCTATATTGGTCCATTTTTCCTTTGTACTTTTCTCATACTTACATTTCATGTATACCAGCAATACTTTTCTCATACTTACATTACATGTATACGAGAAAGGACCTGTTAGCAAACAATTTAGTTTTATACTGTATATTTTTCTCCTAGTATTATATTGTATATTTTTCTCTTAGTGTTATACTGTATATTTTTCTCTTAAACCTTAAATAATAGTTTGAGTTCGAGTTCATAGTTAAGATGGACCTAAACCTAAAACCTTAAATAATAGTTTGAGTTCAAGATCATAGTTAATATGGACCTAAACCTATTGCTGCATCAAGGCAACCTATTGTTGCATCAAGGCAGTTCACTACTCGAACTCGAGTTCAAGGCAGGGACTAGATACCTTGTAGCCATCCTTGTTTTATGTGTTGTGCATTTGTTGTTTCTTTTTATTTTTTATTTTTGAACATTGCATTATAGGCAACATGATAGGTAGTGCATTTTCATAGAATATGGTCATAGGCAATATGAAGAAAATAAGTAGAGTAACTACCATTTTAATGTAATAAAATATATCATAGAGAATAAGGTTTTTAATATTGTTAGAAAATATATAGTATTTATAAAAAAAAATTAATTTTATTTTATAATATTACAAATTTATTATTAAAAAAATAATTTAATTTAATTTATAATATTAAAATGTAATCTTTCTACCGAGTTTTTTTATAGTTTAGTATGAGAGATAGATGTCAACAAATGTACTGGAACAATGCCTCACAAGAGTTGAAGTAAATAACAGGGGAGAAAGTACCAACATAGATTGCACCATGTCGATCATTTTCTCTAATAGAGATATAAATTCCTTAAACTTAAACATTGGTTTTGTCAGGGTCACTATGGCCAATAAATGAATATCCTACCCTAATATATCGATGAAATTGGAATCCATGGGGTAAAATGCATTGCACTTAGAGAAAGAGAAAGAGATAAGTGGTTCCAAATCCACATTATGGGGTTTTTATTCATGTACTATGAATTTACTTCAAAAACAGTGTTATGAGACTCTACCTTCTATATATTGACATTAAATATGATTAAGAAGTTTGTCGAATGAACAAACAATGATTGGATTCCAAGTATGGCAGTTTCAAATCCCTAATAATTGAAAGATATCACAAAACTGGGTGGTGATTTATCTATCAAATTACAATAACAAGCAATAGCGAGATCCAAATCCATAAACAAAAGATGAACAAATGATTCTTGGAAAACAAGGTTTCCACCAGGAAAGGGGCCTCTGAAAGGGTTCAAAGATAGATCACAGCACTAAAGAGGTCTAAATTTTTGGAGATATATTAGAGCACTGCGGTGTTCACATAAATAAGGTCTAATGGCCTCGATGTTATTGTCATCCATCATTAGAGAACCACTCGAACACACTAGTATACATCCTTTCTCAGTACTTTGAGATAAACTAACATCATAGTGTGATTTGTTGATGAGGAGGTTAGAAGATATTGCTTCCAACCTTTGGCTAGAATATTGGGTGAAGTTTGGGACCACATGTGATCATACTCTCTAGGTGTCTCTGTCCGAATCTAAGTTCAGTGGAGGTTTTTCTTCTGGGGCTTTCTCTGAATTTTTTCCTTATTGTGGACCTTCTTGTGAAGGAGAGTTTTCGACAGACCTTGGGGTTTCTTCTACAAGTTGGGGTTCACCCCTTCATGTTGGAGTTTAGGAGCCAACAAGGATGAAAGAGTTTCGAGTGAGTTTTCCTTTGGGTTGTTTCGTTAGTATGAATCTTTTGTCGTAAAAGATCACTTTAGCTATGCATAAAAAATAGCCCTAACATTGATCATGGCTGCAAACATCTTTAAATATGCAATGAGGTGATCCAAATAATGCTGCACAAATCCAGATCTAAGCATAAAAGACATTAAGCAGATAAAATAAAATGTGGCTCCATGCATCCAATAGACAAGACAAGAACAATGTATTTGAAATAATTTTTTATATTATATTAAAAAATGGGGCACCTGAGAGGAAAAAAAGAAAGGTGTTTTCCGGTTCTCCTCAATGGGATGGGTTCTTGAAAGTCCTCAGCGTTTCAGATCTAAAATCTCTCTCTCTAATTGGTGTGGAAAACCCAAACAAACATAGAACTCAATGGGAGCTCACAAGGCAAAAAATGGAAAAGGTGACCAAGAGTAGATCCAGAGTGATCTAATGCAATGAAGGTCACTAATGAATGGGGAAAACCCTCCTATTTATAACAAAATATTAGGGTTATCTAGAACTTGTTGTATGAATAAAATATTATTAATCAAATTCTAGAACCACCCTTTAGGAATATTTTATTATATTTGTTGGAGGGAAAAGGTCTTTTGACTTGGGTCAATTCCTTTATTTATAAACAATAAATAAATAAATTATTTATTTATTATTTTAGGGAGATGGTGGGAATATAATTAAATAAATAATTATTTATTTAATATGTTAAAAATGATTTAGTCAAATTTAACTAGGAATATTATTAAGTAATGATTTAAATAACTTATTCCTAGGAAATAATTAAATAAATAATGATTTATTTAATTAATTTCCTTGTTTTGGGTTAAATATGACCAAGAAATATAGACAAATGTTATTTTACATGGTGAAAGAAATTTTACTTAGGGTAAAATTGGTCTTACATGGTGTACTTGGGTTCATCTAATGATAATGGGTTAGATGACCAAAAAAATGGTGTAACAGATTGCCCCCCAACATATGAGTGTTAGGAGAAAATCGTATGACCGAAGTACGTTGTAAGAACTCAATCACTAGGCATCAAGAGGGGAGTGAGAGAGAGAAATGTAAGGTAGTCTAATGTGCTAAAGGACTAGACCCAAAGGAGACGAGACTTACAGGTGCAACAAGTCTCTAGTTGATGAAGTGGTACTAGTGTTAAAGGCGGCTGGGGAGGCATACCTATGCCCTTCGAGACAAGAGTACAAAGAATAAGGTGCCCGAAAAACCACTGAATGCAATAAGGAAGCATGTGCTAGCCTAAACATGAGCCAGATAAATAAAATGATGAATCCCACATACATGTGATGCCTGGAATAACCATCAGGACTTATACAAGAATATTTCAGTACATGAGATACAAATACACCCAAATGCCCCCTACACACGGGGAAGGGCTCGCAAAATCTGACTGATACATGCAAATCGAAGAGGTGCTGCAAGTAGTTGAGGTCGATATCATCAAATGAGAGGAGTTGCATCAAGGGCGGAAATGAAGAAGTCATCCGGGCATGTGGGGGGCTACCTGCAAGGCCACCCCCTCATGAGGGTTGAGACATCTCTCACACGTCCGAGAATCACCAATAGCTGCTACTGCATCACTGGACCATCAAGTGTATATATCACGATCATGCTAGGAAGAGCTCGAACCAAGGTACACTGCCTCTAGACCTGGCTTATGGAATAAATGAGCTGATTTCGACAGAAGTAGGTCCACCATAGGTGAGGTAATAAGGGAACCCCAACTAAGGCACGAGGGAAAATAGTAGAGCGACGAACAGATAGACACTAATGATGATGATGGAATGAGGGATACAGAGAAGCGGTTGGACGACTTCCCTTGTTAGAGCATAAAGGGCATGAATGGCTTGGCAGCGACTGACACAATATCATGATGGATAGGAGACAAGGGTACTGAAGGCCATAATGTGCGACACAAGAGAGGGACCAATCAAGAAAGGATGGAGGACTATAGTGGGGTACAAAGGGACTCAGGATAGACTCCATGAATGCGATGATGACTCGACTTGTATGCTCTAAACAAGGGCAACTCGACGGTGCTGCCTCATAGTAAGGGTCCAATGGGGAACCCTAAAAGCATGAGTAAAATAGGGTAGCTCATGATGAAAATTAACACGAACGAAGATGAGTAAGGAGGCAAAGTGGTGCCCCAAGTACAAGTGTTGTAAGTGAAGAAATTCGATTTTGAGAAGAGGTGAATAGACCCTTCATGGAAAAAATGTGTCCTCGTGAAGTATCAAAACATGAAAAACTAACAGATACCCATTTGAGTGCTCGGTGAGAGCTTTCCAACGGTGCAGACGGTGTGTCAAACGGGTCTACGGTTTGGTCGCAGCGGGCGAAAGAAAAAACAAGGGTTTTCTTCTAATAAGGCATTTTCCCTCCAAAATCATTCATTTTCTTGTGTAGCTGTGGTGAATGTGGAGAGGAGAGAAGGCCCTAAATCTTGCGGCGATCATAGTGGACAAACCGACCGTTGGAATCGTGATCTGTCAGTTGCAGGTAAGAGGCCTAATCCTACTCTTTGTTTGTGATGGATTCAAATTGCAGATTAGGGTTTTAAATCTCAGTGACTACCCCTACTTCATAATTACGGTCGGGTCGCACTTTTTGGGGCAAAAGCTGCAACCCGGGACGCAGGTTTTGGCCTGAAAAGTGCGACCTCGCCCAGGATTTGCCCAAAAAGTGCGGCCTGTTAGATGTGGGAGGTTGCAGTGCTGTTATGGGCTGAGATTCAGTTTTGGTTTAAGTTAATGCAGTTTTGTTGATATGTAGACTAACAAATGATGGTTTTGTGCAGATATGGAAGATATACGGATCAAGTGGAGGGAGAGAGACTTAGGTACATTACGGATAGAAATCCAAGCGGATCAGGGTGTCCTTCGTGCACTGGCTAGGTATGGGGTTCTAAAATTTTTGGAGAACCCTTTGATGAGGGCTGGAGAGTCCTTGTTGGCCCGAATTATTAGTTATTGGGATCCAGATCATGACGTGTTTATAGTGCAGGGGCACAGGATCGAGCTGACGGTCCAGGATCTGTATTTCTTAACTGGTCTCTCACCATTAGGGATGGTGGGAAATACGAAGCCAGTGCTACCACGGGGGAATAATATTATGGAGTTTTTTGAGTGACATTGTCGACCAGGTGTCCAAGTCAAAGGGACTTGGATATCCATTGGGGATCTAGAGAGGTTGGAGACCCGGGCAGTGGCCCCAGCAGTGTTGCGGATCTTGGGCAGCCAAGCGTTCCATCACATCACTGGAGGGCAGATGATGATTGTGGAGAGTGTGTTGGGGGGGACCTACTATGGGTGGGCCCATATGATGTTGGTGTCGGTGAAACGATAGCTGTCGCTATGCAAGCGACAAGTGAATCATGATTGTGCCTATGGGACGGTTTTGTGCTCTTTCTTCTTTGAGAAGATCCCGACCTTGCGACCTCGTATACAGTTACCTGATGGAGGTCCGAGAGAGCCCCGGATGCGTCGTTGGGGAAGATTACTGTGTAGAGGAGGGGGAGGGGAAGTCGGACGGGTGTTCCGACCAGAGTTCTTCGCCCATTGGGATCAGATGCCATTATACATAGACGACTATCCCTATAGTGGGATGAGTTATTGGGGAGATCCGGACTTGCCGCTTCCGCCAGGTCGAGTGTGGGGGCCCGATGGTAAGTGACAAGCAACTAATCTGTTATGTGCATTTTAGAGTTTGTGACTAGTATTCATGGTACTAATCTTTATAGTTTTTGGAATGCAGATATAGCTCCGGTAAAACCGACTGGATATATGGGACGACCTGCAGCAGCAGGAGCTACAGGTGCAAGTGGATCAAGGACGGCACAGAATGAGGATATGGCCGCTCTGTTGGAGGACATCCATCGTAGATGTGAGGGGCTGTTGACCGGTGTGTCGGAGCGTGGTTGGCAGGATTTAGACGACCAGTACATAGAGTTATGTATTGGGCTACCCTCGGAATGGCGAGGTATCATGCGACGCATGGCGATGGCCAGTCAGACTGTGCATGATCTACGAGCTACGGGAGTAGAGCAGTTGGCTTGGGATCCTCCAAAGATTGATTAGATGTAGGGCAGGTGGTGCCCCCCAGCGTGTATGTAGGGGCGAGTGGTGCCCCCCATTTTTGTAGTTTTTTTTTGTAACATGCTATGGGCATGTCATATGTTTCAGAGTAGATGGACTCTAAAAACACATGTTATATGATATACATGATTTATATACATTTTGTTGATGATGTTAAATGTTATGGTCTTGTGTGTGATAAATGCCAGTCTAGAACATGATTTGCGATTTGATCTACGTAGTGATTTTGACTTCGAGGGATATGGTTGAAAGTAATGAATCTAAATTCACGTATCAAAAGTTTCACTCGTAAATATTGTCTAAACATGATAGGGTTATGCACACAATAGACACCATTGAGTTGTAAGACAAGAAGCAGGGAATCTAAATGAACATGCAGATGGAGGATGTGATGAGAGAGGGCATCGGCTAAGAGACCACGTACTGCATCATATTCGGCCTGATTATTGGTGGCAGTACCAATGCAGACCCCATTTGCAAGAACCAAGGTATGCAAGGGGGTAAATATGGCCCAAGCTGCCGAAGCGAGATTCCAGGAATAGCGACTTTCCCCATCGGCATAGCCAAGATATTGTGTGGATGAGAGGGTCGGTGGAATAGTGTCACAAGACAAGAAATGGGAGGGATGAGAAGAAGGATGGCAGCGTGAGTAGAGGATAGAAATCCACTGACGGCTATGGGAGGGAGCAGTCCGGGTAGGAAGTCTAGGACTCATAGATCGACAAGAGGGAGATGAATGAGAACTATGGAATGAAGAGCGGGAACTCAGGCTGCGAAGAACATCGAAGATACGGATGGTATGATCGTGATTATGAGAGGAAATGGAAGGGTCAAGGAGACCATACGACGCTGCAAAGCTACCTAAATCATCAGTATGGGAAGATAGGCGCAGATACGGATCATCACAGGGAATGACAGAAGAACAGGTAAAAAGATGGTCAAAACATGAAGAGCTCGAGAATGTGTCTGAAGGAGGATCAAGCAGAACAGATGGAGTGGATTCAGAGGGAATGTACTCCGAGGGTCGTGCGGATGATGATAGGTATAGGAGGGGAGCAGCAGGTTCTGACATCTCAACATCAGGGGGAGGAATGTCAATGGTAGCAGGGGGATCCTCGAGTAGACCTGACGCATATTGAGTAAGGATGGGAGAGGCGGATTGATTTTGTTCAATTTCATACTCGCGAATGACCTCTAAAGAGGCTCGGTAATGCGTGAGGTGAGGACAATGGTGAGAGTAATGGCCATGGAAACCACACAGAGCACAGGGTTTGTTGGTGTGAAGATTCTTTGGGTTCTTGGCTGCGGATGAGGAAGAAATAGAGGTTTCAGGGATAGTAGATTCAGGGAACGTGACTTTAACCATGGGTTGGATACGGGGCAACTCAGGACAAGTATGGGTGGGATGACCGATACCATCACACAAGGCATAAGGCTTGGTGGGTGGGGGAGGCGTAGGTTCAGGTGCGGTGGCCTTGTCTTTGGATGCCCCCTTGCGAGTTTTTATTTTCTTTCCTGTAGCTGTCACAGCATGAGGAGGGTTCTGCGGAGGGGCTAGGGGCACTGTAGCAGTGGAAAGAGCGAAGGGAATCGGTTGCACGGGTGTCACAGCAATGTATGGTTTGGGGTGGCTCGATGGGGTCTCAACTGGAGGAGTAAGATACCATACTAGTATTCCCAGGGTTAAATTAGGGAGGGAAAGGGTGGCCATGACGGGAACCAAATAGACACCAGGGGGGGGGGGGGGTACCAAGGAAAGTTATCTGACTGGCGGGGTAATGACCAGGAGGGACGACTCCCATATGATGGAGACCTGAGGGAACCGACTCAGGAGGGTAGGGAGGTTCCTGAGTGTGAGGTGGATTGGAAGTTCCAGGCGAAAAAGGGTCAGTCGACTGAAGCGAAGGGCTAGGAGCGGGTTGCGATGGGCAAGATTGAGGTTGCTGACTAGCCGAAGCAGGTTGTGAAAGGCCGGCCTGAGACGATTGCATCATGCAAACATTCGTTAAGCTGGGGTCAGAGACAGGAGGAGGAGGAGTGGAGTGTAAAAACTCTGGTAAACTTTATAAGTATATATTATTATTGATAAAAGATGAAAGATGATTACAATGGGGAATCACCGAGGCTTTAAATATAGCCTCATGGTGTCCCTTGGTGAAGAGGCATGATCTTTGATCATGCCCTTTCACTTAATAAAACCTAAGATAACTATATCTAACTAATAATTAATAAAATATACATAACATTGCCCCTCTCTTAAAGATGCTTTGTCCTCAAAGCATGCGTAACGATGGACAATGTTGACGAACGCTTGGGTTTCTTGAGCGGTGGGCTCTTGCTTCCCACATTTTAAAAAGATCGTGAAGCATCTTCTCGAGCTCCATCTGTTGGTGATGTGGATAGCGACAAGATTTGATATTGACAGGGTCGGGTCCTTTCTTGACTTCTATTGGATGTTCATGTTCCTTATTAGGAGGTATTTTTATTGGCAGGTCTTGGAAGACTTTTTCGTGTTTCCTAATTATTCCTTGTTCTTCTGGTGATTTTTCATGATTCCTTTTTAGATTTAGAGGTAAGTTACCAAAAATTATCATTCGGTGCAACTTCTCCTCATCATCAAATGCTTCATTCTTAACAACCATATCTGCTTCATCACCAAAGGCCTCAACAGCTTTTGGAACTGTATCAGTGGCTTTGGATGTGTTTGTCTCTTCACATTTTTCTTTCAATTCCGGGGATGAAACATTTTGTTGTTTATAAGCATCTACATTTTCATGGATTCTTTCATTTTCAATGACTATGTCTGTTGTTGCATCTGTGATAGAAGTCGCATTGAATACCAACATTTTTTCTTTTTCTGCCATTGGATTTTCATTTATATAAACATTCTCAATAACTTTTGTTGTTGCATTACTGGCTTTATTGGTGGATTGAGTTGCATTTTCTTCTCTTGGTTTCTCAGCTCTATAATTCTCATGGTTGATCTCAAAGTCTCTACTTCTTGGTGGTTCAACACTATAGCCTTCATGTGAGTTGATTTCAAATTCAACCTCATTTAATTGCTCTTTTTTAAACATGTTATATTCATGATGCTGATCTGAATTGGCTGAATTGTTCAGTTGATTATGTTCGAAATTTGGGAATATTGGAGGTTGTGTCTGACTTAATTTATCTATCTTATCATTTAGCTTATTGAAGAGTTCTGTCATATTTTATGTGGTCTCATGATGATTTAGCCACATTTGTCTTTCTATTCAATTTGTCGTGTCATGAACCTTTTTGATGTCGTCGGAGTGTCCTGCAACTGTACCTTCAAGATCAACTAATATTTTTCCGAATTCTTCGAAATTATTATTGATCTGTTTCTCAAGATCCACCAATTTCTTCTGGAATTCGGCCATCGACATCGATGAAGACATTGATGTGTATGAGGTGGGGAATATTTTTCTGCCAGTTTTTCCCTTTTTTTTCTTTTAAATTAATTAATTAATTAATATTTAATTAATTAATTAAATTAAATTTTTTTTGAAATAATAATAATAATAATTATTATTATTATTATTATTATTATTATTTTATTATTTTAATTATATATATATATGGGGAAAAAATTTGTTAACTTTGAAAAGTCACGTTGTTTTTAAAAGTCATGTTGTTTTGAAAAGGGTGAATGGGTTTTAATACCATGGGCAATTACCATGGGCTCCGAAACCATGAGCTTGTAAACCATGAGCAATTACTCTTCCTTTTTAATTTTACTTTGTCTTCACATGTACGTATATGCACTTCTTTATATATATATCTCTTTTTACTTTTTCTTTTTTTCTTTTGGAACTATTTTCTTTTAAATATTTTTTTTCCTTTTAATTTATTTCCCCCTTTATGTTAACTTTCCTTCTCTCTTATATATATATATATATATATATATATATATATATATATATCTATATTTCTTCCTTCTTCTTTTTTAAAAACAAATGTTGCTACCCACAAGCACTTGGTTTTTAAAAAAATATGCAATTTTGGAATTTTCTTATAATTCCTTAATTCTGGGTGATCACACAAATCCCGAAGAGCGATGGCTCTGATACCAATGGAGTGTAAAAACTCTGGTAAACTTTATAAGTATATATTATTATTGATAAAAGATTAAAGATGATTACAATGGGGAATCACCGAGGCTTTAAATATAGCCTCATGGTGTCCCTTAGTGAAGAGGCATGATCTTTGATCATGCCCTTTCACTTACTAAAACCTAAGATAACTATATCTAACTAATAATTAATAAAATATACATAACAAGGAGGACCAGTAAAAGTTCCAAGCAAGGAGGAGTCTTTGCAGACGCCAGAGGAAACACTAGTCAAAGAATCAACAGTTGGCTTATTGGTGACAGAAGAGATGGTGGACTCAGGGGAGGTCTGAGATTTTGGTTCATGGTAATTCAACTGGTCAATCGTGACAATTTTTCCATTATGAGGGAAAAACATCTTGCGGTGGACTGCAGAGGGGACGGTAGACATGGCATAGGTGTAACTATGCCCCAAAATAATGTTGTAGTCAAGAGGGGCGTCGATAACTTCCACGTCAACGCAAATAGTCTTACCCGCAAGGGTGATAGGACAGTTATGAAAGAGGCCGATGGGCTGGGCGGCATGGCCATCCCACGCACGAAGGGTGATTGTGGAAGGGGCCAGCTCAGGAGATCCAAGTTGTTTCCAAACTGAAGCAGACATCACACAGATAGATGCCCCCTCATCAATAATACACTAAGCGACATTGGCATTTGGATTTTGACTGGGATTTGGAAAGTGACAAAAGGAGGAAGAGGGGGATGATTTGACTGACGGGCGTCGAAAAAAATCAATTGGTCATCAACAGGATCTACAGTACCCACGACAGATAGTAGAGCTTTCTTTTGAGAAGGGCACGACTAGAGGAGTTCCAGTGTTGAAATGGCAGCAGGAGATTGTGGCAGATCATCTACTATACTGTATGAATGGGCAGCCCGACCATAGGCAGCATTTCGGCGTAATGGGCCCTTAGGAGTCTTGGGATGAACCTCGGCTTTGGGTGGAGGGATTTGCAAGGGACCATTGGGTGTCGACGAAGGCTCTGTAGGACCTGAAGATGGAGACTTGGAGATAGATGGAACGGGAGGCGTGGAAAATTGACGGGACCGAGTTTGAAGATTGAGGTCGACGGTGAGAGGTGGGTCAGAGGCCATCATGAGAATCTGGTAATCAGAGGAACCAGAAGGGGAAGGTTGAGTGGTCACCGGGGCATGAGGTGGTTGAGTGGCCATGAATCCTTGTTGAGGGAAAGGATCAGTAAACACAGTGGGTTGAGAAGTAGCTGGAGTGGGAGGGACAGTAGGGGAGGAGTGTTGTCTCCGCACCGTGGCCTGAGACTCCCACATCTGCGGAATTTGTGGTAATAAGGGACAATCATGAGTGTAGTGACCATAAACACCGTAACACAAACAGGGCTTATTTGTGCGAAGCAACCTATATGGCTTGGGCTGAGAGCCCTGTGGCTAGTTGGCAGTGGTAGAGTCAATACAGGAAGGATTGGATCCATGATTACCAGAAGCGGACTGATTTCCTTTTCACTTTCTTTGAGAAGGAAGAAAATTAGTTGCCCCCTGCTGTGCAGATACTTGCCCTGGAGGGGGTAGTAAGTGCGGTTGTGGGGGTGGAGAAGGAAAAGGAGTGGGAGGTCCAAATGCTGGAGGAGCTGGGACACCAGGTTGTCGATACGGATAAGGGGTTGGATGGGTAGCATTGAGGTAAGGAGGAGTGTGGGAAAAAGAAGGAGGTATGCCGTATCCTGGGTACATACTACCTGGAGGGGGGGAAGTGCCGGAGGGGCTGGCCCCTCCTGGAAGGAAACCATAGCCCAGAAGAGGTTGAGCAGAGGTATGTGATAGGGTTCCAACGATACCGTCGGTAGAGTGAGATGCCCCCGAGGCATTGGGGCCACCGGGCTTGGGGAGGTCAGGAAGGACGGTATAAACATAACCAGATTGGGCATAGATAAGGTCATATTTCAAGGCTATTTGGAGGGAGGCTTCTTCGGTTTGGGGAAAATGGGAGGCGACATCTTGCCAATGGGAGGTAAAAGAGAGGGAAGGAACCAGTCCATGTAAAACTGATATTCAAAGGGGGGAGCACGACACAAGCTCCGTCTTCGTCGCCATTCCTGGACATGAGCAGAAAGGCGGGTCGAAGAGGATTGATGGAAAGAATTTAAGAGTTCGGTACTGTTACACAGTAATTTGTCACCGTCCCTGCAATTCCCATCTCGCCTGTTGTGGATGATTTTGTCACCCTCCTAGAGACAGCCTAGAGTTGCCATAAACCAGTGCCTAGGACATCTTAATATAGCAAGGAGTCCTTTATAGTTTGGGTTGTCAGTCCAAGGGACTCACTTACTATCTCTTGTTTTAAACAAGGAAATTAAAATAGATTGAATTGGTCCCAATTCTCTTTCAGTGGCTGATACACAGATAGGAATAAAGTGAAGACATCAGGTAAAACTTCAGCATGATAGTATCAGACAGCTAAGAGACCGCTTTACTGTAAAGAGGGCCGATTCAAGTGATATATTACAGACATCAGATATCAAGGAGTGCGTGCAGGAAGGAAACATGAGAAGATATTATTGACAAAAGGGCGCACCAATTTACGAATCCTTAAGCCATTAATATAGCAGAAGTTATGGAAGGAGTGAACATGGAACAGCATATCACTTCTAGGCCTATTTAAAGCGCTTGACTAATTCCAGAAAGGGCACCATTTAAGATGAATCCTTACCGCTAATTAGTGAGCCACTCGCATTCTAGAACAGGATACAAGAAGAAAGTTTGCATGAAAATGATGATATATTAACACATGAGAGAAATTACATACTGTAATATACCAAAGTCCAGAATCCTCAATACAATCATAACCCCTCCTCACTGAGACCCAACGAGCTCTGAAACTTCATACAGAAATGTCACAAGATGGATACCATAGTCTTCTCGCTGCACAGCTTGCTTACAGAAATCTGGAACCCTAACAATGTCTTCTTTTTAGATATTTATAGAGAGAAGAGAAACTTCTGGAGGGAGAGGTAGGTATCCACACTTATTACTAAAAATTGAAAAAGAAAGGCGGGGAAACATCACGCCTTCTTCATGAATGACTAGTTATAAATGAATATACCTAACAACCTGTATACAGAAATTAATGCTGGGAGATAAAAATCTCCTTATGTACAAAACGAAAATAATAAAATATATACATCGGGATGCTTTTAGCTGAAGAAAAATCTGATGCCGTGAGGGGCCTGAGCTGGCCTGCAACTCTGGTACTGTACTCTTGGCCTTTGAGCTCAGAATTTGAATCCTGAATCTTAAATGCGGGGCGAAATTCTCTGGAGGGTTCTGTGACTCTCTGTCTGTGTTTTCTTTAATAACAGTCATTTCATGTACCGGCTTCAGCTCTTTTTATTTAATTTCGCCCACCGGAGATCATCTTCCGGTATGTTCTTGATCCTCTGAAATGGAGGCGACAGATTGATATGCCCCCTTATGCTTGATTTGAAAACCTGCAAAAACCCTGAAAATGTTAGAAAAACCCAACTAGGGTGAAGGCGGGGGGTGATGGAAGTGGGAGTGGATGAGACGACGCAAACATAGGCCGAAAACAGGAACATACAGGGAGGCGGGAGCAGACAATGGGGGTTTTTGTGAACGGGCGAAATAAGACACAGTATGGTCGTGAAAGAAGAATATCGGTGGATTATGAATCAAACATATAAAACACACGCGTATATATACATATCGGCGGGAGGATATAATATGAGTGCACGGGGGGAGAGACATATAGGCGGGCGGAGGACACACAAGAGACGACGTGGCGAGTGAATTGATGGACAGGGGGCGTGAAACAATGACACGGTGGCAGACTGTGGTACGCAGCGGGACGCAGCGATGAATGATCAACTCCAGGACACACCAACCGTCAGATGGAGGTAGGCAGATCGGACGGAGCGGGTGGATCCCGCTGACCGGACATCGGCCGAAGATTAACGCGCGGGGAGAGAGCGGTTTCCCGCTCGTACAAAAAACGCGTGGCATTTCTTGTGTGGGATCGCTGGCCTCGCGGTAAATACCGCCAGCCGACAAGAGCGGTGCGGGGGAAGACCGCTGGTTTTACTGTGCGCCGGGGCCAAAGGCAGGGCCCACACTCCTGACGATCTACGCCGTTGATTGAACATGGATCGGACGGCTGTGACGGCGCCCGGGATATAAGTGGTAAGCCCCTGCTTCTCCCAGCCCGTGGTCCTGTGGCTCGGGTCATATGAAAACTAAGGCGGGAGGGGCTAAGCTCTAAGGGGCTTCGGCCCGATATATAAAATGTACATTTTAAACGTTACAAAGCAGAATTTCGGGCGGAAGTGATAGAATGAAACGGGGCCCAGGGGTTTTATTCATTAAAACACTAGAAATGGATTTTGAAGAAGGTGGTGGCTGAATTTTAAATAGGGAAAGGAGATGTGCACAACACTGGCTCCATTTGGGGACGGCATGCTCGTTCTCGGGCATGTCGAGAACACGTAGACCATTCAAAACTTGCATTCCGCTGTTCCATTTCTGCTACGCTTTCTTTTCAGGTAACTATCAGCATCCCTCTTTTTTCCCTTATAGAAGTTAGGAACCAAAAACAACTTATGTACAGTATATACAGTGGAGTGTTTCCAAATTAGGTCAGAATTGAAAATACGGCTTGAGGAATTGGCCGTTCACGGGGGCATCCAACAATTCACCCTGCAGATTTTCTAAATAGAAAGTGTTGTTACCTCCCAGCTTGACTATTTTGAACGGCCCGAACCATAATGGATCGAATTTAGCATGCTTGCCCTTTTCTGCTCTGCGAACATCCCATCTGAGGACCAGGTCTCCAATTTGGAAATTTCTGTCTTTCGCGTGCTGATCAAAGATCTTCTTCATTTTTTCCTGGTATTCTATCAGCCTCTGGTCTACCTGGTTTCTCGTCTCCTCCAACTCTACCAACTGATAAATTCTCCTAATCATCTCGTCTGGTTCCTCTTGGTTTTCCTGCATGAAACGTGCTACTGGCAGTGCCAATTGCACAGGAAACACTGCGGCCCGCCCATACACCAGCTCATATGGAGACTTGCCTGTTGCTCTTTTGCTGGTTATCCTATTTGCCCATAGAGCAAACTTCAACTGAGAGTCCCAGTTCTTCTGATTTTCCGCTATTGTTTTCTTGAGGGCCCTTACAAGGGTTTTATTGGATGATTCTGCTAAACCGTTCCCCTGGGGGTAATACGCTGTGGAGTGAGTTAATACAATATTATATCTTTGGCAGAAATTTACAAATTTGGCAGACTTAAAAGCTTGAGCATTATCAGTTACAATTCTTGCAGGACAGCCAAACCTAGATATGATATTGTCTTCTAAAAAATTCATGATTACAACATTTGTAGCCCTTCTTGTAGGTATGGCCTCCACCCATTTAGTAAAATAATCTGTAGCTGTCAGTATCCATTTATGTTGGCCGCTTGATGGGGGGTGTATTTCTCCTATAAAGTCTAATCCCCATTTCTGGAAGGGTTCATTTACATGCACGGGAATCAAGGGCCAAGATGCTAACTTCTGTCTTTCTGCAAACCTTTGACATTTGTCACATGTTCTGACCCAAGTAAAGGTATCTGAATATAATTTTGGCCAGTAGAAACCAGCCTTCAAGATTTTATTGGTAGTAGCTCTCCAGCTGTAGTGTCCTCCACATATTCCTTCATGGAATTCTGTCATTATATTCTGCACTTCATTTTCTGTGAGACATAACAGCAATATACCCAAAGGGTCTCTCCAATAGAGCTGTCCATTGGCAATGACATACTTCTGGGATCTCATCCTTACAGCTCTGTAGTTTGCCTTGTTACATCCTGGAGGACAACTAAGTGTCAACAGGTATTCAACTATTTTCTTGTACCATGAACTAGTCAGGTACTTCACTTGTACTCTTTGCGTGGCCATTTCTAGTCCATGTTGCTCCTCTTCTTTTTCTGATTCTTCATTTGCCATCATGGATAAATTAATGCCCAGAGCTTGATGATTAGATTCAGATAACATTTTAGCTAGTCCCTGTCCTTTGATCAATTTAGTAGGCTTTATGTCTAAATCATACTCCTGGATTTTTGCAATCCATCTTCCCCTTCTGCCCTCACTGTCTCCTTGAACCAGAATGTCTTTTACAGCTACTGTGGGAACATAAGCAGTAATATGAGATTGCAAAATATAAACTCTGAAAGCTTTAAGGGACTTTACCAGGGCATATGCCTGCTTCTCCAGTATATTATACTTTAGTTCAGCATCATACAACACCTGACTGAAGAATGCTATGGGCTGTTCATATCCTTCTTCATTTTTCTGCAATAACACTCCAGCAATCGTGTGTGGTGAAGCAAAGGAAAATACCATGAATGGCTTGTTGTAATCTGGTCCTGCTAACACAGGAGCTTCGGCAAATGCTTGTTTAATTCTTGTAAATGCATCTCTGGACTCCTGGGACCACTTAACTTCATTGTCTTTTTTCAACATATTGGTAATGTGCCTAACTATCTCTGCATAGTTAGGAATGAATCTCCTTAAAAAGTTTATCCGCCCCAAAAACACCTGTACTTCTTTCTTATTTCTTGGCAGAGAAATGCTATTTATTACTTCGACTCTCTTAGGATCAATTTTTACACCATCCTTAGTCACAATATGTCCTAAGAGTTTCCCTTCGTCTAAAGCAAATAGAGATTTTTGAGGATTAAGAGAAAGGCCGTACCTTCTACATTTTTCAAAAGTTCTTCTTAGATGCCCAATATGCTCATCATCATTCTTTGAGAACACCGTGATATCATCGAGATATACTACCAGAAACTTGTCCTGTTCTCCAACAAAGGCTATGTCCATTGCCCTTTGAAAAGTAGCACCTGCATTGATCAACCCAAATGGCATCCTTGCATACATAAAGGTTCCCCATGGCGTGGTGAACGCAGTCTTCTTCTGATCTTCTGGGAAAACAGCTACCTGATTGTAGCCTGAAAATCCATCCATCATTGACATTCTGGATGCTCCCACCACCTTCTGCAGGATGTGGTCCATTTTAGGTAGTGGGTAATTATCTTTGAGAGATGCTCTATTCAAATTTCTGAAGTCTACACATAGCCTGATTTCTCCATTCTTTTTTCTAACAGGAACAAGATTCGCTATCCATTCTGAGTACCTCAAGGGTACGATTATTTTGGCCTTCAACAATTTTTTAATTTCTTTCTCAATTGAGGGAAGAAGCAGAGGATTAATCTGTCTGAGCTTCTGTTTGTATGGCTTCGTATCTTCCCTAAGTGGGATCTTGTGCTGTATGATATTTACATCAAAAGTTTTTAGGTCCTCATAGGACCAAGCAAAAACATCTTTATAAGACTGAAACAACTTCAAATACTTTTCTTTATATTCTTCTGAGATTCTTTTAGATAATCTAACAATTTTGGGATCAGTAGCGGTACCCAAATTTAAATCTCTCATTTGATCTTCTTCTACTGCTTTGTTTGGCTGCATGGGGACATCATTCTTGTTGAATAGTCTTTCTAGAGGTACTATTCCTCTAGGGATGACATTTCCTTTTAACTGCAATACTCTGTTTCCTGCTATATTCTCTTCCCATTTACCTTCAGCAATATTTTCAGCTTCTTCCTCCTCCTCATCATCAATTTCCATACCTGTGAATTCTCCCACTGTCTCCATGAATCTCTTCATCTGTTCGTCATCTTCAAAGACCTTCCAATGCTTAATATTGTCTGGGATAGATGGTCTGTAACGTACCTCTACTTCATATCTTAACAATGGGTTCTAAGGAGGTCGGAACGTACTAGCAGCCACAGCAAGAGAGTCTGCTATTCTGTTAAGCTCCCGGGGCATGAACTGTATATTAAATGCTAAGAAGAAATTTTCTATCATGTCCCATACTTCGTTTCTATATGCTCTGAGCCGAGGATGCTTAGTTTGGCATTCGTTCTTAATCTGTCTCACTACTAGCTCAGAGTCTCCAAACACTTTCAGACATTGAATGCCCATGTTTCTAGCTGTCTGTAGGCCCAATAGCAAAGCTTCGTACTCAGCTACATTGTTTGTAGCTTCATAATCTAATTTGAAAGACAGTGGCACCCATTTTCCTGTGGGGGAGATTAGCAATACCCCAGCCCCGTTACCTTCTCTGGAATTTGCTCCATCGAAATGCAAAGTCCATACTTCTGATTTCTGGCCTTTCTTGGATTGCTCGGCTTGGAATTGACCAGAGGGGAACTCATGTGCATAGTCTTGACTCTCTTCTAACACAAAACATGAGAAGTCACCCTCTTTATTATAAACTGGAGAATTGTCTGAGCAATCAGCAGTGGTCACCATTTTAACAAATCTAGTCTCCCTATACAGCCTCCTCTCCTGACCACCAAAGACTGGGACAGTGGCATATGTTAGGTCTAGTTTAATTGATCCCCCAATCTTAGTACCCCAGGACCTTGACAACAGCATGCCAAAGCGAGCTGGGATATCGGCGACCACAATATCCATGACCACACTTTTTGCTGGGATTTGAGCTAGATTGACCACTAAATCTTTAATCATTCCCAAGCATTTAACCCTTTTAGAATCGAATGAATATAGATCTTTATATGGTCTTGTAATTTGCAGCCCTAGTTGCTCCATGACTGACAGAGGCATAAGATTGTGGGAGGCTCCAGAATCTAGCATACAATTGTGAAGCAGCAGGTCATGAATGACTAGGGACACATAAAAGGGAGGAGTTGAAGGGTCTATCTCCTCAACGTGTGGGCCAAAGACTACCATAGGTCTTTCTTCTTGAAGATTTAGACTATCAGGTACAATTTGTGGTTCAGGAATAGGCATAAAAGAGGTGACCTGAGACTGATATACAGGCTGTTTCAACAATTCAGTCAGAGGAACAGGAATCTTAATCTTTTCGAGCTCTTTTTGCAGATTAAAAGCAGATGTGGACTTTTCTATTATTACTTCTTTTGACTCCTTATTCTCAACTGAGGACTTGACTTCTTGGGACACTGGCTCAGCATTAGAAGGACTGCCTACTTTTGAAGAGGAAGGAATTTGATCATTTGACTGCAAGGGGGTATTTAGGAAATTCTTACCTTTTTCAACATTCTTTTTGGTTGCTGACTCCTTCTGAGGAGATGCTTCTTTCTGAGGTATTTCTTCCTCTTGCTCCTGAGTTCTGGTCCTCTTCCTTGAGGATCTGAGATCATATCTGACGTTGAACTGGGCTTCCATGAAGTCAGCGAATTTCTTACAGTAATGGTCGATCTCAGCTTCTTCATCTTCTGCTTGCACTGGGCACTCCATATCATCATTATTTGAAAAGGCCAGATTCGAATCTTCTAACCCATAAGCTGCATTTACAGTGGGGTCATCTGCTGGTCCTTCCAGATACAAGGGGTGAGGTACCTGATCTTGCTGCTCCCTTGTCTCTCTTGGTAGTATTTGCAATGGAGGCTTTCTATACTGAGGATTATATCCTCTGTTTGGAGCATTGTAATAGTTTTTAGGAGCTTCATTTTTGGCTTCCAGCTCCATCTTGACCATCTTCTTTATCATCTTACTTATTTCATCCATTTTATCTGAATCCTTTTCTTGATTAGAGGTAGAAACCTCTTCTTTGCCTTTTCTTCTGGCATCTGGTTCGATTTTCCCTTTTAACTTTTCTGTGGAGGCAAAGTTCGCTTCTAGCTCCAGAGCATCTGCTTGTGCATCATCTAAATTGGCAGGCTTTCTTTCTCTTAAGGAGAATCCAAAGTCAAAATCAAAGGCTGCTATGAAAACTATCTTGGTAGCAGCTTCATTTGGCTTCATTTCTGGGGGCAAGCTTAGATATAACTTGTTGAATCTTTTGATGAATTCTGATACCCCTTCATTCTGTTTCTTCTTGATGGTATTTAGCTTAGTAAGGCACATTCCAAAATCCTTCTTTTCTCCCCACTTCCTGAGGAAAACGTTTTCCATCTGATCCCAGGTTGTTACAGAACGATTACCCAATGTTTTAAACCATTTTCTAGCTTCACCTTCTAAATACTGCACAAATAATCTCAAAACCACATCCAGGTGTTCAACATTCAAATTTTCTGCAAAAGAGCAGAAGGTCTCGAGATGTTTCTGAGCATCCACGTCGTTTTCACCATTGAACCTTGGCAGAATCTTCAGATAATCCTGTGGCATATCGTTCAACACTTGGGGTAAGGCCAGAGGAGCGTATTTGTTCAGGAGAAAATCAGGAACATTGGCCATTGGAGGCGGTGGGGGTTGCACAACAATCTGAGAAACAAAAGAAGGGAGAGGGGTAGGGGGCAGCGGAGTGTGAATGACAATGGGAATATATTGGACCGAGGTCTGAGGTGTGGACGGGAATAGTTCTCGGTTGACGGGAGCTACTTCAGTGACCTCTTTAATTTCCTCAGCCTCGGGAACAGAATAAGGTTCTTCTCCAAATGGAGTATTTCCCCTACGTGGGGTTTCTAGATAAACTTCGGGATTTTCTGTTCCAACTTCTTGAGAAGAAGAGGGCGGATAATCTTCAACAGAACACTCAGGATTTTCAGCACGGGCTGACTTCCTCTCCTTCCAGACTTTTTTATGAATAATTTTCTCTGGGTCAGACACGTAGGGTGTTTTCGGTTGGGCTGTATCTGACCTCAAATGCGGCCTACGAGGAGCCAGGAATACTAATGAGATTTATCAAATAAGGACCAGTGGATTCGCCAAGGTGAGAAATCTGCAACTCTTCACCTCTCTGTGCTCACCCGATTAGAGAGTGAAATAAAATGTCGAAAACCCAGGGAAACTGATGTTCTTGAATTCGTTCCCCGGCAACGGCGCCAGAAAGATGTTGTGGATGATTTTGTCACCCTCCTAGAGACAGCCTAGAGTTGCCATAGACCAGTGCCTAGGACATCTTAATATAGCAAGGATTCCTTTATAGTTTGGGTTGTCAGTCCAAGGGACTCACTTACTATCTCTTGTTTTAAACAAGGAAATTGAAATAGGATGAATTGGTCCCAATTCTCTTTCAGTGACTGATACACGGATAGGAATAAAGTAAAGACATCAGGTAACACTTCAGTATGATAGTATCAGACAGCTAAGAGACCGCTTTATTGTAATGAGGGCCGATTCAAGTAATATATTACAGAAATCAGATATCAAGGCGTGCGTGCAGGAAGGAAACATGAGAAGATATTGTTGACAAAAGGGCGCACCAATTTACGAATCCTTAAGCCATTAATATAGCAGAAGTTATGGAAGGAGTGAACATGGAACAGCATATCACTTCTAGGCCTATTTAAAGCGCTTGACCAATTCCAGGAAGGGCACCATTTAAGATGAATCCTTACTGCAAATTAGTGAGCCACTCGCATTCTAGAACATGATACAAGAAGAAAGTTTGCATGAAAAGGATGATATATTAACACATGAGAGAAAGTACATACTGTAATATACCAAAGTCCAGAATCCTCAATACAATCATAACCCCTCCTCACTGAGACCCAACGGGCTCTGAAACCTCACACAGAAACGCCACAAGATGCATACAATAGTCTTCCCGCTGCACAGCTCGCTTACAGAAATCTGGAACCCTAACAATGTCTTCTTTTTTGATATTTATAGAGAGAAGAGAAACTTCTGGAGGGAGAGGTAGGTATCCACACTTATTACTCTAAATTGAAAAAGAAAGGCGGGGAACCATCACGCCTTCGTCATGAATGACTAGCTATAAATGAATATACCTAACAAACTGTATACAAAAATTAATGCTGGGAGATAAAAATCTCCTTATGTACAAAACGAAAATAATAAAATATATACATTGGGATGCTTTTAGCTGAAGAAAAATCTGATGCCGTGAGAGGCCTGAGCTGGCCTGCAACTCTGGTACTGTACTCTTGGCCTTTGAGCTCAGAATTTGAATCCTGAATTTTAAATGCGGGGCGAAATTCTCTGGAGGGTTCTGTGACTCTGTGTCTGTGTTTTCTTTAATAACAGTCATTTCATGTACCGGCTTCAGCTCTTTTTATTTAATTTCGCCCACAGGAGATCATCTTCTGGTATGTTCTTGATCCTCTGAAATGGAGGCGACAGATTGATATGCCCCCTTATGCTTGATTTGAAAACCTACAAAAACCCTAAAAATGTTAGAAAAACCCAACTAGGGTGAAGGCCGGGGGTGATGGAAGTGGGAATGGATGAGACGACGCAAACACAGGTCAAAAACGGGAACATACAGGGAGGCGGGAGCAGACAATGGAGGTTTTTGTGAACGGGCGCAATAAGACACAGTATGGTCGTGAAGGAAGAATATCGGTGGATTATGAATCAAACATATAAAACGCACGCATATATATACATATCGGCGCGAGGATATAATATGAGTGCACGGGGGGGAGAGACATATAGGCGGGCGGAGGACACACAAGAGACGACGTGGTGAGTGAATTGATGGACAGGGGGCGTGAAACAATGACACGATGGCAGACTGTGGTACGCGGCGGGACGCAGCGATGAATGATCAACTCCAGGACACACCAACCGTCGGATGGAGGTAGGCAGATCGGACGGAGCGGGTGGATCCCGCTGACCGGACATCGGCCGAAGATTAACGCGCGGGGAAAGAGCGGTTTCCCGCTCGTACAAAGGACGCGTGGCATTTCTTGTGTGGGATCGCTGGCCTCGCGGTAAATACCGCCAGCCGACAAGAGTGGTGCGGGGGAAGACCGCTGGTTTTACTGTGCGCCGGGGCCAAAGGCAGGGCCCACACTCCTCACGATCTGCGCCGTTGATTGAACATGGATCGGACGGCTGTGATGGCGCCCAGGATATAAGTGGTAAGCCCCTGCTTCTCCCAGCCCGTGGTCCTGTGGCTCGGGTCATATGAAAACTAAGGCGGGAGGGGCTAAGCTCTAAGGGGCTTCGGCCCGATATATAAAATGTACATTTTAAACGTTACAAAGCAGATTTTCGGGCGGAAGTGATAGAATGAAACGGGGCCCAGGGGTTTTATTCATTAAAACACTAGAAATGGATTTTGAAGAAGGTGGTGGCCGAATTTTAAATAGGGAAAGGAGATGTGCACAACATCGCCCATTGCAGGTTCGTTTCTGTGACCAATAAGCAGTGTCATGCCTTGCAAATACCATCATGTCATCCCTTTCCATGAGGACAACATTCCTTCTGTTGATCATTTCCTGAGCAGACCCCTAAAAACACTGCTTCCTCGTGCCGGCAGCCCGGTTGGTGTACCCGCGCCAATGGGGGAAAATTAATGATCGAGCCCGCGCTACCTGGCGCTCATTCTGGCGAAGGACCCGCGCCACTCGCTTTTGGAATTTTTTTAAAAGAGGGGCAAAAGTTTCGACACAACAACTTCGTGATGAGTCATCGCAGGTTTTCGATCAACAACTATGGCTTCGCTGGCCTCCTGTTTCCACCTTATGGGGAATCTCTCAAAGGATAAGGCCTCCCTTCCACTATTGTAGGGATCCCAACCTCCTCCTCTCCTCTATAAATATAGCCTTCATCCATTGATGAAGGGGCTGAAAGGCTGATAGTCTTGAAGTGCCTAAGCTTTGAATCTCCAAATTCCCAAGAGCCTTTGTGCCGTAAGAGCCCTCTTTCTTCCCTTAAGGCCAACTCAAGTAAGGAGACTATTGTCGAGAGACTCAGGAGAGGTTTTCCCTTTCCCTGGCGAGCTTTGCGAGACGTGAACGACTGGAGACCCATCCGAAGGAGACCACGACGTCAGAACTTTGGTTGTAATCTCTTTCGATCGTTATTTAATGAATGATTACGATTATGGTTCCACTCTGTTTTCGATTATGTTAATATGAGTAATATCCTTTCTGACTGATATTGAGTTACGTATGCTGGATTTTATGCTTGTATCTGTTTGTTTCTTGCATGTGCAGGTGTCCACCCGCGGAGATCGTGGAGGATCGTGACCTGCCGAGGCTGAGGAACGGGAACGCTCTCTTCGTCAGATCATAGCATTGGATTCCAGGTAGGCTTCCATCTTTAGTCTTTTCATTCGTAACTAGGAACTTGCGTCGTAACATTTTTTTATTGTTGCTAGACCCCTGCTGGGCTAGTAGGGATCGCCTCTGTCCGCAGAGGGGATTTACCTCCTCAACAATTTGGCGACTCCACTGGGGATCGTCTAGATTTCACTGTCTCGTTTATATTGTCTCGCTTTGATTATTTTATGTTTTTCCTTGCTTGATGAGCCTTCTGGGTTGGGTTCTTTTGCTGTTTTTTACTTCTTGGTTTGCTTAGTATGCATTGATCTGCTTCTGGAGTAGTTCTTTTTTGTTTTTGGCTGAGAAACTCGACTGGCACGCTTTTTAGCTCGAAAGTCGCGCCAATTGGCGCATGTTGCTTTTGTTTAGCCCGCGCCAATTGCTTTCTGGCGCCAGTTGCAGCCTTACAGTCGCGCCACTCCTGTAAGGTTTTTGAGTTTCCTCAATTTTGAGCTCTCTGGGTTTGGTCAGTGCTTTTCTTCTTGATTTTCCGACTACCTGAGTGTGTTGGAGTCCTGTTTGACTAGGAATTCGCCTCCGTCCTTTGGTTGTTTGCTTTTATCTATCGATTTCACGTTTTGAGCCCTAGGGCATCTAGTGGCTTAGTGTATCGAGCCCTCCTTGGGAGTTTTGGTGTTTCGTTTGTCCGGTCGACTTTCTGACTGCTCCTCCACATCCTCTTAGTAGTTGTTCATTGTTTTGTTGCGATTTTTGGATGATTGCTCATTCCTTCATTCAAATTTCGTTTGGTCTTGCCTTGGGCCTAGATCACACGGTCCATTGGAGCCTTTGAGTCTTTTCTTGGTTTTGAGAGACTTTGGTCGATTTGGGATCTGATTGCTTGTGTTGTTGAGTGAAATTCGTTTGTTTTGCTCTCTCAATATCGTTTCTCAAGTTGTTTCGTTTGTTTCAGTTTGTTTAGTGCATATTAGCTATCAAACGTTGAAAATTACAAAAAAAAAAAAAATCTCTTGTGCTTTTGGTTGAATTAGTGTAAATTGAAATTTTTCGATTTTGCTAGTGATTAGTGATTTGAATGAAAAGTTTTCAATTTCATTAGTTGCATTAGAGATCTCATTGTTTGTCTTCCGATCATTTCGTTTGTGTAAAAGCTCTCAACTCTTCTGTAACTAGTTTTCATCGAACGAAATGTTGGACTATGGCATGTAGCTTTGCATTTAGGAGTCTTTTAAGACATTACATACGATAGGGCCTGAAAATTGAAACTTAATTGAAGATCAACTTTAAAATCTATCCAATTAACCTAAGGCAGCATTGAAATCTAACGAAACATATTTAGAGGTCTAGGCTAGAGACGTGTTCCGGCGTCTTTAAACCTAGCAGCTGTCGTTCGCCTTTTGGCTTTAGACAGCGCTAGTATGGACTTGTGCTCCCCGTACCGTCGCGTATATAAACGGAGACCCCTCTAGGTTTTCAATCCTTTATACATAGGAAGCCGAGTCTGCCGCCCTATACCCGTGATACACCGAACACAGCATTCGGGGAGATTGCCTGCACGTACGGAAAGTCCTTGGTCGATTTCTATTTCATTATTGAAACCAAGGTGTATATTGCAGTTCACGGATATTTGGTACACCCTTTGTGCCTAGTTTTTCCTGAGCAGTCATTTGGTCTTTTTTGACTCCCTAAACTTGAAAAGACCGTCGAGCGCTTGTCCTTTCACGCTTGTATCAAATCTGAAAGAGATAGAGTCATCTTTCTATCATTTCTCGACTCTTAAAATATGAAACGGTAGATTTTCTTACTTTTCAATGTGGTAAAAATTAATCACCCACGATTACACGCCCGCTTAGATATTGCTTGTTGACCGTTTGATCGTGTGTCTTAACTCGTTTTCAGCCCGTGTGTGTGTTTGCTTCGTTTTCTCTGGTCTTTTGCCACAGTGGCGGAACCTTCGGTTTCGTCTACTGGTAGTCCTTACACAGACGATTCTTCAGAGGCTTCCCAATCCTCTGTCAAACCACAGCAGCCTGTTGTTTCCGAGTTTCCTGACGGGGGACCGGTTCTCGCTGAGCAACCCTTTGGAGGACCAGTTGAGTTCAATTGGCCCTTTTCGGACCCTGTGTCTGAATTGAGATTAGGAGCTGATTTCCTTTCTCTTACCTCGGGTTCGCCTTTTGTTGCTGTTGTATTTCCTCCTAGTCCTCGCCGTCTTTTGCATGATTTAATGGCAGGATCGACCATGAGTGATTCTGGTGAGGAAATCCCAACGTCTGGTGAAGACTATCAGCTCTTCCCACGAAGATTATTTGAGGGAGACAACTCTGAACTGGCTGCCATGTCAACAGCCAGTCCTTCTTTACCACAGGGTTACAGATCTCTGGGTCAGATCATTTCCGCTGCAGCCTCTATGGGAATATCATCTCCTACTTCGAGGCCAGCTGCTACTACACCCAGGGTGTCTCCTCAGACGCCTGTCACTTCTGTTTCCATCCGGCCCACTGTCTGTGTGGCCGCCTCTTCTCCTGTTGTCTCAGCATCTGCTAATAGGGCTGGGCCAACTCCTGAAGATGTTTATCTAGCTACTGCTATACCGGAGAACATCTCTCCGGAGGAGTATCGGTTTTCCTTGCAACAGCCGAACGCCGAGGTTGGACCGTCCTCCCAAGATCCCTACCGATCTTACTTTTCGCATTATGCACAGGATGGTACTCCCGTGTATGCTTTCCCAGGTCAGTATGACGAGCACGAGGAGATTTTGCGTCTACCCGCTCCTGAGGCTTATCTCTACGCTCAAGGTTTACCGTATAACCAGGCTTATAACCCGCAGGGACAACCTTTCCAAGGCCAACCTACGGGCCAACCTGGCTATCTTTATGATCCACAGGGGCAGCCCATTCAAGGCTATCCTGTCAGCCAACAAGGGCCATCGTACGGTCCGCAAGGATAGTATTATAGCCCTTCTGGTCAACCTGTTCAGCCTCAGCCGGGGTATCAACCAGGACCGGTCTATGGTCCTAGGGGGCAAATCCAGCCTTCTTTACCGATGCAACCGCAGTAGCCTGTTGTTTCTAACGTTGCATATCAGCCAGGACCATCCTATGGTTCTGCTTCAGGTCAAACCAGTTTCCAGCAAGCACCTGGTCCTATTCCACCACCGGGCCAACCGGTTCATCCGGTACAACCCGGTGTCCTGCCTCCAGGCCAACCGGCCCATCCGGTACAACCTGGGGCTCACTTACAACCAGGTCAACCTGCGCAATCGGCTCCTCCTGTCTATCTGGGTCAACCTGGTCATTCAGGTCAGCGCTCACATCCGGGTCAACCTGTTCACTCAGGTCAGCCCTCTCAGTCGAGTCAACCTGTTCATTCAGGGCAGCCCACTCATTCCATTAACCCTACACAGCAGTCGGTTCATTCAATGCCACAGCCAAATCAACAGCTGCGCCCTACTTATCAGGCTCCGCAGGGTTCCACTTTTCAGCAGCCTACTCATCCTCAGGGTGGTTATTATTCTCATGGTCAGTCTCAACCGAACTATAACCACCCCAGAGGCTCTCAGTATTATCCTCCTCCACCCGGTTTTACCTACGCTCAGCAGCCGAATCCAAACACTGCTTATACGGGGCCGACACATAATCAGGGTCTATACCCTGGTTACCAAGCCCCGCACTATGGTTACCAGCATCCAAATCAGTCTGGTTATACGACCTACGCCCCCTACGGTCAGAATCTTGCAGGACAGAACCCGTGGGGGCAAGGATATTCACAACCATCGTGGAGTATGGGTACCGGACCTCATCCTGGGCCTGGCATGGCAGTTAATCCTCCATTGCCGTTCCTGGCTACCTTGGAGCTGCCGGATGTTTCAAAGTTGACCAATGATCTGATTTTACATAATCCGTATTGGCCTCCGGTTCCCACTAAGATACCAGGTGATTGCCCCAAGTTTGAGGGAAAAGCTGGGGAGGACCCCCAGGCGCATGTGATGACGTATCATCTTTGGTGTTCGTCTAACTCTTGGGTCGACGATTCGATTCGCCTGCGCCTCTTCCAGCGTACTTTAACTGGAGCTGCTGCTAAGTGGTACATAGAGTTATCCCGTGGAATTTTCCAAGATTTCAACTCTTTAGCCATGGCTTTCCTCATGCATTTCCAGTTACCGGATCGGTATGAAGCTGGGATGCACCTCCTGACTTCCCTGAAGCAGGATAAAGCCACTCACATCTCAGATCACATTCATGAGTGGCGGCGCCGTCGTAGACTGATCAAGTTTCACATACCTGATCAGATACTAACTCACTGGTTCACCACCTCCTTTTTGAATAAAATCGCTTAGGATATTGCGATGGGAGCGTGCATGACAGAGGAACAAGCCATCGCGCGTGCCCAATACCTGGATCTTGTCTATTCTCAGTCCGGCACGCTTTATGACATCTTGACTGATGCTCCACGGCTCGGAACCACTAAGGCTCCGCCCACCCCTGCGGTGGATGGTGTCATTGGTTCTGTCTCTCAGAATTCGAAGAAATCTTCGAATGGGAAGCAGAAGGCTATTTCTTCCAACAATACCTCTGCTAATCCTGCCTCATCCGATTCTGGTAAAACCATGGAGGTGAATGCCGTTCAGGCCAATCCTGCGGACAAATCCTCCAAGGGGAAGAAGAAGGGCAAAGGCAAATCTAAATCTGATGCCCTGAAACCAGAATCTAAATCTCGGACTGAAGATGGCTCCCAGCGAAAACCGAAGTACCCTTGCCTCATCTGTGAAGGGGACCATTATACTAAGGATTGTCCATGACGATCCGAGGTTAGTCAACTTCTTAAAGGCCCTAAAGGGACTCCGGCTGTTTTGAAAGAGCCATTTCCATCTCAGCAGACCCAGATGGTCGAACAGGCATCACCATCTGCACCGTTTGGGTCTCAGGTTTTCATGGTGAAGAGTGTTGCACCTATCTCTGTCGCTACGCGGTCGAAGGATTACAATGAATCGCGACAGGCACCTGGGAAGGCAGTTGCGGATGGGCCGCCTCCCCCACCTGTCTCCGGTCCGTTGGAAATCGAGAAGCCCTCTCTGGAACCCGTTGTGAAGCCACCTCCCAAAGGTGTCCTTCGAAGATCTTCTTATAATCCAAACGCTCGTGCCGCTCAACATTACAGTATTGTTGAGGATCTGGCACAGGCGCCATGTGCTATGTCCGCACTTGAGGTTCTTCAAAGTTGTCCTTCACAACGGAAGGCATTACTGTCTGCAATCGGGGGAATTGATCCCGCCGACTCGAGCCTTCTCACCTTCGATCTGGAGAATTTTACTCCCCGACTTCCACATCAAATCGCTTTGGTCATTCAAGTCGGGATTAATGGTCTGAACATTCATAGGGCCGTCGTAGATGAGGGTGCATCTACCTGCGTTATGTCCTCTGCTTGCTGGAAGGCCATCGGCTCTCCAGCCTTGTCGTCATCTCCCAATGCCCTTGAGGCATTTGATGGTCGGGAATCTAAACCCCTGGGCGTTCTCGAGAGTCTCGCGATCACATTACAGGGAAAAACTGTCAACGTAGAAGTAGAAGTGGTTGACACTAAACTCAACTACAATATACTTCTTGGCCACAGCTGGACCCATGCCATGCTCTGTGTGCCGTCCACCGTCTTTCGATTCATTAAGTTCCCTCACGAGGGCAAGATTTTCACAGTGGATCAGTTGTTTTTTTTCACCTCTAACTTTGAGAACAACGTGCCATATGTGGATCAAATTCTGAATCCCCTGGACAGTGTAGGACCTGGTCTCTTTAAAGACTCATGGGTATCTTTCCTGCACCGCCACCGCATACCGCTCAAGTCAACATGTTGTCCAGGTCTGATGACCCCTGGCTCATTCCTACACCTGAGCAGGTATATGAGTTTGGAGAATCCATGCCTTTAACGCCAGTAGAGATCAACTACTGTGAGATTGTTGCTGCATCGGACCCTCCACCTCCTCAGCATGCTCCTTTGAGCATGGCTCTTGACGTCTACTCTCAATCCCCCTGGCTTGGTCAGGCCGATTCACCTGATCCTCTCAAAGAGACTTTTCCTTCCGATGAGGCCATCATTGAAACTATGTCTCTTGAGGAGCTGCCTTGGGGCGATGGACATCATCGCTCCTCTTTTATGCCTAGCTTGGGGGCAATGACTGACTGTCTGGAGCGTTATGCTACTCAGGTTCCTACCCCTCCTCTTCAAACACCCATTTTGACGCACGAGGTTTTTTCGGAGGGTAACCTGAGTAACATTACTCAAACTGTTCCAATCAACATCTCCATTAAACCGGGGATCGTTGAGAATATTCACGTGGGTGTGACTTGTTCTCCCGATGAGATTCAAGTCTATACTGAGCTTTTCAAAGAATTCAGAGATGTTTTCGCATGGTCTTACGAGGAAATGCCGGGGATTGATCCTAGTATTGTAGTGCACGAGATTCCAACCTATCCAGGTGCGAAACCCGTGCGCCAACACTTACGCCCCATGCATCCTCGGAAAGCCGCCGCCATCAAGGCAGAAGTTGAAAAACTTCTGAACGCGGGTTTTATTTATCCCATCCCCCTCACAGAATGGGTGTCTAACATTGTCCCTATCGATAAAAAGCAGGGTACGATTAGACTCTGTGTGGATTATCGCGACATCAACCGCGCCTGTCCAAAGGATAATTATCCCACTCCGTTTATAGACCAGATCATTGATGAATGTGCTGGGAGTGAGATCTATTCTTTAATGGACGGTTTCTCAGGATATAACCAAATCAATATTGCACCTGAGGATCAACACAAGATCACATTCATTTGTCCGTGGGGTACTTTCACGTACAAAAAACTCCCGTTCGGCTTGAAAAACGCTGGAGCCACTTTTCAGCGTGCGATGTCCTACGCTTTTCATGACATTCGCCATATCGTTCAGCCTTATCTGGACGACTTTCCAGCCCATTCGGGTAAGTGAGAGGACCATCCTGAGCATCTCCGCCAGATCTTTCTTTGTTGCAGGCGCTATAATATCAGGCTCAATCCTCATAAATGTGTCTTCTGCGTTGATTCTGGCCGTCTTTTAGGATTCATAGTCTCGAAAGATGGAATTCGCCTTGACCCTTTAAAGGTCGAGGCCATCGTAAATCTCCCATCACCCTCCTCCCTGTATCAGTTACAGAGTTTGCAAGGGAAAGCGAATTTTCTTCGGCGCTTTATCCCGAATTATGCCGAGGTGGCCAAAGGATTCACTCGTTTATTAAAGCAGAACGTTCCCTTTCATTGGGACGAAATTGCTCAAGAATCCTTTGAGAAGCTGAAGACGTTGCTTGCAATGCTCCGTTGCTTTGTCCTCCGGACTACCACCGCGACTTCACTTTATATCTAGTCGTCGCATTTAGCACCATAGCCATGGTCTTGGTGCAGGATGACGATCACGGTGATGAACATGTTGTTTATTACCTGTCTCGGAACCTTCTCGACCCAGAAACACGTTATGCACATGTCGAGAAGTTGGCATTAGCAGCAGTACACGATGTACAACGCTTTCGCCATTACATCCTTTTGCGCACGATAACAGTGGTTTCAGACTGCAGCCCTATGACGTATATTCTTTCTAGACAATTACTGGGGGGCAAGTACTCCAAATGGATTGTGATCCTGCAGGAGTTTGACTTGGAGTTCACCACTGCTAAGTCAACTAAAACACTGGTCTTCGCGGATTTGATATGTTCTCTCCCTACAGACTCTGCTCCCTCGCACTCTAAAGACCATATACCGGACGAAACGCTTTTCCTCATCAGTACTCGTGACCCTTGGTACGGTGACATAATAGTGTATCTTCAGACCTCGAAATTTTGGTTTGAGTTGGATAAAGCTGCCCGCCGTCGGATTCGGCACCAGTCCCAACCCTACCATATAGTAGGAGATACCTTATATCGCATTGGAGTAGATTCGGTGCTCCGGCGATGCCTAACCTTGGAAGAGGCTGAGAAGGTCCTAAATGACTGCCACAATGGCGCCTGTGGTGGACATATGTCCGGGTATGCTACTGCCCAGAAGATTCTGCGAGCAGGTTATTTCTGGCCTTCCATATTCAAAGACTGTATCACTGCAGTCCGTAAATGTCATCCATGCCAGATATTTCAGCGCAAGATGCGTGCGCTGCCTTTGCCATTGCATCCCGTTATTACCTTCGGCCCTTTTGCGAAATGGGGCGTGGATTTTATGACGTGTAACCCTCACTCGGCCGGGGGGCATGTGTATATCATTGTCGCCGTCGACTACTTCACCAAGTGGGCCGAGGCGATGCCTACACTAGCTGCTGACGGGAAAACGGCTGCTCAATTTATATTCAACCACGTTATTGCACGGTTCGGGGTTCCTCAAGCCATCGTCACTGATCACGGTACTCATTTCCGAGATTATATGATGGCGGAGCTGACTTCAAAGTTGGGCTTGCGTCACGACAGCTCAACACCATATTACCCTCAGGCGAATGGTCAGGTTGAAGTAGTGAACAAGGTTTTGGTCACTATGCTTCAGCGAATAGTTGGTATTCACAAATCCAATTGGCATCTCCAACTGTTCTCAGCTCTCTGGGCATACCGAACATCTGCAAAGAGTGCAACTGGGTTCACACCATTTCAATTGGTGTATGGCCTGGAAGCAACTCTTCCGGTTGAATGCGAGATTCCTTCGTTAAAATTAGTTGTGGAGCTTCTACCTAATACTTCTGCTGAGGAAGAACGTCTTCTGTATCTGGAACGGTTAGATGAAACCCGTCGTCTGGCTGCTTTGGTTATCGAAGCACAAAAGAAGAGGGTCAAAACTCATTTTGATCAATCTGTTTCTCCTCGTTCCTTTATTGAAGGGGACCTCGTCCTCCTGTAAGATAAAGCACATGATAAGCTTGGAGCCAGTAAGTTCCAGCCTATGTGGCATGGGCCCTATATAGTAAAACGCGTTTTGAAAAACGGGGCCTACGAGCTTATAGACTATGAAGGAGTTCCGCTGGTGCAGCCCAGAAATGGGTTGTACCTCAAAAAGTACTATGCCTGAAGTGATTTCTTGGTGTGGTGTGTGTACATAGGTGTGTGATTTTCATTTGTGTGCATGTATTGTGTGGTGTGCTTTGTAAACATCTTTCTGCTGATCGGGTCTTCCTGGTTGTGCAGATGTCTTTTCATCCATTCGTTGGTTTCGCGGATGGTGCCTCCCGCAGTACCAGGAATCTGTCTTCAGCAGCCTGGGTAATCTATGATCCTGCTGGTGAGTTGATTGACCTGCAAGGAGTGTGTCTAGGACGTACCACGAACAACATCGCGGAATATAGTGTTGTGTTAGAATTATTAACCGAGGCGGTAAACCTTGGTATCCGTGAATTGCTCGTGTATCTAGATTCGCAACTTGTAGTGTTACAACTGAACGGACACTATTCGGTAAAGAACCCATCCATCTTACGTCTGTATCTGCATATTCGATTACTGGAAAGAAATTTTGACTACATTACATATCATCATATACCCAGACATTTGAATACATTAACAGATGCAGTAGCAAATTTGGTATTAGACAGACATTTGCGCAATTTGTAAATCATCATCACATGTAAAGAAAGATCCATCCAGAAATAGATATGCATATATATATAGATATTGAAATGTTTACATAGAGTGTGTCACATAATAGTCAAAATATACATAATCATCTTAAGTACATACAGAGACGATATGTCTCTCAAAAAATAGGTGTGGTATAAATCCTAAGAGCTAATCCGCATGGTGCTCATGATAGCATGTGACTGCACGCACTAAGCGTCTCAGGATTCGATGGATCCGACTTGGAACTCCCACCGTGTGGCGCTGGTATGCCATCGGTATGTCTGCCAGCCGAGCATAGTCCGGAATCCCTCGGGCAATGCCCTCAAGATTCTGGATCAACTCCTCTCCTCCGGTGCCCTCTCCCTGAGGATCAGGGCCGAGTTGTGTCCTCCGTGAGATTGGAGACATCCTAGCTGGTCTCTCAGGTCCCACATCTGCATACATATATAAAATGTGTTAGGACGAATGTGTATTAACAAAAAAACATAAAAATCAAAAATATGAGGTCTTACCCAACTCCTCGTCCCAGTCATCTCCTTCTGGCAGTGGGAGATCTGGGTCTCCGGTGAAGTCAGTTCCTGCATAGGGCCAGTCTTCCATGACAATCAGCTGGCGCCGTAACCACCTAAATAACTCTGGCCTCCAGGACATCTGTTGGCCGCCTCCAGATCTGGGCATGAATTCTGCCCAGCGAGCCATTCTTGGCTCTCGTGGTATCGGATCTGCTACTGCGGCCCCTTGGCCCTGGAAGATTGGTAAGCGTTCCAGAATGAACGATACCAGGATGGAACCATAACCAAACTGTTTCAGTTTACCCTGTTTGCATTTTGTGAGCTGCCTTTTCATATTTATTGTCGTTGCTGTTTCCCAGTCAAACAGTAATGGACTCATGCATTCTGAGGCCAGCAGGAGTTGGGCCTTTGTGGCCTCGTGCGGTGCCTGCGACCTTGCAGCCCACGTGATGGTATGTAGGACAACTCTCAACGCCAGATCAGGGATAGTGTGGATATCCACCTTCTTGCTTCTTGATCCCATTTGTGCTCCTCGGCACACTCGTGCCATCACTTCTTCCATCTTCTCCCCAGATGGTCTGCTTCCAGTCAAGACAGGGATCGGACCTCTATGGGACAATCCGGTGATAAAATAAACATCAGAAACCTCCAGCTCTAATACCTGATCTCGTAACCTGAACACCTGTTCATGTTCATCCCAGATACTGATCAAATACTGGAGGAGCTCGGGCTGAGCTCGTAGACAGGGTGTGAGGAAGAAATTTTTTAGCCCACAGTTTCTGAGGGCATTCATGCAAGCTTCACTTTGGATGGCTTGTTCATCCTCTTCTCCATGCTCTCGTTCTTTCCATTCAATCGCCATTTTTCTTGATTACCTGCATTCATATGGTCATAAGCCCTTAGTTAGATCTCTGATAGGCCTCAAATTCCATGAAATTTGGTTTAAATATCGAATTTTTAGGCGGATTTTTTAGGTTCGGTCGCTGGCGCGGCTGTTTTGGGAACAGTCACGTCACGTGGCACGAGCCCTTTGTATAAAAGAGCCCATTGGCGCGGGTTCGTGCCCGGTACCCGTGCCAATGACCGCAGCCCTAAAATTTCAAAAGTGGCCACATAGAACTGATTTTCAAGGGAAAATTATCAAAAAATGGATGAAAATGTAGAGCAAGGGAGCGCCTCTTACCTGTAGCAGACGAGAAGCTGAATGGTCAACTGGATTTGTCGCAATCACCGTCAGAAGTTTCTGCTCCAAATGGACCACTGTTGCTTTTTACCAAGGTAAATAGTAAATGTAATTTTGTTTTTACCAATTTGACATATTTATAACTTTTTGACATGAAATGAGTTGTAAAAAGTCATTTTTATCGAATATTTTTATATGTTATGTCGAAAATGGATTTTACGCTTGCTTGGTATGTGCAGCAGCAGGTTTTTGCGACTTAAACGATGGAAACGAGTTGTATTTTATACTTTTTCGGACTCGGTAAATACACGAAAAAGTCACTTTAGAGTCATCTTTCAGCTCTTTTCTGACTCTCTAAATATGAAAAGATTGCCGAGGCCCTTGTCGTTTCGATCTCGTTAAAATGGACACGAATCGACATCCACCCAGTATAAGTTTAACCCTTTTTCGGGCTGGGATGGATTGATTACGAAAAGGAATACCCTAGCCTATCGCGACTAGGAGGTTTTCCCGGATATTGTTTTCTACCTTTTCGGATCTGGGGAACTATTTACGAAAAGGGACCTGTGGAGTTTTCTTTTCCGCTGTCTTTTCAAACTCTCTAAACATGAAAAGACGCCGAGTTCCTCCTTTGTCAGACTCGTTAAACCCTGATGACATTGGATTTCGTCGAAATGACGTTCTCCGAGTTTCTCCTTCCTAGGACTCGTTAAATGCACTAGGATGGATTCGCCCGAAGGGCGGACTTATATCACAAGCATATGCTATCCCCTTCGAGCTTGTTATCAAAAATAATTGGGGTACTCGCCAGAAATGGTGGGGGAAAAATGGAACCATCGTCGTTGTCGTCGGCAGTATGTCGCTCTTGAACATGGCACTTGTCTGCATTCGTGTCGGGTTGGGGACATCTTATCTCGTTTCTTCACTTTGCCTCCATGGGTTTGGATAATCCCTTTTGACCTCTCCTCTGCTCATTGCCTTGTCACCATGACCTCTGATCTATTGATGTCAAATACTGCCAAGTCCACTGTCGTGTCGTTTATATGTTCAAGAGAAGTTGGCCTCTGCAAATATCAACCTTCCTCTGATTCTCATACGATCCTGATTCACAACAAAAACATCATGTTCCTCTGTCTCGTGTCGATGATGTGGGAAACATTATGGCCCACCTTCGATCAAGGTCACTTCCTGTCGACTTCAGCTCATTATCGAGGAAGTTGATCTAGAGACTCCATTATGGTACCTTGGATCCTGCATGCCTCAATGGTAGGTTCGTCGCATTCGACGTGAGGTTTTCATCATTGGCCTCTGATCGAGTGATTCTGCGGGTGTTCGACACCAACTCATTGATTCACACGTCGTAGATTGTACCTGTAGTACCTTGAGGACCATTGTCATTATTGGTGGTTTCTCTCGCGTCTATTAACAGCTTTCATCGTTGGCTGGTAATCAGACGATGTTCCTGCATGTTCGACTTCAGCTCATATATTCGCATGCTCAAACTTGTACTTTGTTTGGGTCGAGATGGAGCACAAGACCCTGGATTGTCTGTTGTAATCCAGGCTGCGATTGTGGATTATTATCATTATGTATATGACTCATTGATTGGATGGCTGCGACCATACCTGAGTATATTTGTTTGATCCTCGCTGGATGGCTGCGTCCATACCTTGGATCCGGATTATAGTGTACTCTGTTTCGGATGGCTGCGCCCATACCACACATAATTCATGTACTTGAGATATCAGTTGTATTTTTCTGCATAGGTTTTCTGACGGCGGGCCTTCAGTTGAACATGTTCTCGTAAAGCATTTTACCCCTCTCTCTCTCTCGGGCCTCATGCTTTAGGGGGCATCTGTTACACAGTAATTTGTCACCGTCCCTGCAATTCCCATCTCGCCCATTGCAGGTTCGTTTCTGTGACCAATAAGCAGTGTCATGCCTTGCAAATACCATCATGTCATCCCTTTCCATGAGGACAACATTCCTTCTGTTGATCATTTCCTGAGCAGACCCCTAAAAACACCTATTTTTGCCTTGGCGCTGGTAGCCCGTTATGTACCCACGCCAATGGGGGAAAATTAACACTGAGCCCACGCCAATTGGCGCTCTATCCCAGTTAAGCACCTGCGCCACTCTGCTTTTGGAAAGTTTTTAAAAAAAGAGGCGAAGTTTCGATTACAACAACTTCGTGGATGAGTCATCAGGAGTGGTTTCGATTGAATAACCACGGCCTTCCTCCTTTGGCCTCTTGTTTCCACCATATGGGGAACCTCCCAAAGGATAAGGCCTCCCTTCCACTATTGTAGGGATCCCAACGTCCTCCTCTCCTCTATAAATATAGCCTTCATCCATTGATGAAGGGGCTGAAGGGCTGAAAGTCTTGAAGTGCCTAAGCTTTGAATCTCCATATTCCCAAGAGCCTTTGTGTTGTAAGAGCCCTCTTTCTTCCCTTAAGGCCGACTCAAGTAAGGAGACTATCGTCGAGAGACTCTGGAGAGGTTTGCCCTTTCCCTGGCTAGCTTTGCGAGACGTGAACGACTGGAGACCCATCCGAAGGAGACCACGACGTCAGAACATTGGTTGTAATCTCTTTCGATTGTTATTTAATGAATGATTACGATTATGGTTCCACTCTGTTTTCGATTATGTTAATATGAGTAATATCCTTTCTGACTGATATTTAGTTGCGTATGCTGGATTTTATGCTTGTATCTGTTTGTTTCTTGCATGTGCAGGTATCCATATGCGGAGATCGTGGAGGATCGTGATCTGCCAAGGCTAAGGAACGGGAACGCTCTCTTCTTTAGATCATAGCGTTGGATTCCAGGTAGGCCTCCATCTTTGGTCTTTTCATTCGTAACTAGGAACCTGTGTTGTAACATTTCATGATTGTTGCTAGACCCCTGCTGGGCTAGTAGGGATCGCCTTTGTCCACAGAGGGGATTTACCTCCTCAACAGGTACCAATGTCGTATCAGAGAGGGAGCTGGAAATAAGATAAAAAGGCTTGGGAAATGGTCATAAAGGTGGTATGGGAAGAGGTGGCTTGATCAACATACCATTTAGAAGCTTCGCCGGTAAGCGTGCGTTGGAAAAATCGAAGACGAATGGAGTCATTGGTGATGGAATTGGAGGAACACCACATGTGGAAAGATCAAATATGGTTAGATGGATGTTCACTAGCAAGGCCTTCGAACTTGGGAATGTCGGAGGGGAGCTTGGTTGGAATAAAAGGCCAACTGACATCGTGGCGGATAGGATCGTTAATCAGTTGATTGAAGTCGGGGAGACTGAGGTCGGCCATATAAGGGAGCAAAGGGGCAGTCGAGGTAGGTCTCGTAGTGGTTCCACTGGAAACAGACCTAGCAGTAGAACTGGGGTTGCTACTGGTAGTAGGCCCTGAAGTAGACATGACGAAATTAACAGGGGGAGAACCAGGATTAGGGGGAGAATCCGAACAATCAGAAGAAGAGTCGGAGTGCAGACTCGGGGGAGGACTTACTCGATGACTACGGGAAGGAGGAAGTCGACCAACCGGAAACTGAGGGTGAAGGCCAAGAAGTCTCCTGGGACAAACGCCTTGGAGGCACAATGATGACGGGAAGAAGAAAACCGATAGGGGCAGGGAGGGGTAAAATCAAATGAGATCAATGTCGAAACAAGGGCAGAGAGGTGTAGTTTCAATTGATTTTAAAGGCTTTTCCAGGTGGTGTTAACAAGGCTCTTATTCACTTAGGTTAAGTGTGTAGCGTGCGTTAATTTTAATTGTTTAAACCCATACGTTTTGAGAGTAAAAGAAAAAGTGTGTTGCGTAACTGAAAATAAATCTGCAGTAAATAAGACTAAAAGAACAGAAAATTAACGGCTACCAATACATCAATCTAACCCAAGAAGGCGGGTCTCTCAAAACTAGTCTATAAGAGGGAAAAAAACTAAGAAAAGCACGCTAAAAAGAGGCCAATAGATCTAAGGTCGGGAGGGACAGGGATCTAAAGGAGAAATCTGCTGAAAAGAGGTGCAGAGAACAACAAAGAGGCAGAAGCAAGGTCGCTGCTAAAAAGGAGGAGATCAGCTAAAAAGGGAAGGGACAAGGAGGCAGCCCTAGAAATGAACCCAAAAAAAATTATATGAGGTGATTTGAAAGGGAGAAGAGTTGATTTAAAGGGATCTGAAAATGAGTTATCAGATCTGGAAGCAAAAAGGCTGAAACCCTGGAAATTCAGACTTCTGAAACAGCAAAAACTCTCCCACAAAAATTGGAGGGTACTAGAGCCCTACGGGGCAAGATTCCCACTTAGTTGAGTGAAACAGATCAGAAACAGGTCTAAACGGGCGGAGACAGAGGCTGGAAAACCCTGACAGAAGCTTCAGACAAACCCAGAAAAAGTGCTGGAAAATTGTAGAAAAAAGGGCAGGTCGGAGGTTCTGACCTGTTTGCAGTCTAAGTCACATATTTGGGGCAGAAAAGTGCGACCTCAAGGCTAGGTCGCACTTTTTGGGCCGATAAGTGCGACCTGTAGATCCGGCTCTCTCGGCAGCAGATTTCAGAAAAATTAGTCGTCTCAGTTGCGGCTAATGTCTGTCACCTGCGCAATAAGGCCAGAAACACACGGAAGTTAAAAATTTGACTATTTGAGGGTTTTAGAGGTGGAAAGCACCATAAAAATAGGAAAAACAGAAAATGGAAGAGAAACCCTAGGGTGTGAAGCAGTTGGATATGCAGGAATATATGAAACGACAGCGGTCACAAAAGAAAACCCGTGCGGAGTCGCCAATTGTTAGTATGAATCTTTTGTCGTAAAATATCACTTTAGCTACGCATAACAAATAGCCCTAACATTGATCATGGCTGCAAAACATCTTTAAATCTGTAATGAGGTGATCCAAATAATGCTGCACAAATCCAGATCTAAGCATAAAAGACATTAAGCAGATAAAATACAATGTGGCTCCATGCATCCAATAGGCAAGACAAGAACAATGTATTTGAAAGAATTTTTTATATTATATTAAAAAATGGGGCACCTGAGAGGAAAAAAAAAAAGGTGTTTTCCGATTCTCCTCAATGGGATGGGTTCTTGAAAGTCCTCAGCGTTTCAGATCTAAAATCTCTCTCTCTAATTGGTGCGGAAAACCCAGACAAACATAGAACTCAATGGGAGCTCACAAGGCAAAACATGGAAAAGGTGACCAAGAGTAGAACCAGAGTGATCTAATGCAATGAAGTCCACTAATGAATGGGTAAAACCCTTCTATTTATAACAAAATATTAGGGTTATCTAGAACTTGTTGTATGAATAAAATATTATTAATCAAATTCTAGAACCACCCTTTAGGAATATTTTATTATATTTGTTGGAGGGAAAAGGTCTTTTGACTTGGGTAAATTCCTTTATTTATAAACAATAAATAAATAAATGATTTATTTATTATTTTAGGGAGATGGTGGGAACATAATTAAATAAATAATGATTTATTTAATATGTTAAAAATGATTTAGTCAAATTTAACTAGGAATATTATTAAGTAATGATTTAAATAACTTATTCCTAGGAAATAATTAAATAAATAATGATTTATTTAATTAATTTCCTTGTTTTGGGTTAAACATGACCAGGAATAGACAAATGTTATTTTACATGGTGAAAGCAATTTTACTTAGGGTAAAATTGGTCTTACATGGTGTACTTGGGTTCATCTAATGATAATGGGTTAGATGACCAAAAAAATGGTGTAACAGTTTCAACAAAATCACTGAGTATCTTGAGTCGACCCTTTCGTATGTTAATGTTTTTAATGGAAAATAATTTGCGGGTCAAGACCCTATTGAACCTACTATAGCAGTTGTTGTTTTGATGGGTTTCATGGAGTCATGGCCTTAGAGAAAAATCGTAAAGGTGTTCTCTTAGCCTTTCCATCCTGTAGGGGGCACAAAGAGACAAAAATATCCATGCGTCAAGGAAAATAAAGGAATGACATCAATGGTTTTTTTCTATGATATTGCGATGAATTAGGTTGTGCATATGGTAGAACTGGTGATGGTAGGGAATTGCAATGGAAGAATTTTTAGCACAAAAACACTTTTGGAGTGTGTCTCAAAGGAATAGGGGTGGTTTATAAATTCCCTCCCAAAGGTCTACACTATTGTAAGGGGATGATTCATTCTTTCTTTCTCTTAAGTGGAAGTGTTCGGTTGGGTTATGTAGAAGACATGGTATATTGACTCTACTCCAGTATTACTCAAAAAATCACCCCCCTGTTTAATGCCAAAAAGGAATGATTGGACAAAACCCTATTTGGGTTTTTTTCTCAGGCTTCCAGTGTAGTTTTGGTCACATGAATAATTAAAGATCATTGGCATTTTGTTGGATTTTTTTTGGATGCATATGTCATTTGAGGTGACTAAGGAGATGAGGGTAACTAGGGTTTTAGTAAATTTGGATGTCTGTGAAAGCCTTTGGGGAGAGAAAGAATTGAAGCACAATGGTATCTATTATGTTCAAACACTGGAATATGAGGGAATCCTATTTTGATGTAATTGGTGCCATAAACATGGCCATTATCTCTCTCAATTCCAGCTTTCCTTTTGAGCATGTAAGGGAGACAATGGGTTTTTTTTCGTTTAAAAAGAGGGATTTTTCAAGAGTATGGAGGCCTTTGGTGGGTTGGATGGAGACTTAGAGTGTGGATGTGAGATAGGATTTTTTTGATTTAGAGACTACGGTTTTATCTATTGCACAGAGGGTGGATCTTCTGGTAGAGCGGGACAATGTAGCAACAAAGGGAAAGGGCTTGGATGAAAGTGAGAATAATCGAGTGGATCCTACTCAACTTTTGGCTCTAGTTACTTTCCCTCTCTCCTTATCCCTTTCTCATATGGTCAATTCATTTTATTTTTTGGGGAAGGAATGGTCATATATGTGCAAGACCTAGTTGTGACATTTCAAATGCTCACTTTTTCTCATTCCACACTTGATTCGATCATTTTTCAACATGTTTAGAGAGAGAAACTAGCTTCCCATTCGATTGTGTCTATCCATGAGGATCACTTTTTAATTTATAAATAACTTGAATATCGATATAATTTCTGACCACGATCATCAACATTATATTCAATCGAAAACCAAGGGGGATTAGTCATAATCCTATGAGTGTTAATTTTGGTAAATTTCGGGGGGGGAATCTAAATTGGTCAAATCCCAGGACAAGGTTCATATGGATTTGGTTTCTGAGAAATAACTCTCAATTATTGGAGCACTTGGAGCAACAAAAGCTCATGAAGGGGTTACGTCATGATTATTCAATCCTTGAATTGTAGTGGCCTGGCCAGGCAGTCTAAACAATTGGTTTTATGTAAGTTGGTTGAGCTAAATCACATTGTAATTACTATTCTCCAAGAAATTATAGGACAGGGGGATATGGTAGTAAGGGTGCTTCAATCACTATTAGTTGGATGGAAGATTTTTTGCTCAGATACTCAGGATAGATATGAGGGCATATAGATTGGATGGAATCCTTTGGTTATTAAATCTATAAGAACTTTGGTTTGGACTTAGTTCTAGGTATGAACGTTTGATCAATCGAGATAAATAAATAATTTTTGGTCCTAAATGTTTATCAACCATATATGTACAAGCAACTTTTCTAGGAATCCTTATCTTGGAAATCCTTCTTCTCTTGTGATGATTTTATAATTTTAGGGGACTTAAATTTTTTGTTGGAGTGACAAATATTCGGGGGTCGAGGGCTCAGGAAGAAAACTCTACTAGTTTTTTCAATTGGTTTTTAATGGTGCATAACTTAGTGGATTTAGAATTTGTGAAATTAAACCTACTTGGATTAAGAATAGGACAGGGGAGGATAGAATCACCAAAATATTTGAACACTTTTTGATAGATGAGAATTTGGTGGAAGCTCTGCCATTATTCTGTCAATGGATTTGGGGTGGGTGACGGATCTAGTCATTCACCAATATTTTTGAAAATAAAATACCATGGAAGGAATCCACATTGTTCGTTTAAATTAAATGTTATTTTTCTAAAGGATGAGGATTTTGAGGCTTTGGTTCAGGCCAAATCATACCGGTTCAATCCCCTTTTTGGTGTTTCTATGGCTACCCAATTTACAAAGAACCTCAAATCAGTTAAATTGGCTACCATAAATTGGTCTATTCTCAAACACAAATGAGATACACAAGACCTTCAAGCAGTAGAATATGAACTCAATTCATTTTTTCAGGAATAACTGGAGTGGTTATCTTCAGAGAAATCAAAGAAAGGCTTGCCAGTTTGGAATCTAAGAAAAGAAGTATTTTAGAGGACAAATAGGATACATGGAGACTTAAGAGTCGAGTAGTATGGTTATCATCCAAATATGAGAAAACAATTTTTTTTCCAAAAATTCGCCAAAGGAAGGAAATTAAGCAATATTATTTGGAATCTATAGGGTTGGGAAAGAAATAGTGTGTCTTCATTCAAAGAGTTGGCTAATATGGGGAAAGTACACTTTTGGAATCATTTTAAGGCCACTTCAGGAGTTACAATTGTAGAGGTGTTCCTTCTACATATTTATTTCCTCAGCTTCATTGATGAGGAATATAATGTTCATTTGATGGAGGCAGTAAATGTAGAATAGCTAAAGGAAATATTGTCAAGGTTTCATAAGGAAAAAAGCCTAGGTACAAAAAAATGGTCTGTTGAATTTTTTCTAGACGTTTTTGAGATAATGGGTGTAATATCTTCTATGGTTAGTGGAATAAGAAAGGTCTATTAGACGTGCCCTTACCTCTTTCAATACCACCTTCATTCCCTTGATTCCAAAGGTGGACAAACCTTCTACATTTGATGATTTTTGACCCATATAACTATGAAACTATATTTACAAGGTTATTGCTAATGTAATTTCTTGCTACCTAAAACAAATATTATCTAAAACAATCTCAATGGAACAATTTGGTTTTAAGGAAGGGAGACAAATTCATGAGGCTATAGGGGTGGCTCATGAAGGTCTTCACAACCTAAAAATAAGGAATCTGAAGGGTGAATTTATGAAAATTGACTTATCTAAATCCTATGATCGAGTTACCTGACTATACATAAGACTTCCCCTTACTCATTTAGGCTTTGGACTAGCTTTTGTAAATTGGGTCATGAGTTTCATATCTATTGTCTCATTTGTTGTTCTCATAAATGACTCTGCCTCTTCATTTTTCATGCACAAAGAGGACTATGTCAAGGGTGCCCATTATCTCCCCTCTTCTTGTTGTTTGTAGAAGGCCTTAGCAAGATCTTGGGGGAGACCAAACATAGAGGGGAACTACATGGTCTAAGTGTTGCTACTGGACTAAGTATCACACATTTTTTGTTCTTTTATGCCATTCTTATTTTATGTGATGAGTCGATAAGATATGAAATTGTGATAAATGAGGCTCCCACCCTTTTTGGAGCAACCACATGAATGATCATAAATTATAATAAGTCTACTTTTTCATCTTCCAGTTTGATCAATGTCAAGCTCCTTGATTTGCAAGATTACTTCCCACTTACTTTGTCCACCGTCGAAAAAGGTTTAAAATACCAGGTATTTCTTTTAACATCTCATTCCTATATGATAGTAGACTGGAACTAGCTAATATCCAAAATGGAAAAAAGGTTAAAATTATGGAGCTTAAGATGGAAATATAAAGTAGGAATATTATTTTTAATTATGTATGTTCTTAAAGCCATTCAAGTCTATTAGATGTCGCTCTCTTGGATTACAAGGGAAATTATTGAAAGGATGACGAAGCTTTACTAAAATTTATTTGTTCAGGGTCATTTGATCATTTTTTGCTTCCGTGGGGTGAAGTGGGACCGAATTTCTCTTTCAAAGGCCTAGGGAGGATGGGGACTAAAAAAATTTCCACTCATTTCAAAAGATATAGCTACAAAATTTGGTTGGATATTGATCATCACTAAGAGTTTGTGGACATAGGTAGTACACAGGAAATATATTTATCCATTGTCCATAGAGGAAATGATTTGGAGTCCAAATAAGCAGAGTTTCAATGTTTCAATTATTTGGAAAGTTTTCATTTATTTCTTTCCATTGATAGAATCTAGTATGGCATGGAAAATTGGAGATGGATCCTTCCTAAGAATAGGTTTAGACCCATGTTTTGGAAGCAATAATGATCATAGGTTTCCCCTGGATCTGATAACCTATCTATCATAGGCATGTACGATCATATTGAATTAGATAACATTTCTAGTTCAAAATAATTTATGGGCTCAAGGATGGTTATCAGGAAGACAATTAGGCCTTCCTTAAGATATGCAGTTACCATGGAATGGTTATATACAGGCTTTAAGGGTGGCTCATATTAGGCTGACTAAAGAAGAAGATGAATTAGTTTGTTCATTTGAGCCAAACAATTTATGTTCTACAAAAATGGGATACTCCCATCTTATTGAAGATAGAATACCCGAGGCATAGGTTGGATGGTGGAAGCAGCTCTGGAAACTAAAATTCCCAACAAATTCTATATTTTTAATATGTTGTGTCTTTGAGAACAAAGCCCCGACTTGGAATAATGTATGTAAGAGGAAATTTAAAGGACCCAACTAGTGTGTTTTGTGTAAAGATGTAGAGGAAAATTTCAATCATATGTTGGTTATTTTATGTTACACAAAGTATTTATGGGACTTAGTTTCTAATAAACTGGGACATGGCTTTTAGTGGCAAGGAAAGGATCTCTTAGAGGCACGATTTTAATGGTATTTTGTTCAGGGGGGTAAGATTCTTCAGGTGGTGCCTCTGTTAATTTTCTAGGGTATATGGCTTGCTAGGAATAAATTTATTTTTAATGACCGTTCTACACTTCTGGAGACCATTGTAGCTCAAGTTTCTTGCTATATTATATTCTTTCCCAAGCCTCAAGCATATCATTGTAGCAGGAATGTTACACAAGCCCAAAAAGATAAGTCAAGGACCTGGGATTTTTTTGATGGGGTAGTACAAGGCAAGCCAAGACTTTGTGGGGGAGGTGCGATATTTTTTTTGAGAGAGTATCACTTCTTCCATATCAAAATGGGACTAGGTGAAGGTTCAAACAACTTCATAGAATTAACTACATTGAATAATTTTTCCCTCTAAAAATATATTCATTCTTTGCAAGTTTTTGGAGACTTGATGTTGGTTATTAATTGGGTCACTAGAGAAATCAAATGTCACAACTTGGGGATTTCACATCTTGTCCATGAGATTGTTCATTTCAAAGATTCATTTAACATGTTCTCAATATCTCATGTCTATAAGGAAGTTTACACCTATGAAGACACTCTCTAAAGAGGGTCTTAGGATGGTTAATGGGATCTATATGATTTCAAAGTCACAAACTCACAGATCCCATGAGTATTCTCATAGACCTTACATTGACAAGGGTCCGTAAGCACCAAATGTTTAGAATTTATGCTATGATGTTTTAAAGTGGTTGTGTATAATAATCTAAAGTATCCTTTATATGTATGTTTTTGTATCAACAATGTATATATGATTCAACTTTTTGGATAGATTACACAATAGACCAAGATATCTATTCTTGTAATGGTTTTTCTCATGGATTTTTTTTTTTGGATATTTATATATATGAGATCTACATACATGAATACTTATTGGACATGTATTTTCAAAATGTGATTTTATTTCTTGATAATAAAAATACTCTTTCTTCGGGGAAAAATAATTAAAAAGTTATTAAAAAGTAATTAATTTTATTTTATAATATTGAAAAGTTATAATAATAATAACAATAATGAAATAAAAAATTAAGTTATTACTAAAGTTTATAAATTTTAAAATAATGACAACATTTTTTTCTATGTGGTTCACATACCCCAGAGATCAGTGACCGTTACATCGACGAAATATTTATACTTGGAAGATTTTCCCGAAGGGATCACTTTTGGTCGACTCAACCATAAATCCTGACCTTGAGGGTATCAAGAGAATTGAATCCATGACCTCTCAATAGTAAAGGTGCTTTAACTTCGGTGAATTGACCAATTGAGTTAACTCTCGAGGCTAAAATTATGAAACTATTTAAAAATAATGAGTATTTTTAATTTATTATGTCGAGAGGCGCATTCTATAATCCACAATGTGATAGGGATGTGTAATTTTTATATGCTCAACCTCAATTTGATAGGGGTCCTTTTTAAAATAAAAATAACATAATTTATTGCACCGAAAGGCGCTCTACAGCCTATTATGGGGGAGTTGTGTATATGTAATGTAAGAAAGTATGTCAACATTTTTTATCATCTTTATAAGTGGGTTAAAATTTAATATTCTTAATATAATATTTATAATTTACAACTGTCTTTTTTGTCTGTTTGTCAAGTGGTCTGACTTCATAAGAGATTACATTAGGTTTGACCTGTCGCTTGAGCAATCAAAACCTAGGGGCATCTAAGCCATCAAAGTCACCTAGGAATCGAACCCGGCATGGGTCACACCAACCCTTAACATGATTGAATTTTTTTCGATGGAGTTTTGAACCAATGACCTTCACATCAAGGAGTGACTTAAAAATACACCCCATCACCATATATTCTACACCCCATGGGCTAATTTACACTTGTCTTACAATTAACCTAATTTAACATACATAACATTTATTATAATATATAATTTATAACCATAGTTTAGGGTTAAAGCACTATAAGTTTGATTTAAAACACTGACATGACCATAATAATATATTTTTTAATATGTAATTTTATAATTTATACCTATGATTAATATAATTTAATATACATAACATTTTTCAATAAGATTTATATTTATTGGTTAGAATTGAAGAAAAAAATAAAATAAATAAATTTCTTAATATAATATTCTATTTTTATATCTATTTTATAGTTAGTCTCATTTAATACATAATTTTTTTATTATAATATATAATTTATATTTATAAATTGGGTTAAAACACTATACATTAGGTTTAAAGCATGAACATTGGCCATCGGCAGAAGCAATGCACACAATCAAGCTCAAAAGGATACACATAATGTATAGAGTTTGTAGGTAGTGAGGAGGAAAATATTGCACAAATGTTGAGAAGCAATTAACCATTTTTTTATTCACCATGATTTTACTTTATGTTTGGGCATATTTGGAATAATATTTAGGGTTCAGTTTTAGGTATATTTGTGGAATGGTTTTTTTGGGTTTAATTGTGTGTGCATTGTTCCACTTTACCCGATAGATCAAAGTATACATCATAAGTAATGGCTATTTAATTTTTTTTGGACCACCCATCTAGGCTCATAATCAAGATTTGAATCAATGATGACTATGTTTACATTTAAAGTGAAAATTGTTAATTCTATAGTGTTAACTATATATGAAGAATATTACCAATACATGAAGAAAATTTAAGGTTAAATATTTTTATTTGTTATATGTTTTTTTAATTTACTAAGGTTTGTTGGCTACATTCTAACCTATAAAATATTTATAAATTTAAATATAAAATTTAAGAGTGACATTTTTTTTTAATTATCATTGTAAGTAAGATTTTATAATATTATTATATTTAGGTTATTAATATTTTCAAAAAAAATTATATATAGTAAAAGAGTCATTAAAATTTAAAATATAAACTCTTTACCACATTATTCCACTTTTTCACCATGTTTTTTATTCTCATTTTAAATTTATTCTCCCATATTTTGGGCATAATTAGAATAGGATTTAAGGTTAGTTTGTCCCATATTTGTGGAATGGTTTTTTGCCTTTAGTTTGTTTTAGCTGTTTCATTTTACCAAAAAACAAAATAGGTCAACTTCAACAATGTATCATAAGTAATAGCTATTTTATTTTTTTGGACCACTCATCTAGGCTCACAAGTAAGTTTTGAATAAATGATTATTTTGTGTGCATCACTGTAATGCAAAAAATTAAAATTAAAAAAAAAAAAAAAAAAATATATATATATATATATATATATATATAAAATTAAAGAGTGAGAAAAATAATTTTTTTATAAATATTAATAGAGTCATTAGAATTTAAAATATAAACTTTTTACCACATTGATTTACTTTCACTACATTACTCTATAATATTAAGTATACAAATTTTGATATATTAATTTATAAAAAATAAATATTATGTAGATTTATAATATAGTTTTTTTTCTCTATGCTGATAATAATAATAATTTTAGGGAACTCTGCAACTCATGAAACACTAGTTGTGAACACAACATGGATAGCCCGGAGGGGGCTTCCTCCCCTCCACTAGATGATGATGTGTGTTTTAGGCCCTCATTGCTTCTCTCTCAAAAAAGCCTCATAACAAGGAAGTGGAAGAATTTTTTTTGAAAGAGAAAACTATTCCTTCGGTGGCACTACCCATTTTTTCAGAAGAAATTCCCAGGAATTTATAGAGTGAGCACTAGTGGGAAAGCTCACAGGAATGTGGTCATCCCTAAGATCCATGGAATTGTGGCTGGAGAACACGTGGAAACGTCCAATGAAAGGATATATCAGAATGTATGCATGGAAGAATGGGTTTTTTTTATTTATGTTTGATGTAAAGGAATAAAAATATGTAATCTTCCTGAATGGGACATCTTTCTTTGGAGTTAGAGGTATGTATTTGAACCAATGGTCACTGGATTTTGATCCAGATGAAGACATGCCAAATGCGGTCATAGTTTTAGTCAAGCTTCCCAGGCTTCCGCTTTGATGTTGGAGTGCAGACTGTTGCTATACGATTGGCAATGGGTTATGGAAATATCTGGATAGGATTAAGCCCAAGGTATTTCAGTTTGCATGCACAAAGATCGACATTGAAGTAGATATTGAGAAAGGGTTTCCCTAAAAAATAAATCTTACATAGGGGCTCTATCTTTATTTCCAATTTTTTGAGTAAATGAATCTCATGCCAAGTATCCCTTCCATGTAGGGTGATAATTCGTGTTTGTAGGTTCTCGTGGGAATTTTTAAGAGAAGAAGGAAGCTTATTTCAACCATTCTTATCTTTGTCTTTATTTTCAAAATTTCGAGTAAACGAATCTCATGCCAAGTCTCCCTACAATGCAGGGTGATAATTCTTGTTTGTAGGTTTATGTGGGAATGTTTGAAAGAAGAAGGAAAAGAGATTAAGGAAGCTCAAGTCAAGCATGCTTCTCTCTATATTTATTTGCAATTTTTCAAGTAAATAAGTCTCATGCCAATGCTCCCTTCCATGCAAGGTGATAATTCTTTTTTGGAGGTTTCTATGGGAATGTTTGACAGAAGAAGATGAAGAGATGAAGGAAGCTCAAGTCAACCATTCTTCTCTCTATCTTCATTTTTAATTTTTTGTGTAAATAAATCTCATGCCAAGTATCCCTTCCATGCAAAGTGATAAGAGTATTTTATAGAAGAAGGCAAAGATATGAAGGAAGATCATGTCAACCATTCATCTCTCTATCTTTATTTTCAAATTTTTGAGTAAACAAATCTAATTCCAAGTCTCCCATTTATGCAGGGTGATAAGAATGTTCAAGAGAAGAAGGAGAAGAGATGAAGGAAGCTCAGTTCAACCATTCTTCTCTATATCTTTATTTTCAAATTTTCAAGTAAATGAATCCCATGCCAAGTCTCCATTCTATGCAGGGTGATAAGAATGTTTGAGAGAAGAAGGTGAAGAGATGAAGGAAGTTCAGGTTGACCATTCTTCTCTCTATATTTATTTCCAATTTTTCGAATGTTTGAGAGAAGAAGGCGAAGAGATGAAGGAAGTTCAGGTCGACCATTCTTCTCTCTATATTTATTTTCAATTTTTCAAGTAAACGAATATCATGCCAAGTCTCCCTTTTGTATAGTGTGATAAGAATGTTTTAGAGAAGAAGGCGAAAAGATGAAGGAAGCTCATGTCAGCCATTATCCTCTCTATCTTTATTTTCCATTTTTTGAGTAAACAAATCTCATGCTAAGTCTCCCTTCCGTGCAAGGTAATAAGGATGTTTGAGAGAAGAAGGTGAAGAGATCAAGGAATCTCAAGTTGGCCATTCTCCTGTCTATCTTTATTTTCATTTTATTGAGTAAAAAAATATCATGCCAAGTCAGGGTGATAAGAATGTTTGAGAGAAGAAGATGAAGAGATGAATGAAACTCAAGTCAACTTATGAGTCTTGATTACGAGAAATTTCCCTTTAAATGATGAGTATGTCATGATTATGGACACTTTTAAAGAGAATTTAGGAAGGCTCAAGTAGGAAAATGGGTGGATAAAACAATAGGGCAAGAGGAGCAATTGAAGACGCAAAGAAAGGGAGGAAATAAGAGGAAATCGACAATAAAAAAACCATAGTATACACAACGAAGAAATGAAGCCTCATCTTCAACAAATACTTTTGAGGTTTTGGAATCCCAAGAAGAAAATGATAGGGAGGAAACAAACCACATTAAAAGGAAATTTTCTCTTAATGAGGAACTATGAATGTTGAAAGAGGAGAAGGGGAAATCAAAGAAGCTGAGAATAACAAAGAAATGGAGCAAGAAGGTAACATACAAACCCTAGTTTTAGTTGAGAAATAGGTAATCAAATCAACATCACAAGATAATGTTTGAAGCCCATCAACTGGATCAGGTAACGAAGCTAGTGCATCGCCACATAAAAAAAAACGAGACCAAAGGAGACACCTCAAGAATAATGACAAGGAACAAATCTCAAGCCCTAAACTGGGATAACCAAGAAACTAGTAGATGAACCCTAGAAGGTGGGCATCATGGAGGGACTAGTAGGTCTTGGAGAAGGATGTGCCACTTGGGTTCTAGAACTGACTGGAGTTCTAGTTTCCATTTGGTGATGCTTGGAAGGTGGGCATCGTGGAGGGACTAACCATCCCAGAGAAGGGTGTGCCTCTTGTGTTCTAGAATGACCGATGAGCCAAATTAGTGATGTCCTAGAGGGTGACTAAAGCCCTGAAAAAACATATATATTGGGTTGGCACCTTAGCAATTAGCCTGGAGAGTGCCTCGAGGCTTGGACTAGCATGGTTTTTGGATTGGCACCTTGGCTATGAATATGTAGTTTCTATTGGATAATGTTGCTTGTGGAGATTGCAACCCTGGCTAGGGGGTGACTCGTGGTTGAAATTAACGAACCATGTGGTCTATGGCAGGGAAGAACATGGATAGCCCATATCAAGTCAATATTTTCATACAAGATAAGTGTCCATAATTACAACATACTCTTCTATGGATTTGTGTTCTAAGCATTTGCCAACATTTTGTGAACATGTGCATAATTTCATGTATTCATGTGCTTTGTTCTGTTGAATTGTGAGTTTTAGGAGGAAATCCTAATTCCAAGGGTCTGAACACTTGTGTGCATGAATGTGTTTATATATTTATGTACTCAACTATGTATGTTTATGATTGCTGAATAATTTGTGAGTAAATGTGTGGTTTAATGGGAACCCTAATTTGTGTGCAATAACTATATGTACACAACACTAATTATGTGAATTATATTTATATGTTGCTTTAAAATCATTTACTATCAATAAATTCATAGTTAAGGTTGAAACCTAGATAATAGAATTATGGGTGGGATCTGGTAGAGCGTGGAGGTTAATGATGATAATTATAGATTATGAGCTTCCATAGGGTTATGGATGGAATTATTAGCAAATTTAACTGATGAAGCTGTAGTTGTGGTGACGTAGTATTGTTTGGTTAGAGGATGGGGACATTACAAAGTGCTATCAAAGGCCAGTTTATTACACTCGGTCTTAATTGGGCCAAATTTGGAGTAGGATGAGGTAAAATTTACAAGTTGTAGGTTATCTTCCATGTGTCTGGTGAAAGTCATGATGGCGGAGTGGCAAAAATTTTAGAGCAAGTACTACAAGAAGGATACTTAGTTGAGTTTACAGAGAATTACAAGTCAAAATTTGATAGTTTTCAGGTGAAATTTGGGTCACATGCTAAATTCATACATTGATAGGTTATAAGGTGATGAACAAGTTTTTTGGGTCAAGTATGGAAGGAACTTGTTATGAACTGTGATTATAGGTTTTAAGTTTTCTATTTGTGTTGCTATGAGTTTTCTGTTTTATATATATATATATATATATATAGAAGTGTTTGATGTAATTTGGGAACAAGAAGTCTTCTAGTAGATATTAGCGGAATATACTCGCAAAGAATAAGTTCATGGAGACATGAAGGAATGTTGGAAGAAATTATCTCAATTTTGCGTGTTTATAATGACCAAATAAAAGTCGAGGGCAGAATTTGAGAATGACAAGAAGTTGCTTGACAAAATGATTGAACGTGATATTGTGTTATAGGGCCATAATGTTATTGGGTGACGAAGTTCTCGAGGGATACAATGCGTTCCATTGAATGCCAAAACCATGGAATGAAAAGGGTACTTGTGCATCTGCCCACATTTGTATTATTTGTAAGTGTGCAATTAAGGTATTCTCACAACGCCCAAAATTATCCATATCAAAGTCGGGCGAAGTGAAAGTATTATATTTTACCATATGATTCGATGGCATGTCATGTTGCAAGTTTTAATTTCCAGCTTGAGCAATTGGACTTTAAAGTGAATGAATGTTATGGGTGCATAGTGTTGGTGGGATATATATATAAAATGTGTGCATGCATTTCTTGCAATTCTCCCGTCTTATTGCCAATTCTAACTTGCTTGAAGCATTAGGGATCCCTAATTGATAACTTGGTTGAAGTATTAGGGATCCTTAATTGATAATATGGAGGAAAAAATGCGGCATGAAGCTTGCTGTAGATAATACCTGTGTTTTCATTTTCCTATTGCATGGTCTTACTTGTCATCAAGATTTTAAAAATTGTTGCATTGGGGTTAAAAATTGTGCATGGGACGGACATGCCAAGGTAATGTTGTTTTTATTTTTAGTTTAGTAGCACGCAAATACCGGGCTTCTCATCTTCCTGTCCATACATGTTGAAATCTCACACAATAAATTGTCAAAAGCAATATCACTTTTAGCAAATCACAAAAACGCCCCTAAAACTCCCATTTGGAGTGCAATCATACATTCCTATAAATGGTCTTTGACTACCATTTATAGTTTATGGTTACTGCATGTGGAGTAAGTTCGGCATTGTACATTTAGGGAAATATCTGTTAACGCTTGTGTGATCCCAAAAAAACCTGTATATACACCATGGGATCCTCTGAAGTGGTCGTAGAAATTATATTAACCCAAACTCATCAACTCATCACGTCATAATTTCCTCCTTTACTAGTCCTGGAGACATCAGTGCGCTAACAATCATCACAGGCATATAACGTATAATTCAGTTTTGCATTGTTCGCACACGTAAAGCAATTAGACATTTGTTTATGTAGGGAAATGTTATGATGATATATACACACATGAGTGGGAAGAATATCAAAGTTGGGTGGTCTCATGGATGTTGTTTTAAATAGATTTTTCCTGATCTGAAATTTGATTGAAATTGTAAATATAATTGTACAATCTTACCAACTGTAGCGCAATGGGTGAATACATTTATATATTGATAGAAAAATTGTAATTTTATACTAAATCAGCGATATTTGATAATAGACTTGTAATCATATATTTTTTTCAGAAGAAAAAAATAACCTGTTTATATTTTTTTTTCTAAATAATGCTAATTCTCTTTATGAAAACATATTGTTACAAAACTGCCACAGTTCAGCTATGAGAGCCTGAAGACTGGACTTGATGTCCATGCTTTAACAAAGTAACGAACTGCCCTGAGTGGGAAACCAGTTCTTTTAAGAGGAGTTTCACCGCCCTTGAGAGGGAAACCGGTGCATTGTTCATTGCATACAACATAATAAAGCAAAAAAGACTAGAGTAGCATGCAACTGTTGCTGCTGTAGAAAACCAAAGAAAATCAGTGAATCTCCCAAAACAGTAGAACAAATGTACCATATTGAACCAGGGCAGACAGGAATTACTGCGCGTGAGCTGGAGAAGGCGGCTTCTCCACTATGCGACACCAGTACTCATCCTCCGGATCTTCAACTTCTTCTTTCTGTTCGCCATCTTTGCTTGTGATGCCCGCGTCCACCTGCATAGGTTGCTTACCCAAGTCGAGAGGTGCAGAACCTGGGGACGTGACCGGTCTCTCAGGAGAATTCGCAACCAGGGCGGGATTAAAACCAAGGGGAGGGGGGGTTGGACCGGGCATAGGAGGAAGACAGAGAGGCGTTTCTTTTCTCAGGGTGACAGTAACAAAGGCAATTACAATGGGCTGGTTGAAGGAGCATTCAAAGCGGAATTCCGCCTTCTGAGAGGTCTGACGCAAAGCGTGACTGTCAGAAGCACGAGAGGCAGGGGAGACGGGTCTGGGCGGAGCAGCAAAAGGAGGCGGGGAGGGCTGAGTTGCGCGTGCACTGCCAGGATGGCTAGCGCGACCTCGGTGGCTGCGGGTGTCTGGGTAACGCCCCCTCTCAACGTCCTCAGAGGAGGTCTCTGCGTCTGAACTGGTGGAGGGACGTGAGCGTGCAGACCGGCCTCGACTTGCACCCCTGCGACACCGCATTCGGTGACGGAGCCTTGGCATGGCAAGCGCAATAGTTTGAAACTGCCTGAGACAAGAAGAACAGGAAGGGGCCGGAGGAAACCCGCAGTGATTGACAAAAGAAGACTGCAGACAGGAATTGGAGTAGCAGAAGGCGCTTTGGGAAAAATGACAACCAGGTGTAGTTTCCAAACAACTTAACAGAGAGTAGCGTCGCCTCGTCTGTGTGCGAGCGCTTGGCTTGGCACAAGAAGCAGGGCAAGCGCTCTACAGGAGATGCAGAGAGCGGCAAGCGGAGCAAGAACAATCTGGATTGCCCGAGACGAAGGCCTTAGTTAACCAACTGAGCAAGACGGGAAGAAGAAAGCGTCGGCGAGGGACAGTAAATGCAAATGGAGCTGGCGAAGTAATGGCGAGGTTAATGGAGCCGCAGGGTGCCATATGGCCACCCCATGCGAGCCTCCTCGGAAGTGTCTTGGGACTGACGTCCCATCAGGCCGCGCAACCATCCGCATCTAGAAATCACCGGTTTATATTATGTACCAACACATTTGATATTTGTGATTTGATTCCAAGATACATCGTAGTCGTACAAATACAAATTGTTTCTTCCGGTTACATTTTGCAATTTAATTCCAGAAAAAAAATTTGCTGCCTCAATCCAGAAGGAGCTGTATTAATTCCAATGATATCGAAGACATGATCATCAATAAACAAAAATCATTCCAAATTTCCTTTTTGCGTTCATCTCGGCTGAAAATCGTGTCTTCTTCCATCTCAGGCCTTCATTTCAAAATTTCACGCTTGATCTGTTATCCTGGGGGAATCGGGGTAGCTGGAAGTATCGAATCAGCTATATTCGATACTAGACTTGTAACCATATATAATCAATGCGGCAACAGTATGAGATATGCACGCCAAGTAGTGAAAAAAAAACGATCATGAATGGAACTTCTTATGAAATTCTTTGGTTAGAGGGTATGTTTTCAATAGGTTGTTTCATTATCTTTTGGGATTTACATTCTTCCATATGCATCCAAAATGGAGTCGGTGTGACTGTTATGTATTTGAGCAATGTGCTATGTTTGTTGTGTTTGTGTTTTATTTTTTCACTTTATAAGAAAAAAACACTAGTTTATACTAGTTTATATTAAGTATGAGTACATTTATCAACTATAAAATATTTTTACATAATGAAAAAGTATCTTCCTATATATATATATATTTATTGTAAAAAATAGCATAAATACAACATATAATAAGTGTTTACCAAAGTCTTTTAGATAAACTCAGATACATGCATCATTTTACATCCATACATCCATTTACAGTCAAGACAAAATAAAAAACAAAAATTCCAACATGAAAAATTTCAGATCAAAACATATGAAGAGGAAATAAAATCTAGCGGAGGGGAATAGGCTCATCTCTGATGGTGTCAAACTCCAAGTGAATAAAGTGCATATTTCCAGTGTTATCCAAGAGCCCTTCCTTAGAGTCTGCAATCCCATTGGCCTCCCAATAGATGTGTTGGAATGTGATCGTCTTGAATAACCTCCTCAATATTTTTATCTGTGATATCTAAGCAATGAGATGGGGGACAAAAGTTTGAATTTTTTTTCATCCCCTCGATAAGAACCTATGAATCCCTATATACATATAAGGAATCAATAGACAAACGTCTAGAAAAACAAAGAAGTCCCCAAAGGGCCAGAACTTCTTCCCATGTGTTAGTCTTGGGGCCACCATTCCAATGGATCTTATAATGATGAATATGATCCACTCGTAGCCACACTCTATAACCACAAATCTTTCTTTGAGAAGCACGATCGAGTACCCAACCGGGTATAGTATGGGATGAGGGAAGAACCTATGCGAGTGATCCAAAATTATTTTTGAGGGGGTCTTTGTAGTCTCCAACCATAATAATATATACAAACCCTCAAATATGTGTCCATTTCTGGCTCGCCAAATTTCCTAGAAAATATAGAGAGGTGTTGCCTAAAATTTCCCACCTCGCTAGATTCACCGTCGAATAATATACTGCAAGAAATGTTCGGGGAAAAGAAAATTTTTTTCCATACCAAAATAACAATAGGGCATTCCAGAAAAAGATGAACATTAGTCTCATTTAAATCCATGCACAGAGGGCATCTTCCAGGCCCACAAAAACCCCTCTTACAAATATTTTCCCAAGTGAGATTTTTGTTCCACCAGACAAGCCAAACATAAAGGAAAATATTTATAGGAAAATCTAATTTTCAGACCTTGTAGAGAGAAAATATTTATAGGAAAATAAAAATTATGGTTAAGAGCAAGTAGAGAGCAAATAAGATACCTTTAAGTGTCTGCAACCTCCATCATGTTTGACCGCACCTTACCAGCCCGGGTGATATGGTCCCCTTCCTCAGATTTACAGAGACCAGCATTTCTGAGGATCTGAGTGTAGGCCTCCCACTCTACATCTCTAGGGCCATCCAATCCAACCTCCCCTGCTAATATCCAAACAGGAAAACTTCCATACCACCCAGAAATGTTTTGATCGATAAGAAAAATACCATGAGAGTGTAAACTTATCAAAATATCCTCAGATAAAGAATGTGCACCCTCCATGCCATGAATACTATCAATACCAATGATGATACGATTCTCCTTCCAAAAGATCAGATACTTCTCTTAAAAAACAAGTCCTTCACTTTACAGAAGCATTTCCAAATGTAAGATCCAGATTTGATTTGGATATGTTCAGACCTGATCCAATCCTCAACCTTTTTATTACACGGGAATTTAGTGATAATGATATCCCTCGAGATCTCCTCCCTAAAAATTCCTCGCCAAAGAGATTTGATAATAAGGGCCCATAAAAAAAATTTAACATCTAAAATTCCATAACTGCCATGATCTTTTGGAATAGTGATTTTATCCCATTTAATGAGATCGTATTTATATTTTATGTCTAATCTCACCCAAATGCAATGTGCAATGATGCTTTTTATTTTATTAATGATGGCCGAAGTGAGAATATAAATATGTGCCCAGTATACTTCCAAACGTTGTAGTACTGCTTGTGCCAGAATGTATCTACCCCCAAGGGTCAGCCATCAGTGAGCCCATCCATTGATTTTGTGGCGAAATTTATCTATAAGCCAATGCCAATCTACACTCCTATAGTTATTTGGCTTGATTATAAAACCAAGGTAAGTTAGACCATAAATTAAGGGTCGATATTGGAATTTAAACATCTGAATAATACTATTTTCGCCATGAATGCAGAAAAACTGGGAGAGCTACATCATTTCTAAGATAAGATTCTTGGACAAAAGAAAATAGACTAGGAGTTTGAATCTTTTTGCAATTTCCACTGAATCTCCCCACATGAGAATCATATCGTCTGCAAATTGGGCATGGTTTTCAGTTTTAACTATAGGGGTGAATCAAACACTTGAAAGATTGTCGGATCGACTTTCATGCTCAAAGGCACCCACTTAGGGATTCTTCTATAATAATGTATATAAAAGGGGAGAGTGGACAACCTTGGAAAAGACCTATGGAGGCTTGAAAAAAGTAGGGGCATCTTCCATTGATTAGGGGTGAGATTTAGGGAGATTTGATGCAGACAAAGATCCATTGAACAAAAGCTTTACTGAAACCCATTTTACTCAAGATTTTGGAAAGAAAACTATGCTTAACCTTATCAAATACATTGGTTAAATCCAAATTTTTATCCATTCCTTTGTCTTTCCTCGATCTACTAGAGTAGATAACTTCCTAATAAAAATAATACTATAAAAAATGACTCCCCAAAACAAAACCTCTCTGATTTGCAGAGATAATGGATGGAAGATGCCTCTTGAGCCTACGCACAATAATTTTATTTAGAGATGATATTGTAGGATACATTACATAAGGAGATTGTCTGGAATTTGGAGAAAGATGAAGTGTTGGATTCCTTCAGGATCAAAGCCATAAAATATGAGTTAATTCCCACTCCTACACAACCTTTATTTAATGAATATACGACCATTATGCACAAATATGTTTTAATTGTTTCCCAAAAGTGGTGATAAAAGTGTGCTAAGAAGCCATCCGACCCTTGAGCTTTGTCTAGATGAAGGGAGAAAAATACACTACAGTTTTTTTCTTCAGAGGGAAGTTGAGTTAACTGATTGTTTGCTTCATCAAATATCATTATAGGTTTATTATGTTCTAGCATATATGCTTCATAGTCCAATGAAAGAGGGGAACTCTCAAAGTATAAATCGTTGAAGAAGGCAACTGACTCTTCCTTTATCTACTAGAAGTCTTCAATCTTATTCCCATTGATAGTTATTTTCTGAATTAAGTTTATCCGCTCTCTATTCTTGGCCTGTTTGTGAAATAATTTGGTATTTTGATCTCCTTCCTGTAGCTAGATGCTTATGGACTTGATTCTCCAATATTCATCTTCCCCCTTTAGCATTGAGTGATATTTATCAAAGGCAAGCCAAGTTTCCTTTTGCAAAATGTCTAGAGTCACCATGTTCTCATCAACAAAGGAGTGAAGTGAGCTCATACTGGACTCCATGTATTTTATACTTGCTTGCTTTTCAACCTGCATGGATTTGGCCCATGACTTAATGTATTCCTTGAGCCGTTTAATTTTTTTCTCCCATATTTTGATAGGACTACCCTCTACCCATTGGGACTAGGAATAAGAAACCATAACGTGAAAAGATGGCATCTTGAACCATAGTGGACTACATTGGAAAGGATGGGGCCATAGTCAATGGGGGGAATAGGAGCCAAGCAGATTGGGCATAGCCAAAGCCACACCATGGGAGGATACCAATTTTTATGGAGAGGTTACTTTATAGGAAGGCACTTGAGATGAGAAAATAATCCATCCTAGAAGCAATGTGAGAAGGCCCAAATATTTTATTGTTCCAAGTGTATTTAGGGCTGCAGGGAATAGGGTCAAAGAGTTTAAGATGAGAGATAAGTTCCTCCATATGCTCTTGAAAAGGATCCTTGACACAAATTCCTCCTTTTTTTCCCTGGCTGAGGAAAGTAGTATTAAATTGCCCCCCTAATTTACTATTGGATCCAAATTTTGAGTTTTTAAGTGCCATTATAGAGGCCTAACATGCTTTCTTATCATGATAATGGGCATATATATATATATATATATATATATATATATATATATATATATATATATATATTGATAAAGGACTATACCCTATTAGATAATAGATCAAGGAAGGAAGATGTTTTCCAATGGTTATTCTGAAGGGAGTTGAGAAGGCGGACCCGTGCAAGATCCCATAATGTGTATAATCCTTTTGATGCTCCTCTAATTCTTATTGATTTTAACCCACTTCCATTGCAAATATGATGATGATGTGTTGTCATACCTTGCTCTTGCAACTTGGTTTCTTGAAGTAGGGTAACTGAGGGTTTCTCCTTTTGAACTAGAGACTTGACTTCCAAACTCCTTTTCTCAGACCCAAACCTATGCAATTCAAAGAGAGTATTATCATTTTTTATTTTTGGAGGAGGGTGCCCCTTCGATGCGGCTAGGAACAACATTTATTTTATTCCCTTTTCTTCCCATATCTTCGTACTAAATACTTTTGAGGGTAGTCTGATGTCCAAGTTCCTTTTCTTTTTCAGTTTGTTTGATTATTATTTCTTGATTAGAATTCATATATGAGAGACAATTTTTGTGATCCTTTTCACGAGATTTATGTGCTTCTGATTTTTCATCTGCAAAGCTTGCAAAGGTATTTTCAACAACTCCTTCTTTTGAAAAAAGAAATTTCGCTTCCATTCTGGAAGGCCTCAACCTCGATTGAAGGGATCCCTTCTGAATCATGGGTTACCTGATGAAGCGACATTAGAGCATTACTGATCATGACATCTACTTTGGGCCTTTGGGGGATAATTTTCCCTTCTTCTCCTAGCATGTTTATAACATCATATCTATCACTCAGATCTCCTGGAGTAGGCAATTTTCTTGTTCCTTCACTGTTGCCTTTGGATTTAGATTTGGGGGATCCTAAGGGGGATAGAAAATGCTGAGAGTACTAGATATGTTGTCGCACAGGAGGGTTTTGACCATGAGGACCTTTCTTTATTTTTTCTTGTTTTCATTGTTCTCCAGCCTCACCTTGATGATCATGATCCTTGAATTTTTTTGGGAAGTTTCTAGCAAAATGGCTGTATTCATGGCAACTCTTACACTTGAAGGGTAAATTATCATAATCCACTTCTTGAATGTGAGTCCAACTATCCATGATGAGGTTGATTGGTGTAGGGAGGCCCTTGTCAAGATCAACATCAACATATATTCAAGCACATGAGAAGAGACCATATTTTGGTTCTGCACAATCTATGTACTTCCCTAGAGCATTACTAATCCTTCTGAAGGTTTCTTCATTCCATAGTGCAGAGGAAGGAAGGGAAATTTCACCCAGATTGGGACTATGGATGGGACATCATAATTCGGGTTGAAGTTCAGGCTCCACTGATTTATATAAATACCTTGAGCTCCCATGAAGTAAGGTTCGCTTCTAAAGGTCAAGTATTGATAAGACGTTTTCTCAAAATAAAAGGTGAAGAAAACCTTGCTGCAAAAAGAAGAAGAGTCCTCTCCTTTGGTAAGATGCTTCCAGTTGTTTAGGATCCATTGAAGAAAATTCTTGGGGGATGAAAATAGCCCCATAAACCGCTCGATCAGACCATGATTTGCAAGTTTAAGAGCTCGTTGATGGGATTGAGGTGTAGAGATTTCGATCTTGGGAATCTCATCGAGTTTTTTTAATGAAATGAGATTCAAAGTATCTTTGGAAATTTGGCCCATTCGAGACCAATGAGTTAAAGGACATGATCTCCTGATCCAGAGGAGGAGGTTAGACCGAAACCACCATTGATGACTGTTAGCCCAGAAGGGGCTTAAAATTATGATATAGAAGGAAAGAACCATATGGAGATCAGGCAAGGAAATGGAGGGGCACAGTGAAAGAGAGGGAAACACATAGCATGTTAGTAGTCAAGTAGAGCGCCTATAGCCATAGGGCAACTGAGCATGTGGGAAGTGGATTGGACGTTGAAAAATCAGTCTCATATTGTTAAGCCCTAGACATGAGAAATGGGCTATGTTAGCCTAAATTTTCATTGGCATTATATTTGATTTCCAAATGAGAAAGTTAAGTTCAATGGTAAGGAGTATCCTCATGACAAAATCACAAAAGGGCTGAAGAACTTTTTAATCAATATACATGAAAGAGTCTAAAGAAGTACATTTGTAGACATGGGTTATAAACTAAAATTATTGGAGTTGATTAAAAAAGGGATTCACAATAATTATAAAACACCTATTTCTTTATATGATAAGCATTCAAGTTCGTTTTCATAAAGAATACCTTTGAGGTTTATTTGAGATGGTTGTAAAATGGATGTGTCTATATTTTCAATAGGGTAAAGGCTTGTATCTGAGTCTTCTCCACTTATAAGTTTCCTTCTTCTTTGGAAAAACAAAAGTGCAATGGAATTTTCGACAACTCACTCAAAAGCCCATTGCCTCCTTTTTCATAATCATTCATCTTGGGAAATGAATTTCCACCATTTATAATGCTAGAATTAAACTTTTCCAATGTTTGAAAGTGATACTTAGCTCTCAATAGCTCTAGACTATCATCTTCTTCAAGTTCTGGTCTACCACTTCCACTGCTATTGCAAAGACTTATTAATTCAAAATGATTTCCCAATGCATCTTCATAAACACGTTTCTCAACAATCTCTCTGAACAAGCCACTAGAATCATATTTTATAGATATATTTCTTTTCAAATTAATCACATCATTAGGATTTTAGTGACCAAATACGAAAAGTTTCATATCTAAAATCATATTCTGCTTATAATTTTGAATAACTACCCATGCCAGATAATAGTGGAATTAGTTGAAAATAACATAGTTGTGAAGAATGCGATGTCATATTATACAGGCCGGACTAGAGTGATAGGGTGGTTTTGGGTGCTCGCATGGGTGGTATTGTTGAGCCCCAAAACAACCCGATGAGCCAGTATCAGATCTACGAAAGGAGGTTTTGGGTGGAATTCTTTGGAACCTGATACCTAATGAAACCTTCCATATAAGCAGATGGGATGGGGACCATGTTTCCATCAGATGGCTTAGTTGAATTAATGTGATTAGGAGATCATGTTCAAGTTATGCAAATTGATCAAAAATGAAAGTGTTCAAAATTGATTGCAACCTGAATGACCGGAAAGGTCTCGTCACTTCGATTCTGGCGCCATGAACGGTCCTCAAAACCGAGATCATATGAAAAAGTTATTGCATTTTGAAATCACCTAATACTCTTCAATATTGAATATGGACTCATGATTTTAATATGGAGAAATATTTTTAATATATTAAAGTTTAATTAATATTTTATATATATAAATATTTGATATTTTATTTGATTTAAAAAATCATATATTATATTAATATTTTATATATATATTAAATATTAATTAAAAAAACATTAATTATATTAATTTAATTCACACATATTAAATTAAAACTCAAAAAATTTACTTTTAAAATATTCACGTGGAGGCATACCCAAACCCTAAGTTTTTAAACCTTAATGTAATGTGGTGGGCATATTCAATGGTTATGGCATGGTGGCAAACGTATGATTAACCCTTGAAAAGACATGTATTAATGTTGGGGGCGTTAAAGTTGTTAACGGTTGGCGGATGGAACCACGACTCCGGGTTCCAAGGAGTTGTAAACGGTTAATGCGGCTACCAACGCGGAGTGTATACATGGTTTAAAACCGCAACATTTAAAGTTTATGCAAACAGTTTTGGTTCCGACGGTTCCGGCGGAAATTCCACATGTGACCGCACCTTTTTAATTTTAATGCCATATCAAACGGCTTCGCCATTTTTGAGCGGGTCCGACATTTTCGGAATTTCACTCAAAGCTAGCGCTCCTAATTGGAGTTAGCCCACATTTAGTGGGGTTTTCAAGTGATATTGGACAATTTTCTTTGGGAGGTCATAACTTCCTCAATATTGAGCCAAATTGGACGAAATTTTGGTCAATTTTGAATTTTTTCAGCATTTTTAAGAGTTTGGGATAGGTTTCAAAGCAAACAAAGGTGTTCTATAGCCATTTTTTTCTTCCGGGAAGAGGAAAGAGCCACTAGGGCCATCAGGGAAATGGAGCTGTATTGGGCTATACTTCACTGTTTGAGGTGAAACAAAAGCCATTTTTAGCTTATTTCTGTCTTATGAAGTCAATTTCACAGCTTATTTTTCCTTTTTATGTATATTTTTCACTGTATAACCATTTTGAGCAACTTAATAGAGCAAGGACATGCCCATTGGGAGCCTTGGACCCGACAGATATAGCCCAGGAGGGGTGAACTGCCTCATCATGTTGTTGTGTTATGTTATGGTGAAGTTTATCTGCTGTGTATTTCTGATTTAATATGTTAAACAATAAATTTAATTAACATTCCCTCACACATAAGACTCAGAAACCTTATCAAAAACACTTTGTTTAACTTGCAAGACATGGATAATAATTTTCACACTTAATTAAATGTAAATGGATACTTTGCACAACATTTACAAATACTTCCATTTTCAAATCAGTTGGTATCAGAGCTGGTGTTTTTTAGCATTAGGAGAGCTAGTGTTTCTCTCTGTATTGTTCTTGTGCAAAAGGATTTCTTTTAAAGACTGCATTAGAACCCTTGCAACCAGTGTTTACCCATTTTGGGGCAACATTTGTTGTAGGTTTTTTAGGCTTACTTTGCTGAATTTTAAGAGATGAGAAGAAGCCCTTAAGCATGTGTTCTAGGAAAGGTGTTTAAACAGTGTAAAATTTTGACTGTTTTATTGTTTGCAAATTGATTGTTGTTTGAGTTTGCTTGAGATTTGGGGATAGCTACTAATTAGCTAAGTTTTGGAGAGAACAAAAAAGGAAGAAAGGCTGAAGGCTTCTTCCTTACCCCAAAGTACCTTAAGGTCTCCATTGGAACACAAACCCTCTTGACGATTATTGTTAAGAAGCTCTTGGAGTTTTTTTGTTTTTTGGTTGCTTGAATAAGAGTTTGTCTTTACAACCATTTGGTTAAAAAAGCTTTGTCATTTGTTTTGAAAAGCTTTGAGAACTTTGTTGAAGTTAATTTGTTCATTGACATCATAATAACAACTTCTACAAGTGAATTTTCCTCCTTCACAATATTCTTCAATGATGATATGAAGCATGACTTTATTATATTGAAGGATATGGTGCAGACTTTGTTTGAGGACAAAAGAGAAAGTACTGAACTTCGTGAACAGTTCTTTGCCATGAAAGAAGATAAGGAATAGATTCTTCAAAAATTGCATGATATGGAGAGGAAACTCCATCAAGCCCAAGAGGCTTTGACCAAGATAATACATGAGGAAGAGGTAATCCATTCTAACTTGTCTTCAGTTTCCTCTTTAGAAAGATGTGTTGATTCTTTTGAAAAACATACAAAGGGAATAGGGTCAAAATTAATGATTAAATGGGCTATGAAAGCAAGGGATTAGGTAAGCATGCACAAGGCATGGTTGAACCTGTTCTTGTTGAGGAACAACCCAAGAATCTTGGTCTTGGTTATGTGCAGTTTAATGGCAAAGATTCCAAATATTTGAAGGCATGTGATGTTACTTTAAAAAGAACCTTTATTCCAAGTTCTAAGATGAAAATATGTCAAATTTGTTTCAAAGATGATTGCCATTGCTTTAAGCCTTTGTTGCAGCAAGAATATGGTAAACATGCAGCTTATGGCATGCATGCAAGTTCAGATAGTTTTCAAGACAAAAACAGTGATGTTAGTCTACAAATGAAAGCTGTAGCATCTACTAGTTCATCTTCTCATGAAGACAAAAAGGATGAACATTTGAAGCAACACAAGAGGTATAAATCTTCTCATGATCAATTTGATTGTGTTTCTGCAAAGCATGATAATTTTACATGCTTAGATGGAAGAAAGATTTTTTGTACATATTATGGTCGATTTAACCATCATGTTTCGAAATGCTGGATGAAGAAGAAAGCATACATGAAGCAGATGAGACAAAGACAACTTTCAAAGAAGGTGCATAAGTGTTTCACATATTACCAAAATAAGGGACATGATGTCTCTCATTGTTGGACTTTGCATCCAACTGGTTGTCCAAAGCACATGCAGCAAGAGGATAGAAAGATTGGCACAAGTGGAACTATGGATTCCATTATCGATGTGAAAATGGAAGATTCACATGAAGAAGTGTTGCAGTCGCAAAAGTCGCCATGGAGGTGGCTTGGAAAGAAGTGGATGGACTTCTTAACACAGTAAGAAATACTCCATTGTACATGCACATTTCGGTTGTATGCATGTGTTTCTGTTGAAAAGTTTGATGCAAGATTGCATATAAATGCAGTTCAGTTGAAGGAATTTTTTTGTAGTTGCAAAATTTCACAGTGGAGGTGTAAAATATGAGTATGATACTCACTTGTATTGTAGCAATATTTTTTAGTTCAGCTCTTTAGTCACCTACATGTTTTTGGGATTATGTACTTGTTGGTACTTGAAAGGAAGAGTTGAAGGTGTACATATGCATGGAAGTTGTATGTGTAAATAGCGAACTGTAAATAGGTTCATTATACATTGATACATGCACATGTGTTTGTCAAGATGTATCATGTTGTTTATCGACTTGTGCCGATTGTGTCACACATGTTTGTCGACTTGTGTCGATTGTGTTACACACTTTTTACATTGATTTTGTGTCAATTGTATAGCACATTGTATGACGACTTGTTGTTGATGTCGCATGTTGCACGAATTATGTTTGAGCCACCTTGGTTCATTGATCAAGACAACAATGCTCAGATTCCTTCTGCAAATTTCTCGCCAGAAATTTTCTGAGTGAGTGCAAGAAAGACAACTCTTGACAGGAGGATAAGCACATCGAGGAAGGGAAGTGTGAATTGCTTTCTAGTTGAGGTTCAAAGTCATTAGCCATGCAGAGCAAGTGTTTTGGAGTCTGAAGAGAAGAGGGTGCAGTATTCTTATTTGCTGTATAGATCAATTTCAGTATTCCAGAGAGCTTTTGGGGTCCAAAAGCTTTTCATTTAGGAGGTGTGATCAGGCGATCATGTCCAAGTTATGCAAATTGCTCAAAAATGAAAGTGTTTAAAATTGGTTGCAACCTAAACGACCGGAAAGGTCTCATCGCTACGATTCTGGCGCCGTGAACGGTTCTCAAAACTGAGATTGTCTGCAAAAGTTATTGCATTTTGAAAACACCCAATGTTCTTCAATATTGAGTATGAGTTCATGATTTTAATGTGGAGAAATATTTTTAATATATTAAAATTTAATTAATATTTTATGTATATAAATATTTAATATTTTATTTGATTTAAAAAATCATATATTATATTAATATTTTATACATATATATTAAATATTAATTAAAAAAAACACTTTAATTATATTAATTTAATTCACACATTAAATTAAACCTCAAAAAATCTACTTTTAAAATATTCACGTGGAGGCATACCCAAATCCTATGTTTTTAAACCTTAATGTAATGTGGTGGGCATAGTCAGTGGTTATGGCATGGTGGCAAACGTATGATTAGCCCTTGAAAAGACATGTATTAATGTTGGGTGTTAAAGTTGTTAGCGGTTGGCGGATGGAACCACAGCTCCGGGTTCCAAGGAGTTGCAAACGGTTAATGCGGCTATCAACGCGGAGTGTATACATGGTTTAAAACCGCAACATTTAAAGTTTATCCAAACAGTTTTGGTTCCGACGGTTCCAGTGGAAATTTCACATGTGACCTCACCATTTTAACTTTAATGTCATATCAAACGGTTCAGCCATTTTGGAGCGGGTCCAACATTTTCGAAATTTTGCCCAAAGTTAGCGCTCCTAACTGGAGTTAGCCCACATTTAATGGGGTTTTCAAGTGACATTAGGCAGTTTTCTTTGGGAGGTCATAACTTCCTCAATATTGAGCCAAATTGAACAAAATTTTGGTTAATTTTAGCTTTCTTCAGCATTATGAAGAGTTTGGGATAGGTTGCAGAGTGAACAAGGGTGTTCTACAACTATTTTTTCTTCAGGGAAGAGGAAAGAGCCACTAGGGCCATTAGGAAAATGGAGTTGTATTGGGCTATACTTCACTGTTTGAGGTGAAAAAAAATCCATTTTTAGCTTATTTCTATCTTCTGAATTCAATTTCACAGCTGGTTTTGCCTGTTTAGGCATATTTTTCACTGTATAATCATTTTGAGCAACTTAATAGAGCAAGGACATGCCCATTGGGAGCCTTGGACCCAACAGATGTAGCCCAAGAGGGGTGAACTGCCTCATCATGTTGTTGTGTTATGTTATGGTGAAGTTTATCTGCTGTGTATTTATGATTTAATATGTTAAACAATAAATTTAATTAACATTCCTTCACACATAAGACACAGAAACCTTATCAAAAACACTTTGTTTAATTTGCAAGACATGGAGAATACTTTGCACAACATTTACAAATACTTCCATTTTCGAATCATAATGAGTGTGCTATTTGCAGCCCGATATTCCCTCCTCATTGTCAATCTTTTGAAGATCCCTTCCCACTGTTGATAACTTGGAGGAATTTGGAACGCACCAAGTGTCAATAATCAACATGACGTGAATTGGATGGGTGGTTTTCAAGTTGGTGTCAACTGGTAGGGATGGAATTTGACAAGAAATTTTCATGGGGTGATTTTCCCGTCAAATACAATTAAATTTTTGTCAAACTGTTAAGATTTTTTGTTGAAGCTCTGAAAATGTGTAAGAAAGTGTGAAAACCGTCAATCTTAAAGAGTGAATCTGTTTTGAAATTCCAACTTAGTAAGTGAACACATCGGAGGTGCCTATGGTAAACAATAAACAAAAGGTGTATACATGGTTGTGTTTCTTGCCCATGTGGAGGATACAATGCATGGGGACCCACGTAGTAGTGGGGTTTGACCCCAACTACTAAATAAAAATGATAAAAAAAAATTGTGTATGAGAATACATAATATATACTATATAGTGTAAAATATATCTCACACATGTGTGTGCCTGTGTGGGGAATTCAAACGATTCAAAGAAGTTTGCATATTATTATTAAGTTACTCATTCACTTGGTCTTAAAAGTAGCACAACGACGAATATGAGCTTCACGTTGCACGCATGGCTGCACACTTTTCTTGTAGATATTGAGTTGGAATCTTACCATGTCAAGGTGATGCAAAAAATTGAAATACCATGTTTTGTATTAATTACCTTGGTATGAAGAGGACTTGATCCCGTGGATAAAAAATTCTCAAGGCTTCAAATTATATCTTGAATAAATAATGGATTAGTGTGAGCACCTATACAATGATCTATTCAATGCCGATAATATTTCAATTTTATTCTTGAAGATATTCTCCTAATACCAATAGGATTTGTGTGGCAACTCAGACAATAGTTTAATTTAATACACATTATTTTCAAACCTACACACTGTTATTTGCTTGACAACCTTTGATCGGATGTAGATTCCAATATATAAGTTGTTCTAGAAATTTTGATCTAGGCATTGAAAAAATTCAACAAGCTACTTTTATATAGCTTAAAATGCACTTTATTAGCTAAATCATGAATTTGTTTGCACAAATTAGTTTTTATTGTGGAAAGGTGCACCTGAGTCATCATCCTATCAAACTGCCTCAACGAAATGGTGGTAGCCATGATAAGAGAACTCTACATATAATATTCCTGGAACTTGAATCATGTGATTGTGTATTATGGATATGCTTGAAGACGTATTGGCCAACTTGGAGAACAAACAAGACAAGTTCATCATATGTCTATTGTTTTGGCCAAAATTATATGGTTTATAAGGGGTTGTCTTGCTTATGTAAGTCAATTATCTAAAGCAATTGGGATTAGAAGACAAATGTGAGTGAATTTAGGGGAATAATACATTCTATATTAAAGGGCATGCTTGACATACATGGATATGAAAGATCTTGTTTAGAGAGATTCATCAGGCAATAATAGACATTATAGAAGAATATCAAAAGGGACCTGGAAAATTAGTACACCTTAAAATATAGGTCTAAATAAGTTGTAGGAATTTTATAAGATGTATCTAACAATTTATAACATACTTGTTATAGATAGGGAATAATTTCATGACATATTTATAGACAAGACATGACAAGGTTGTGACAAATTACATTAGTTTTGTAATAAGATCATATACAACTTTTGTTGCAGGGATACAAGTGATATAACTAGGTACAAGTGGTATAACTAGGTATAAGTGGTATGAACATGAAACATGTGGTATAATATATTTCCCACAAGGAATAACATGTTGGTAAAAGGTGGTACCATATATGTCATAGGTAAGTGACAGATATATTATAGGTTATAACAAAGTGTCACAAGTAGGTAATAGGATTCTAATAGGTACAACAAGTTACATCAAGTGGAATGTCACAGGTGGGTGACAAGTTTACTATATATTTTATGACAGGTATGCCTAGGTTTCCATAGGTATGTCATAGGTTAGAGACAGATTAATGATAGGTAATCATATATTTTATCACAGGTAGGTGACACAATCAATGTAGGTCACAACCAAGGAACTAGCATCATATGGTAACTATTTTTATAATAGATTATGCTAAACTTATGACATTTATAATAGGTCTTATATACAGATTGTCGCAAGCCCTCCTAACGGCCTTGACAAGAATATAGCATGGTTACCATAGGGCCATGCTAGACATTATTACATGAGTAATAACATGTTATGAAATGGATAATAGGCTAACATTTATGTAATTTATGTATGGAAATTACAGGACTAGCAAGTGTGTGACAAGTCGCAATGACCGATGACATATTTGGTACAATTTTGGAAGTAAAGTTGAATAAATTTCAACTAGAAGTTCAAGCTTAGATTAATCACTACATTGAAGGAAATAGGTAGCTTAGTAGGGATTTGGAGAGACAAATGCTTGAACTTAATAAAAAACACACAAAAAATAGAGCAAGGAGAAGCTCAAAATGATTTTGAAAATATGGAATATGAAAATAAAAAATTTTATAGCAAGAAAGAAGGCTTGCAAAGAGCTAATGAAGCACAAAAGAAGAATGAATGGAAACAACTGAAACTACTTGAATTTCATGAGAAACAAATTAACAAGGACTTTTCTATTCAAGTGCATTAGTAACAGAAAATACAGGAATGTAGGCAGAAAAAGTAATTGGAAATACAACATCTTAAAACACATACCGAGACACTTAGAGAAGTAAGAGATGGCGGAAATTAAAAACACATTGAGAAGATAGAAGTTTTTGAGAGTGAGTTGCAGGAGAAGAATGATGAGATAGAAAACGTTATAGGATATGAACCAATAAGAGTGAGGGAAATTAGAAATGTAAATAATAGTAGAAAACGATAGTTATTTGTTTGCAAAAAGTTTTATGTAAGGCCATTTCTTATAGTTACAACACTTGAAAGCCAACTTTGACCTTAGTTTTTTGCATCATATGAAATTTCATAATTTGTTTTTACTTATGATTTTATATTTTTGATTGTTAATTTCACTTAATAAAAAGAAAAAAATATGTATATACATATGTCTTTATATATACTTATATATGTGAGAACTGATTGTGGTTGACATTAATTCTATTTGTTTGATGTCTTCTAGGGTAATGGGGTTGATGGTGCGGAGACTGTATGCTCATAAGCATGGGGAAATGATCTTTAGATCTTGCAGATAAGTAGATGACATTGGAAGCATAGAGGATGCCCCAGGATGAAGCAATACATGAAGACATGGATTTTCCATAGCAAGTTCAACATATAAGCATAATATGCACTGAGGATAATGCATAATATAAGTGGGGGAGGAATGTAATACCCCACCCATTTATGATATAAATATAAGTACTTGGTATTATGCTGGTGAGCTGAGTGTATATCACATGCTTATGTGCCTATTTATTTTTATATGTGGCCTGCATGCCTATGTAGACATGTTATACATCGTTGGGGAAACATGCCCAGGCATATGTGCCGGTTTCAGTTAAGTGGTTAAAGGGCATAAATTTTAAATACATTGTAATTTATATATTTTAATAATAATAAAAAGACTCTTTGTGAATCCCACTCCATGGTAAGAGTATGGGGGCATACTACCCCACAAACATGGGGCAATGGTGTTGGTGATAGATGTTGGTGCTGAGAACACACTTGGAGACCCATGCAGCCCTAGTATGTGCCACATGGAAAAAGGTACCCATGCAAAGAAAACACACACACACACACACACACACACACACACACATATATATATATATATATATATATATATATATATATATATATATATGGTAAAGGGGTAGAGGATTAGCTATTATGTCACTACAACGATGAGGATAGTTCTAGACTTTGGTATGAAGGAAACAATCAATGAACCCTGGAAAGTGGGCATCGCAGAGGGACTAGAAGGTCCCAAAGAAGGATGTGCCACTTTGTTAATTTTGGAACTAATTGGATTTATGGTTACCAGTTGATTGTTGATGATTTTTCCATAAATACACAACAACCCTCAAATTGTTAGGTCAGATAGGCCAAGGACATAGGAGTGTAACCTTGTTTAAAGTTGGTGTGGTACAATACAACTTCAAAGTGTCGAAAAGAAAGAAAAATAACGTGAAATCAAAATAAGAAACCTTGAAATTATTTACAAGTAATAAAAGTGGGTAATCTAATAGAGAAATAATCAATAGTTTGTATTTTAATACAAACTCACAAACAAATGATCAACCATAATCAGGTGCAAAATAAGATCAATGCTTCTCCTTAATGTTGTACATCACAAAGAAGAAATTTGTAATATATAATACACAGATTGTAGTTAACAAGAGAAAGAAAAATATAAGGATAATTATCAAGACACAGGATCGTAACAAGAGTGAAAAATTATTCATTGATGTCATAAAATAATAATGTTCAGCTAAGGTATCCACATACTTGGAAGATTAAACCCTGCTCAAGGAACTTCTTTAAAAAATGACCTTGTTTACAAGAGCATGTGGTCATAAGCTAACAAATAGAACAATCCAATGAAACAAATTTCGCTGCAACAAGCTCAAAGGGATACATTCAGAGACCCGTATATCATTGCACAAATATCCAAAATTAGAATTGACCAAAGCAGTAAGCTTCAACCTTCAGTAACTGAAATCAAATATACCTCTGATAGCAAGAAGTATTATGAACCTCTACCAGTGCTGCTACTTAAAATAAGAACTTTAAAACAATGCATGTGAATAACAATCACCTAAACACAAATATATTGAAACCCAAATGCATAAATAATACCTAAATCATAACATTTGTGATGTAGCCAAGAGCTCTAGTCTTCCTTCTAAAGCCTGAGTCTATACTCATGTTTTTTTAAAACAGTTGCATAAATGTTTTATTTTAATAAAAAAAATTAGGCTTAATGAATTAAGGTAAGACAAAGGATGGGATCCTAAAAAGTAGGTAATGACTCAAAAGGGGAGGACCCACATCCATATTACAATAATCATGAAATACTATTTTAAATGCATTATCATTAACCATATAGGATAGGAATGCATCACGTATATAAATTAGCCATTTTACTAAATTCCATATTCACCATAATATGAGATGACCAATTATAATCATGCTCAAAATTATGAAAATATTGTTTCCTTAGCCAATCCAAAGATAAAAAATATCAGTACCACAATAGTCTTGTGCAATGTCAAAAATATCATAAATAAACTAACAAAGTCCCTGTCAAAATTTATAGTTGTCCAAAATTATTGTGAAAACCATCACCAAATTTCCTTCCAAATATTCATCATCAGCATATATTACAACTTATATGCAAAAGAAGAGGAATTATTCTTAGATTCTAATAAGAATTTTTCCATTGAGAATCAAAGTCCTTTTGCCTCATGCTGCAGTTGATTCTGGACACTTTCTGGCACAGTGACATTGAGATAAGGCCTTGAACCTATTGTGGGATTCTATTCAGGATCCTTTGTAAAGGAAACACTAACACGAGAAATAAGAAGTGGGCCTAAAGGGGTTGTATAATGTTGATTGGTATGGATAGTAGAACTAGGAGAAGAAGAAGCCTTCAAATGTGCACGAGTCACAAGTTTTCCAGATTATGGAAGAGCACCATGTGTGGTCGAACAAGAACTGGAAACAAGGTTGGGAATTTTAGAAATATTAACCCAGGCACAATGATCATGTTCAGGTGGGTTTTGAATAGGATTCCAGTCATCATTTGCGTCGAAAAGTGTGATAGTGGGTGCATGTTCTGGGATCTCTTGAATGTTGGGGTGAGGATGGAGGGAAGGTGGTAAACAAGAGGAATGCATGCCACATTAGGGGACCAGAGATTGAGGTGACCAATAGTGGAATTTTGGTGAAACTCATTTGAATCAACATTGAAATGGACAGAGAAAATAATAATTTTGTTTATGCCAAAATCCCAGTAGCATGGTCGCATGTTTCTCCTTCCTTTACCTCTACTATGTGCTTGAATTCGAACTCATTTCTGGAAAACGATTTAATACACATAAAACAAAAAAAATAGGAAACCATCAACTACACATTTCACTTTTAAACTAATAAAAGTTAACTATGTCAGCGAAAGACAGGTCATCTCTCATGTTCCTGGAAGATGAATGTACAAATTGAGGCTTGAATGGAGGAGGGACGAGTGTTGGAATGCAATAGTTCGAACCCCAACAAATCTTAACCATGTTTTGAAAGGGATACATCTGCATGCTATGAAATCTCTTTAAACTCTTTTCTTAGTTCTCTTTTATTCATCAAATTATGATCGAACTTTGCAATACAAGAATATTTTTCTTTTGACTTTTTACTTTTGTATCAATTTCTTTAATATAGAACCATATTATAAATGTATAAGATATTTAAGAGGGATGCCCTCTTCTTTTTTATGAACTAGGTTAGGGTTTAGGAGGGTTTAAGAGTAGGGTATGAAGAGAAGACAAATCAGATTGACACTGAGTATAGGGAGAGGGTGAAATGATTTGCATTGTAACACTGCAAAAAAACCTTGTGTGACCGAACATTTTCTTGAATAGGATGAACAATAAAGCCATTATATTAGAAAACCCTTGAAAGACATTAATAAGAAAACTTGCAGAAGGTAGAGGAAGACATGCAATGTCTTTACTTTATTTTTCCCCTTTTCTTTTAAAGAAATACTTTACAGCTAGTTATAGTTTCTGCAAAGGAAATAAAACTATGTGAATGGACAAAGGGAAAGGAAACTTTATGAAGGTATCCATATATGTAGAAATAATTACCAATAACTGAAAGGGGACACAACAATTGTTGCTTTAACCATTTTAAAACCAAACTTCTTCTATGAAAATTTTTTCATAGCATTTTCCTCTTAGATGAAAATTTTCATAACTGTTAGTGTAAGGAAGGTTAAACCCTTTTAAATTTCAAGTAGTCTTTAGTGAGACTTTTTGAAGTCTTTTATGGTGGCTTTTTCCGGTGTAATTTCTCTAAAATCCGGCAGGAATTTATTGAAAAGAGAAGTTTGATTGCTAACCTTGCACAATCGAAGTGCCCTAGGGGTTTTCGAGGGTGCTGAATCCATATATAGAGTCAAAAAACCAGTTTAAATATCAAAAACCAAGTTTTACCTCAAATTTTTTCACTGGATTCTAACACCTGAAGCTCCAAAAAGTCGCACTAAAGACAACTTCTTTAAATTTTATTATTTTGCAAATGCGAGATTGATCCTGAGAATGGAAAAATTAAATTAAATAACAGCGGTAGGAGGCACCCTGTTTCAGGTTTTTATGAAATTAATGTGACCCAAACAACTCGAGACAGTGACTAGCGAATTTATAGGAGGAATAAATAGACAAGACATGGAGAAATAGAATCTATTGGTGACTGACTAGCGAATTTATAGGAGGAATAAATAGACAAGACATGGAGAAATAGAATCTATTGGTGACTTAACACAACAAAAAATGTGTAATTACCATACAGTTAACTGGTCTGCGCTGGAGTAATGGTGTTTCAATAATCTCAGCTCCCAGCTAACAATTCGTCCTTAGACTGTGAAACCTTCCAAATGACAATGAATTTTACCATTCACAGCACAAAACTAAAAAACCCAATCCATTTGAGCCATGTATTAGTTTTACACAACGCAATCACTTTCAATGATTTTGGTAATGGCATTAAATTCACATGAGACACTTGTGTTTTTCAAGGTCGAGTAATAAATTATCGGGAATGCCGGCTTGCTTGAATATATCTCACACCCACATTGTTAACCATAACTCACTAAACCCATAAAATCATTTACGCATGGAACGCATTTCATATCAAATCATATATGTTAATACAACAAAGATATAAATATGCCAATGTTTAATGAATTCCACGAAGTATATGATATGCACGCAATATAAAATAGTTGAAGCGGCATGCAATTGCAATATTTCAATCACATAACGACTCAATTTATCATATAACATCTCATGTAGCAATGACCATTTGCTATAACATCGAATCTTTTAACAACATTTATCATTTTCAAGCAAGGTTGCAAATAATTTGCCATGAAAGGTTTCTTCTCCTTTTTTTCTTTAAAAACCCTTTTTTAAGTAAAATATGTAACAATATGCATGAGAAGATGCTCATAATAGTTGAAATCGATTACTTTTGAAACAAACTAACCATTGTTGCTATGCAAATCTTGTGATGTAATTGATCAAGTATTATAATGTAATGAGGTATCATCATACTTCAACAAGTAGGAATTGGTGCCCACTTTAGTAGCAATTTCATATGGTCCTGTCGAGAGGCTTTGGAACTTTGAATGTTTTCCTTTTTAAGCATCAATAGAATCCCATAAAAGCACTTTTTGACCACTTTCAAAAACATATTGTTTGGCCTTTTTATCTTGATATTTTTTGGCAATGTCTTGTCTTTTTTTAATGTTATTGAATGTTTTGGTACTTTTCTTATCGAGGGATAAAAGTTTATGATAACAATTGATTAAATCAAATTATTTAAATTCTCATGTTTGAAGAACAAGGATAAGGGAAGCCAACTACAACTAAACTGACATAATAATCTCCTGTCTATAAACAAGTTGAAAAGGTGTGACACCAGTGGTTATTTTAGTAGTAGTATGATCTGCCCATAGGGCTTTAAAAAGAAAATGATGCCATTTCCTAGGATTGTCTGAAATTATTCTTTTGAGGATTATTAGAAGATTCTTTTTGGTTGATTCAGCAAAACCATTTCCTTGGGGGTAGTAGGTAGATGAAAAAGTGTTCCTGATAGCGAATTTAATTCAAAAAAGTGTAAATTTAGTGGAGATAAAGGTAGGTATGTTATCAGTCACAATATGGATATGTGTGCCAAATCTGGGCATTAAAATTTCTTCAAGGAACAAAATGACTTTCTCATTAGTGGCATGTTTTGGAGGGACTACTTCATACCATTTAGTGAAATAATATGTTGCGATCAAATTAAAAGTGTGAATAGCTGATGAAGATGGATTGATTTTTCCTATAAAATCAATTCCCCACTTGGTGAAGGGGCAGGTAGCAATGATGGACTCTAGAGGCATAGATAAATATTGCAATCTTCCTGCCACATGTTGAAATTCATCACATGATCTAAAAAAATTGAAAGCGTCCTTAAAGATATGTGGCCAATAGTACCTAATTCTAATAATATTATAAATAGTGTTTTCTGCGGCAAAGTGACCATCGATGTGATCAGATTTCTCAAATGAGCCATGCAAAGATTTCAAATGTGATTTGTAGCTTTTTCATTTATGCATATGAGGAACATTCCATCAGGAGGTTTTTGAAACAAAATATTCCCTACAAAAACATATTTTGATGCATCAAGCCTTAACTTTATTTTCTAGATTTTGTTTAAGTTGTATGGGCATCTTTGGTGATCTAAAAATAAAATGGCATCATTATACCAAGGATGTGAATGAAGGTTAGATTGATCATCTTGTACAAGAAACAAATAAACAAAGTATTGGTTATGAAATTGGAGATCATGAATTTGTTCTAAACCTTGTGCAAGATGGAGAGCTAGACATCGACCCTTAAAATTTTTAGTAGTGACTATACTGGGGTTATGTTCTTGGATATTTTTCAGCCAATGTGTGAATTTTCCAGACATCAAATTTTGAGAAAGCAGAAATTTTACAACCGCTAGGGATGTTCTTACCTTAGTATGTTTTCCAAGGATAAAATGTTTTAACTTTTCAACAAACTTAACGATAGAGTAAGCATGTTTCATGATCAATGAGTATTTCATAGCATCATCAGACAGACGTTGACTAAAAAATTCTACAGATTGCTCCAATCCTTGACTATTTTTCTGCATTAAGATTGCAGAATTTACTTCATCTGTAGCATTAGTATATATAATGAAATATTTATAAAAGTAAGGAATAAATAAAATATGGGTTGTTAAGATAGCATCCTTGATCTTTTGGAAGGCTTGTTGGGTGAAAGGATTCCATTTGAAAAATTTGTTATTATTTATCAACCGTGAATTGGCTTGAAAATCTAGGAAAAATTTGGAATGGACCATCTTATGAAATTTATTTTTCCCATGAAGGATTGTATGTCCTTTTTCGAAGTAGGAGGAGAGAGATCTTGAATGAAAGACAATTAGTGAGGTTTAATGCTTATACCATAATCAAATACAATATTTCTAAGTAATTTACTTGATTTGATGCCAAAATTTGATTTTTCAGGATTTAAGGATATCCCATATTTCCTGCAACGTGTAAAAACTCTTGCAAGTTGATAAAAATGATCTATCAAATTTTTAGAACAGATTGTCAAATCACCCAAATACACTTGAATACTATTTATGATTACATCATCAAAACCAATGTTCATGACTCTTTGAAAGGCGCCTCCTACATATGTCAAGCCAAACGACATGTGATGAAAATCAAATCTTCCCAATTTAGTAGTAAAAGTCGTCTTATGTTCATCACTTTTCTTCACATAGATTTGGTTATAGCCAGAGAAACCATCTAATAGTGACAATATAGAATAATTGGAAACTTGATGTAAAATTAATTGCATGTTCAAAAGAGGGAAATTATCTTTCACATTGGCCTTATTTAATGATCCAAAATCGATGCACAAATGTATTTGTCCATTTTTATTTCGAACATGAACTAAGTTGACTATGCATTCGAAGTATTTGATAGGATAAATAATATGGGAAGTTAACATTTTTTCTAGTTCAACTTTGATGGTTGCTTCTAAGGTTGGATTGATGGGTATTTTCCTTTGTCTAATGGGTGGACAATCAAATTTGATCGGTATATCATGAGAAATAAGAGCAGGATCAAAACCTTTTAATTTAGTATATGAGCATGCAAAGATATCAGAAAAAATTCAAAAGAGGGAGACACATTTTTCCATTTCTTTTTGGGCACAAGATTTAGAAACATGTGACATTTTGGGGTCTTGATCATTTCTAATATTCACTTGTACAATTTTTTTAGGAGTTTTAGGGAGTGATTTGTTGGATGAGAGAGATTTATTAGCATCACTGGGTGAAAATATGTCTTCCAAGGGAAATAAAATTTTAGGATATTTATTTTGAACAAGATTAATGATTTTGGAAGATTCCTTGGTATCATTTGTGAGAAAATTTAAGAGATATTGGTCATCGTCAAAGACCTTTAATGATTCTTCATTTTTAGGGAGGTGAGGCTTTTCCAATGTCACTACAATGCAATTAGTTTTACTCATTGAATCAAAATATCTAGGCCTTGTAGCATACATTTCCATGTGATAAACAATGGCATTCATGCTTCAGTTTAAGTGTGTGATGTTGAAACTTTTGAGTTTCAAGATCACATCTGAAGAAAGGGTTGCATAACACCTAATAAAATTGTTTTAAGGAGTATAGAATATTTTGATTAGATTGAAAACTAATTAAAAATCTCCAAAAACAGAAATATTTTGAATTCCAAGAAAAATGGCATTATTTAACCTAAGTAAAAAATCCTCAAACTCTACTACATTGTGTGTACAAGAAAAATTCAAACAATAACAATAAGAATATGATTTCCCAAAAGAATTGTGTAGAAGAATACTAATCCAATTTCCTTCTTATGATGATTCCGTAACAAAGAACATACGCCAAATTAAATTTGAGTAAGGGGTGACATTTGCAACAGTTAGGCGACTAGTTTCTTCTTCACTAAAGATTGTATAAATTATGAGGTCCTCTTCAACATATTTAGTTGATGGATGGGGAATATTTTCAATATAAGGTATTATCCTCTCTTCCTTATATACTGTTATATTTTTGGGACCTTTAGGAATGATGAGATGTGAGTCATCCATGGAGTAATAACCACCAGTCAGTGATTTCTAGTCTCTGTTAGTGTCAATTTTTGCATCCTACCACCAGTGATCAAAATATCACTTTTAACATCATATTAGGGTTCCATTTTGAATTTTTTTATCATTCCACTAGGTCATGCAAAAATTTGGTCATTGATTAGGGTATTTAGATAATTACTACTACTTTCACCTCCATAATCAATGGACATCATCATGGTCAATTCATTCATTTTTGAAAGAGTCCCATAGTCATCATGGTCACCATTCAACTCATTCTTCCATGTTGTGTAATCATTAGTTCATAGGGTCAAAATCATGAAAATTGGTCATGTCACCATCAAATTCATCTTTTGAAGGAGTAGTAATAGTCAAAGGTATTCAACAATTTCAGGTTCAAAACTAACATTTACAAGTAAGTGGCTTTGTGTTTACCATATTTTCCTCTCAGTTGTGCTTGGAAAGCTCATTTCCCTCTCCTAGGGTTTTGAGGGCATTTTTCTTGGTTCCATGTATTCCATGGTTAAATCATAAACAAAACTTGTATCCTCATGCTCTTACACCTTCCCCTATCCTTAATATACCTTGCTAAACACTTCCCATCACTCCTATCCCTCAAAATCATCATTTTTCCACAAGCCCTAGCCTATTGCTACAATTTGACACTTTTCTAGACTAGGCCTATGTTTTTCCCTTTTGGACCCCTTCCCCTCACTCAATCATAGAAATTACACTTTCCCCTACTTCCTAACATCCCTCCCTACCTCCAAAAATTTTACTAAGAATTTATAATCCCCCTATCCCTTTTATTTCCCTTCATTTTTATAAATTTCCCAAATCCCATGTTTTGCCTACACTAAACCCTAATTTCCTCTCCCATTGAGCTCGGGTTTTCTATGGAATCAGAGACATTTGAGCAGAGGAGGCATAAGGGAGGTCATATAAGAAATTATGAGGTCATTCCATCTCATAAACATCATGTCTCTATCATTTTTCAAGAATTCATTCCAAGGGACAAATCATTTGCTACACATACGGCCAGTTTTGCTTCAAAGTATGTTTCTGACCAAATGGAGAATAATTTCACAAAAATGAAAGAGGTTTATGTTAATCATATATCAAGGAAGAAAAAAATCCTTCATTTTTTATATAGGTGTTATGGTTTTTGAGTAATTCTAAAAATATAGTTGCTACGGGAGAGTTGTTACACTTCTGGAGTAGTGTTGGGAAAATCAACGTTTCTCCGTGAGTGAGTGTCCAAATGACTTGCTTGATAAGTCAAATGATAACTATACTGAAATAAATTTCCAATGCGCTATCATGAGCTCAATTTGGAGTTGGTGAAGGTCTCCAAAAGTTTCCTACAAGAGCACACTGCATTTTTTCACCCCTATTCTGCACTTTTTGACAAGTCTTGGGATAATTGAATTTTTAGGGGGCTATACTTGATCATTTTCAATTTGTGACAGGTCCATTGTGTAGCCAACAGACTGATATTTCCAAAGATCTATCATGAGCTCAATTTTGAGTTCGGGAAGGCCTCCAAAAGTGGTATGAAAAAAGGCGATGTGTTTCTAGAGGGTTGCACTGCACTTTTTAAAAAGGCGTTGTGTTTTTGGACAAATGTGTTGTGTTTTTTGCTAAAGGGCACTGCGCTTCTAGGTAAGGTGTTGCGCTTTTCCCAGTGTGCCCAAAAAACACCAAAAATCATCCAAGTTGCTCCTAATCTCCACCAAATTTTCATATCACCTATTATCAAGTAAGTAAGACATATTTGCCTCTTCCTTGCATTCTTCAAGTGCAATTTCATGGTGTTTTTGTTTACATGAAAAAATGGTAGTTTGTCTAGCTTAAAACCCTAGTATCAATCCCTCATTCCCAATTTTATGCCCATAAACCCTGCATTCCATTCCTACATCACTATTAGCCCCATCCCTACCCCTACAATACTATATCCCTCTCCCTAAATCCCTTTTTCCCTAAACCCTAAGTCCTAGGCATCCCTATCAACCCTGTAATAAAATTCTAATTCCAATTCCCTTAAAAATTTTGATCCACTATCACCTTCCTAAGTTCAATAACTCCTTCCAGCATATCCCTAACTTTTCCTAGACATATCCCCACTCCGTAGACCTATCCCCACTGCCATTTCCTCATCCCTAGGTTTTCTAGATAAAAAACACCATGGAAGAGGACATAGATTACATGGAGGAAGAGGAGGACAGACAGGAAGAGGAGGATAGAATGGAAGAGGAGGATAAACAATAGGGAAGGCCACATAAGGGATGAAGGATTATTATATTTGAACCTACCAACACGAGAGAATTAAAGGCCTCACCGATGGCAGTCACTTGCTTCAAACATGCGGGTTACCTTGATTTCTGTGAATTGGTCCAGAACTACAAACCCTAATCAAGAAGAAATAGAAAGGTAACTTGGATTGTCTCATTGATGCATCCATGATATCATATCATACCATATCCGGTCTCCATGAAGTAATTTTGAAGCAATTTTAAGGAAATTTGAAGAAAATTTGGGAAAATTTGGAAAACTCTTCGAAGGCACATTTTCCAGAAATTTCCTGTTTGGTCACCTTTTTCAAGAACATATTGTGGAAAAAAAATTTAATTTTGGGAAATTGGAGAAATTTTTTGTTCCTAAGATATAAAATTACAAAAACCTATCTCACTTTTTACGCATGTTTTACAAAATGAGAGATCCATTCACATCTTCATGACCTATGCTTCTCCCTGTGCAAAATCCTGTTTGAGACACCTCTTTGTAGAGACGATTATGTAAAAACAAAAATTAATTTTGAGAAATTAGAGGACATTTTTGTTCAACACGTGCCAAATAACAAATACCTCTCTTAGTTTTTCAAAAAAAGTGCATTTTTAGCGAGATATTGCTCCATCTCTGAGGCCTAGTTTTGCAAAAAACCAAAAAATTTGACACAGTCCACTTATAAAAAACACAACACCTAGGGCGTTGCGCTTATTCTAGGAGCCTCCAAATGGAAAATGGCCACCACCATTGGATTCCTAAGGCCTTCTACATCAACTTTGGACTATTGGAACACCGAAATTGGACATTCTGACAGGGAGAAATGGCCAAAAACATCCAAAACATCATGTTTATGACCTTTTTTTGAGCTTGGAACTGCGATTTTGACTAGTATTGGGAGAATGAAGTTTTGGAGAATCAAATTAACGCCATTTTGGAAACTAATCACATATCTAGAAACTATATAGGATATGATTTCCAATCAGCTATCCCGAGCTCAATTTGGACACCGGGAACCCCTTCAAACGTGGAGCTTAAGTTGGCGCTGCACTTTTCACCTTGGCGCCCCGCTTTTGACCAAATTTCTGAGTTTGCTGATATTTCCAAATTTTCTCAGTTTTTTCATTTTCACCTTAGAAAATAGTGTTTTTACCAATGTAATTCAATGATGTAAATGTAATTTTGATGTTCTTACACTTACCTAAGGGTAAATACATTAGGGGAAAACTATCGATGAGATGTAATAAATCAGTTTCCAAAAAGTGAGGGATGAGTCAATTTGACCTCCCTACACTCTAGGTTTCAGTTCAGGTTTTGGTGGAACTGCTCCTCCATTCATGGATTCGACCCCTGAGGTTGGGAGAGGTTTTTTGATGGCTATTTATTTCACTTCTTGACTCATTTCAAAGGTTGGATGTTGTTGTCTTGATCAGAGACTCTAGTGTAATCAGTATTTAGTAGGAATTTAATGAAAGATTTGTAGCTATTTCTTTGGGATACCTGTGGTATGGAAATTTAACATTGTTTCTTCTTCTGTTTCATATGTGTGAATGTTTGTACTCTCCATGATCTATTTCATTTCTATTATATGTTTATTTTCAATTTGATAAGCCGAACACATCTTCTATGCTCTATTTTGGGAAAATCTTCATAGTTAGTCTCACTTCTTCAGTTTAGAAAGAATAAATGCATTGTCTTGCTCTTTCTAGAACCTCATCTGTCTGATTCATCCCACTCAAAAACCCTAATTTTTTATCCTTCCTACCTACCTTTCCCCATTGAATGGACTGCAATCCTAATCTGTAATATCCCAAAATAGGAAAAGCAACAATATTGAACAAAAAACTAGAAATAGCAGTGATATACCAACACATGAGATGTAAGAAGATAATATAGCCATCATATTAACATTATAACAGAAAAATGTGTACAAGATCTTGAGGAAAAAGGCACTGAAGTTAGGCAAGACAAGCCTCAATAGACCAAGTACATGAAATATAAGGAACAATTTCTATATAATAATACCAGAGGCAAAGACAATGCAGTTTTAGTGGCTAAAATGCTATTGGAAAAGTAAAATAATATGGATCTACTGATATATGGCTCAAATAGTGTCGGGGTTAGAGATCTATTCTCCTAAGCACATCTCTAAGACAACCCATAAAGGGTTTCTGGAAATAAACAAAATACCAAAATGTCGGAATGTAGCCCTAGGGCTAAATATCATCTGCAATTGAATAAATGGAAGGAGGTGGCTGAAACTAATATAGAAATATATAGAAATCCTCCAATAGATCCTCCAAGTGAAAGGCTGATCCACTCACTGAAATTCTAACCCTCCAAAAGTAGCACTGAACCCTCCTCTCCAAATTCTCTCTAAAATAACGTAGTCCTTGAAGGAAATTGCACTGTAGGAGGTGGTAATAGCTAGGCTGGATGCCAAATGACGAAAATATGCTCCAAGACCTTCCTTTCTAGCCTCCCAATGTATAGGCTACCTCTCCACTAATGAAAAAACTCAGAAAATGGCCCTAACAATCCTCCACTGCTTCTGCCCCGCAACAACTCAACGCTGGAAGAAAAGACGTTGTAGCTGAAGAATGAAGTTTGGTATGATGCTAGAATGTCGGATATGCAGCTCATTAACCTCTCCTGAGTGGGCACTCAAAGTCCCTCGAGAATGAGGGTGGTATTCCCGCTCCAGAACACCCTTGTGCTAAATAACACAACAGACTCTGTTAAACAACTGAAGAGTGCAAGAAGTCATACATACCAAAACATAAAAAATAATCAAAATGGCTTCTATGGTTGCCTTCCCCTTCCTTATATGCATTGTGAGCCTTCTCACCTTGGGCCACACTCATTAAAGCCACTAATCTCATGGAGACTTCCTCCCATTCACATTGTGTTGTCTCTCATTAACTATCCACTCCCTCCATACCAGCGTTGTTGATTTGGTTAAACTTGACCCCATCCACATGCTCCAACCTCTTTTCACACATGAGGGTGCTTTATCTAGCTACTAAGATGCTCCTTATTCACATTAGGAGTGATTTTATTCCTACTAAGGAGATTTATGGGTCTCCCTAACCTCTTATTATTCTATCTAAGTAGAAAAAACAAAATTAAATATTCCAACTAGTTGAAACATATTTTGGAATATTATAGTCCTCCCCTCCAAAATGTTGCTTGTCCTCAAGAAAATGTAAAGGTGAGTGTTGCAAAAATTATCCTCCTTCCCTTGTGACACCTACCAATGATGAGCTCTCCTCATGAACCAAGTGTCCCCCAATCAATCCATCCCTGAAATGCTCCTCCAAGGTGCTCATGAGATGCTCCTCCCAAGTGCTCAAGTCAACCAAATGGCTCACCTCGTAAGGAAACAAGAAATATACTGTAGCAACCATGCACTGTCCAATGTTCCCCGTGAACCATGAGGCATATGAAGTGTGGGGAATTTCATTCCCAATGGGTAAAGCTAGCTCATGTTCCATCCCTCCAATCATGCCAAAAACAATTATAAGAACATCATCAACATATGGGATCAAAATCAAGGACACACTAACTTCCATATGAAATACCAGAGGAGGATAATAGTTCCCCAAGTGGAACCAGCGTAGTATTACTCCTGAATACCTCAGAATATGATATGATGAGTGGTTTCCCAACCACTTTATTGCTTACCCAATCCTCTCACATGCTTGGAGAAGGTGAATGATGTGTGGTGTCAGTTAAGAACACCCTGAGCAAGATATCATATCCCCAAAATAGCTTAGGGAGTGGCCATTCCCATCACTGATTGTGGTTCCAAGTAGATCATGCAGTCTAAAGGAAAGAGTGCCCCTTTTGAAGCAATGAACTGTACATGAATGGAAAAGGAATACAAGCACTCAGTTAGTGGATAATTATGCACAAAAATACAATCCTTACCATGTACCCTGAGCAAGCTAGTGAAGTGGCTCATAGATGGGCCTCCCCTCATTCCCAATGAGAAAGGAAGTGGTTGTGATAACTCTGCCAAGGAGTTATGTCTCTCCTCAATCTCCAAAAAACCCATGCATCTCCTGATATGATGGTGCATCTCCTCTTTGAAGCCTTCCCAAGTGAATCCCTCCATGATAGTATGATATGCCCTCATGAAATCAGTGTGGCTGGAGAGAAAAACCTCATATGCTGGATGTAGAAGCTTCTCCTTGAGCTTTGAGGCTCTATTCAAGAAGATCCTACAATGATAATAGATGACCCCATCTCTCACTGCATATCTCCCATATCATAACTGGCCATCAAGTATCCTGCATGAGAAGAGATCCTTAGTGTATTCCACTAACAACTAGGATCTCCAATAAGGATTTATACTCCATAATGACAGCGCCGCTATTATACAATGTAAAACATATATCATGTTGCTGCCCTCTCCTTTGACATATCCCATGCCAAATTAATATGGCGGGATGCTGCTATCCTACCTCTGCTGCCCCTCCTGTAGCTACTCCTGCTCAAGTAAAGGTTGAGGTTTTTGGAGGTTAGCCTTCCATAGGAAGCTATCACCCATCCAAAACCTTCTGAGTTTGGCCAATGTATGCATGAGTGGCCACCATCCTCTACCATATTTGGAAGATTCATCCCTGTGTGGAAGTGTATTCTGGTTCTCCAAAGCCATGGAGTGGTCTCCTTGCACCATGATGGTGCCATCATCCATCCCTAAAACATCTTCTCTCAAAGCAATATGTTTGGTGAGAGTTGGTAATACTGATATTGGGAGAATGTCTCCCTCCTCCTTGAGCCTACCCAAGACTCTCTGTGTTATGCTAAGTCCTCCCAAGGTCCTCGCCTCTCCTGGATCTATGAGTGGTGCAACCTGTTGTGAGATATATCTCATCAACTCCTATTTTGTTGGCCTCCCTAGTGGAATGCTTCTAAACAGTAATGTATCATGGGCCAAAGTTAGCTGCATAACTGAATGGACTGTTAGGCCCTTGCTTCCACTGCGCAAATCTAACTTTGTTCTCTGTGTGGGAGCTATTTGAGAGGGATAAGTGTGCATGCCCCTAATAACCTAATGTTTACCACTATTTTTATCTGTCCACTCCATCTGTAAAGTCTCCCAATCTGTGGTGAACCTCCCCAAAGTAATCAACCACTGTACACCCAATATCACATTGGTGTCAGGGATGTCAACCACAGAGAAGTGACCAGTCAAGGTGTATGTCCCCATGGTGACAGACAATGTTGGAACATACTCCATGCATTGCATGGTTCTAGCTCCTGAGACCAAAACTGAAAACACCTCAAAGTCATCAGTGGGTATTTCCCTCCTCTGCACTAATTTGGAATCAATAAAGTTGTGGGTAGCCCCACTGTCAATAAACACTAATACCCTTGGATCCTGAATGGAACCTAGAACTCTCAAATTCAAGTAATTGGGTACTCCTCGCAAAGATGAAAGAGCCCCTCCAATTGAAGCAAATGCTCCATTCCCACCTCCTAATGGTGGTGGATCCTCTCCTTCTATCCCAACGCTGTGACCTCCTTCTAGTTCCTCTTCTTCCTCCTCTTCATCATCATAGAATACCTATATATAGTGTGCCTTCTTTCCTGCATATCTATGTCTGGGTGCCCATGATTCTTGGCATGTGAATAAAAGCTTCCTTATCCTCAAGTGTATTTGGACATCATAACTAAGAGGTCCTTTTTTTTGGCTATCCTTTGAAGGAGGAGCCTTCACATCTTTTCCATTTGATGGAAAAGTGGGCTTTTGCTGAAATGGTGCCTTTTCCCTTCACAAAGCATCTTGTAGATCTCTATCCCTTTCAACAACATATTGAAGGGTATTTGGTTTGGTTGGTTTAACCAACCCATGTAGAGGCTCTGCTAGCCCATCAAAAAACATATAGACTCTCCTAGCTGCAGATAAATTAGGAACCATAACAGAAAGTTTTAAAATTTTAGAAATGTAAGTTTCTAGATTACCTGATTATTTGGCTAACTCAATAAAAGGTGCCTTCGGGTCTCTTCGATCAAACCTCTCCACCAACCTCCTGGTGAAATCTGAATATGCAGTCACATTGGCATGCCCCAATGTATAAAGACCATGAAACCACCAATCATGTGCCTCACCCTCAAGGTGAAATGCTTCTATTTTGATGGCTTCGATCTCCAGTACTTGGTTGAATTGGAAGTATATGTCTAGCTTCTCTACCCAAGATTTGGATGTGCATTTCGATGAGCCATCAAAAGCGGGTAAGAAGAATATACCTATAGTCCGGTGAAGATCATTGTTTTGTGTGAATCCTCCACCTCTATTGTGATGCCAGGTTCTCCTATTGTCCTTGATCTGAAAAAACTTCTGAAAGCTCAAATGATGTTTGAATCTCTGAGATTGAAACTCATACTCAATAAAATAGTCTTCAAGAGTTTTTTGTTCTTGAAACCCTCCATTTCCCACTGCTAAGAATGTAGGCATAGTGGAGCGTTGGGAAACCTATTGCTTCACTGGTTGATCATGCCAGTGATGTGAAATGCCAGAGCCTTCTCCATGTAGAAACCCTTTAGGGGGTTCTTTGTGTCTATCCATCCTCATCTCCTTGATTTCTCTTGCAATATCTCGCATAGTCTAAAGAAGAAGTTTGGGAAACTCCTTCTCATCATCTTCTCCTGATATGGGAGTTTTACCCTTGTCTTCTCTATTATCTGTATAATCATATCTCTGGTTTCTATTGAGATACCTCTTCTCTCTTTCTGTGAGAGTCTCTCCCTCTTCTGATGGCATATTGGTTGAAATACACAAGTTGAGCCAAGATTATGCTCTGATACCACTGTAATGTCCCAAAATAGGAAAAGCAGCAATATTGAACACAAAACTTGAAATAACTGTGATATATCAACACATGAGATGTAAGCAGATCATATAGCCACCATATTAACATTATAACCGAAAAATGTGTACAATATATTGAGGAAAAAGACACTCAAGTTAGGCAAGACAAGCCTCAATAGATCAAGTACATGAAATATAAGGAACTGTTGATATACAATAATAACAGAGGCTAAGACAACACAGTTTTAGTGGGTAAATTACTACTAGAAAAGTAAAACAATATGGATCTTCTGATAAATGGCTCAAATAGTGTCGGGGTTAGAGATCTATGCTCCCAAGCACATCTCCAAGACAACCCAGAAAGGGTTTCCGGAAATACACAAAATACCAAAATGTCGGAATTCAGCCCTAGGGCTGAATAGCAGTTGCAACTGAATAACTAGAAGGAGGTGGCTAAAAATGATATAGAAATGTATAGAACTCCTCCAATAGATCCTCCAAGTGAAAGTATGATCCCCTCATTGAAATTCTAACCCTCCAAAAGTAGCACTGAACCCTCCTCTGCAAATTCTCTCTAAAATAACACAGTCCTTGAAGGAAACTGCGCTGTAGGAGGTGGTAATAGCTGGGCCTTAGGAGGTGACCAGAATGCTGGTTTGGGTCTGGCTTCACAACCTTCTTCTTCACTTCTGGCAGGACAATGTTCTTGGTGGCATTGGTAACATCTTTGGCAGATATATCAAAACTGATATACAACGAATGGAGGAGCGCATCTACACTTTCGCACGAATCTGTGTGGAAGTGGATTTGAGAAAAGGTCTACCAAAGTGCATTATTTTGAATCACAAATAGCAAAGATGGACACAACACTTAGATTATGAGAACACCACTTTTCACTGCCAGATTTGCAGGAACACGGGTCATCTACAAAACACTTGCCCGACAGCCACAAGAGATAACAGGAGAAAGAAGAAAACAGGCAAAGTTGCCAAAGGATGGAAATTTCCATCAGAAGAGCCCAAACAACAAGAGGAAGAGGAAGAAACCATCCCACAAAATAGTAAATAGACAGATACCTCTTTGGGTGCACAAGAACAGGAAATGAAAGAACCCATTAATGCCACTACCATGACACAGCCGGATATGGATCCCAGGGCACCAGAAAATGGGGGAAACAAAAGACTACATACCTTAGACACATTGGACTCTGATAAGGACATTGGAGCACATGCAGAAGAGAACTAGATTTTCCTTATATCAAACACACCAACACAATGTGGTTGGAGGAAGGTTGAAAAGAAAAAAGGGAGGAAAGCCTAATATCTTCTTCATTGTATTTTTATCTGCGACATACTTGTTTGTCTTTTGAAACTACTAGCTAATGTAACATGCAATTTTGTTTTCATTAATAAAATTATGAATTTTTCCTTTGTGAAAAATAGCTGGGCCTTATGCCAAATGATGAAAATATGCTCTGGGAATTTCCTTTCTGGCCTCCCAATGGATAGGCTACCTCTCCACTGAAGAAAAAACTCAGAAAATGGCCCTACCAATCCTCCATTGCTTCTGCCCTGCAACACAACTCAGCCCTGGAAGAAACAGCGTTGTAGCTAAAGAATGATGCTTGGCCTGATGCCAAAATGTAGAATATGTTGGAATTGTTAGTCTCCTGTATTCTACAATATCACTAGATGACTATGTATTTTCTACAGTCTGCTGAAAATAATATTCCTTGACTATAATTTTCTTTAAAAAATCTCACTGCCTTCATTATCCTTCATTTAACCTATCCATTTTCTCTCATTTTACCTTCCCCAACTCTCTCATACTATGAAATCCCATGTTTTACCTTAACCCCCTCATTTTCGCTTTCTCCCTTGCTTAAAACCCCATTCCCATTTGTAAAAACCTTTTCCCCTCTACTCACTCCCTTTTCTTTCATTTAAAACAAGGTAAAACCCCCATTTTTTACATTGTCTTTAAAAGTAATTTTAAACTATCGGGCCCAATTTAAAAACAGAGTTTGTCTATTCTGCCCGACCCCATTATATTAACACCTCGATTCCTTTTTATATTAAAGTCTCTGCTTTGATAAAAATTACCCCCTCGCTTTAATATAACCCTGGCCCCATTATATTTAAAACCCCACGCTAATATTAAAACCCTCTGTTTCATTTAAAAAAACTGGGCCCCACCTTATGTTTAAACTCGCCACTTCATTCAATCCCAACCACCGTCCGATCTCCACCCTTTGATCTAATGACCCATGCACCTTTTCTTAACCCTAACTACTCGAGGTTTAAAACCTTGGAGGGCTTGTGAAATAGGCGGTTTTCGAACCCCTCCATTCCTCCACGTGTCACCCCTCCATTTTATCGCATTCCCCCATCATATATCGCCTAACTACCTATGCGCCGTGCGATAAACCCGAAACCACCCTCGTGCCATAACAACGAAACCATTGACCCTTTTGGAATATTTTGAAGCCCTGTGTCACTGGGATAAGCCCCAAGACACCATGTAACCCCCACAACGTTTCTAAAGACCCGGAAGGTCACAACTAAATGCAGAAACCAAAAGCCACCATTGTCCGGACTTTGTCCATAGAATTCTCGATATCCTCAAAGCCATATTGCCTCCCTGCAGGATCCCTTTTTTATTTAATAATTGTTTTAAATTTTGCAGGTGATCGATGTATCAGAAAATGAAGTAATCAAAACGTGTTTCGAAATTCCAAGAATTATTTAAACTAGGCTCTATGGGTGACGATTCAGAAGCCTTGTTCATCAAGGGATTAGGAGTGCAAGAATAAGAAAAATAAGCAATAGATCATGACAATTAAGGATCATACAATTAATCCAAAGACAGTGAGAGATTTTCAAAAGACAAGGTACGGTAAAAGGAGAGTTTATAGTGGCTGCGCAGGGAGAGATGAAGACAAATGAAAAGCACACTTAAAGTAATAGTAAAAGTTAAAAGAAATAAAAAATATCAATCAGGGGTTAAAGGTAAAAGACAGAGTTAAGACAAAGAACAGATCATAAGGCAGAAGAAAATATTACAGTGACAACAAAGATAGTAAAATAAAACAGAGAAAAGATACATATAATGACAGATCAGAGTTTAAAGACAAATCAGAAACAAATCTACGAAGAAGACATAGCCAAATGACAAGGCCACTTAGCATTTACTTCTTCCCAATCACATTGGCCACCTACAGCCAAGTTTTGATTTAATATAAGCTACCTTAGTTAATATTTTAGCAGTTCAGAAGTTATTGTAAAAGTTAATGTTTTAAGGAAAATTAGTCAAAGATATTTTGAAGTTAGCTCAACAGTTAATTTGAGAGTTATTATTACAGCAAGTTTGTCACTGATATTTTGGCTTGGGCCTTGCATGGTCTCAAATGTCAATATTACATTTACTCTATAATAAGTGCAATTTGTAACCCTAGATTATGGCAACCTCCTCAAAATTTCAGTTAAATACTGCATGTATTGTTCATTATCAGCGTTGGTTTCTAGGTTGGATTTTGATAAGACTCTGAGTTGAAAAGATTATTACACTGGAGCATTGTAATTGTTTTTGAGATGGACATCAACAATACAAGCACATTCACATGATTCTTGAGCTATGTTAATGGTGATGTTAGCCCTCTTTGTTAATGTTTATCCTTTGTTTTCCATATTGTACATCAATTTCTCTGATAATAGAACATAAATTTTAGATTCAGATATGCTGTTTGGGCACCTTGACTCTATCTGTTACTATTTATATTTATGTTTTCCACTGAAAGTATAACTAAAGAATTCTTAACTGCTCTTTGGTATTACTGGATTGTTTTCTTGAGATTTTCTTAGTAAAGTTTAACTATAGAATTCAGAGGTGTTTTTCTGTTTAGTTTCTCTTAAAATTGTTATCTTAAAGGCCTTCTTTGAAGTTTAGATAAATAATTCAGAGGTGTTTTACTCTTTAATTTCACTGAACTGTTATCTTGAATTTTTTCTCTATCTGAAAGTATAACTAAATAATTCTTAATTTCTCTTTAGTATTGCTGGATTGTTGTCTTGAGGTTTTCTTAGTAAAGTTTAACTAAATAATTCAGAGGTGTTCTACTCTTTAGTTTTACCAAACTGTTATCTTAAAGGCTTTTTTTGTTCAAGTATAGTTAAAGGATTCTTAATTTCCCTTTAGTTTTACTAAATTCACAACTTACTGTCATATCATATTCATCTTAGCTAAGAAGATCCATCTGATATAGTTAGCTTTCCCTATGAAAACCCTTGAAAATTTGATGTATAATTTAAACCTTTTATGACTCCATAGTCATATGGATTAAGCTTCCCACACTCTATCTGTTCAACCTGACAATCAACCAAACAAAAAAAAAACCCAAAACTTCATAACTAGCCTAAAATTAGAAGAATATAATCATAAAGCTAAATCATTTTCATCATAAATACAGAGAGAGCCCTCTCTGAGCCCAGGAAGGCTAGGTCCTAGACTCCAAAGTGGTTCGATGTGGTTCCCTGCTACTTGTTCTTGCCAATATTGAAAATTACAGGGAACCAACATTATGGTGACCATAATGGGGACCTGAGTTATTAAAAAAGTTTAATATTTCCTCAGAACTCAGAAACCCCACTCAAATTTAGATGACTCAAGTATTAGCCAAGACTGGTATTTGGTTGCTGATGGTGGACAACAGCTAGCCTCAAGAAAGTTGAAATCATCCACCTGGTGACTCCACTGGTTTTCCTTAGGCCTACTGACTCCATTGGTTTTCAACAGACTCCACTAGGAAATGATGGAGATCCTGATAACATCAAAACTCAAATAGAACCCAATCAAAATACTTTGTGAATTAAGTATTTCTTTCAAAGATTGGTTTGTTTTTCAAAGTATTATAAAACTTTCAACCTCTCTGTGCCTTGGGTCTAAGTTCTAGCTTCTAGAAGAATCTGTACCAAATCCCATCCTAACCCAAACCCTCCTGCAATAGTTGAAAATCCATATCACATCCTAAGAAGAACTCCTAAGATCTAAAATTTCAACTATTAGCATACCTATTCACAAAGAAAGTTCCCTACCTAAAAACCTTAAAGACTTGCAGGATATCCTATTTGACTCATACCTGGAACAAATTTTGTTCAGGACTAAATCTAGAGTTGGATAACCTAGACAGTTTTGGACCCATCCATTTTATATCAGAGTCTTGTTGTAGGAACCTCTACCCCCACTCATACACCCACTACTCACCTTCCTCCATTCAACCCTCCTCCTCCTTTTGTCAACCCTCCACTTGTTAACCCCCCTTTGTTTCCCCAACCACCAACCATGGAAACCTGGTATGCCCCATTAGTATTACCATTACCTTTAGTACCTCTACCAAAAGAATATCAGTCAAAAATCCCTTTATTCGATGCAAGTGGTTCTACAACCGCTCAACAACATGTGGATAGAATGGATGACTCTTTTGATAGGCAAGATATATATGATGAAACTGTTAAGATAAGAATGTTTTCCAAAATCTTAGTGGGAGAAGCAAGAAAATGGTTTAAAGGCCTAACCCCTAATAGTATACATGACCTCCCTACTTTTCATCAACTGTTCCTAAATAAATGGGAAGTCAAGAAAAATCCTCTCCAAGTCTTGTCAGAGTATGAAAACATCAAAAGAAACGTTGGAGAGGGTGTCCAAGATTACTACACTAGGTTCAATAGTGTATATAACACCCTCCCTCATCACATGAAACACCCATAAGGTCTAGTCCTAATTAAATTTCCAGATAGTTTTGACCCAGAGATGGCTTACCAACTAAGAGAAAGAGACCCCCTTACTTTAGAAGACATGCAGAGGGGTGAAGTAAGTGTAGAGGCAAATCTAATTGCCAAGAGGGCTAGAATGAAAAATGAAAAGAGAGTCACATATAGGGAAGAAACTGTAGCCTCCACATCTGATACTAAGATTGATAACCTCGTTAGAACCATAGAGAGGATGATGGAGAGAATCAACCTAAATGAGATATATTTTCATAGATAAAACCAAGCAGCTCCTCAGAATAGAAACTGGAACCAGAACCAAAAATTTAGGATAAATCCCCCTCAGATAAGATAGAGAGGGCCCGACCAGAAAATCAGGCCTCCTTTCTAAGAAAACTATGTAGATGAGGATGAGGGGTTGATTGAAGAACCAGAGACATGTCAAATCAATCTAATGGGAGTAAATAATGAGGATAATATTTTCATTACTGAGGAAGAACAAGGCATATTCGCCCCAAATGAAGAAGAATTCCAAGAATCTAAGGATTATAAACAAGGATTCGAAAATTTCATCATAGAAATGCATAGACAATATGACCTCAGAAGAAATAAATCTCAAGATATTCCCAAGAGAAAGAATCCTGAAAATTCTGCTAGTAAGGCCCCTGAAACTGATCCTAAAAAGACAACAGAAAGTTCAAACATAATTGTTAAAGGTTCAAATAAAAATAAAAACAAAAACAGTCCAGAAAGAAGCACTAGTAAATTAAATATCAACCCTAACAAAACTCATTCAGCTGATATCTCTAGTGCAAATCAATAATCTGAAGTTGCTGCAAAAATAGTGTCTAATAAAACTGATTTACATCTGCCAAAAGCACATACACTCTTAATTATTGAGAATGAAATTTCAAAGATAAAAATCTCCATACCTCTTACTGAATTGGTAGGCCAAGACGTATATAGATCCCAAGTTTTGAAAGCTTTAAACATAGGAGAAAACACTAATACTACAAAATTGAAGGATGACAAACCTGAGCTTTTCTTTGGACCTGAAGTAGAAGGTAAATTCCAAGAGGGAGGTGTCCCCCCATTTTATGTCAGTTTGAATATCCATGATAAAATCTTCCATAATGCCATGTTAGATTCAGGAGCTTCACATAACCTCATGTCAAAGGTAGTTATGGAGAAACTAGGCCTTGAGATAACCAGACCATACAAAGACCTATACTCTTTTGACTCCAGTAGAGTTAAATGTCTAGGTCTAACCAAATATCTCTGTGTTACTTTAGCACAAATACCAACCCAAAGCCTAGTAATGGATATTGTAGTGGCTGAAATTCGTCTTAAGTATGGAATGCTTCTATCACGCTCATGGGGGGCTAAACTTCAAGGCACCCTCCAAATGGATATGAACTATGCTACCATACCTATATTTAGTCAACCAAGAAGACTATATAGGGAAAATCATATGAAATACATGGTCAACAGTCAATAAAAAGCCTGATAACTCCCCCATATACTATGTCCACTCAGACCTTGATTCTTTTATCCTCTACAATGATGAAAAGATTAATGAACAAGTAGCAGTAAATGAAAAACTAGCTGAAAAAGAAGAAGAAAAGGAATAACAGTTAGACCAAATAGAAAATGAAAAACTCAGGTCTGAAACTGAACCTCTTTGGAGCATGAGCTTTGATGTTTCTTGTGGAAAAACTGGATCTAGAGCAGGTGTTTGGGTACACAACACTGAGAACAATCACGCAGAGGGTCACTCCTATAAACTGAACTTTCAATGTAAAAATAATATAGCAGAATATGAGGCACTCCTACTAGGGCTACAATTACTAAAGAAATTAGAAGCCAAAAGGATCTCTGTCCATGGGGATTATGAGCTAGTCATTAGGCAAGTTAAGGGAGAATATTCTGCTAAACATCCTAGATTAAGAGCATATAGGAATGTTTCCCTTGACCTCCTAAAAACATTCAAAGAATATGGCCACGCCTCTATCCCCAGAAATCAAAATATCCTTGCCAATGGACTAACATTTGTAGCAAGTACTTGTCAAAAACCTCATCATAACAAATAGTATATAGTAAAGGTTAAATACAGACCAATTGTCCCTGATAATATAAGGTATTGGCAAGTTTTTGAAGGTGACAAATAGACTGAATATTTCCTATAGTCTAGAGACGACTTTGAAATGAAAAATTCAAACTTAGATCATGAAGAGGACTACCCTACTGAGGAACAAACATACACAGAGGAGTCCCCTCATGATGCTGATATAAATCTGTTAACACAAGAATACCCACATGGGACAAAAATGTGTGAAGATCCAGAAAAAATAAGACTTTGAAGTGCTGCAGTTCAAAGATAATACATTTCCAAGAGGACTTGTCCCTCTAGAAGAACTTTTTGATTTCAATGATGTTGCTAGAAAGCCAAAGAAGGAATGCACTGAAGCAAATATAGAAGAGTGCAATATAGGCAGTGAGCAAGAACCCAAAATGATAAAAATATCAAAGACACTGCCAGCTCCTATAAAGAAAAAATATATTGAGCTATTCAAAGAATTTAGTGATGTGTTTTCCTGAAGCTATGAGGACTTGAATTCCTATGATACTGATATCTTTTAGCACAAAATTACAATCAAAGAGAGCCAGAAACCATTTAAACAGACGTTGTGCAGAATAAACCCTATTCAAATTCCACTGGTTGAGAAAGAGATAAAGAAAATGTATGATGTTGGGATAATAGTCTGAATGAGGTACTTAGAATGGGTTTCAAGTCTTATATCTGCGAGGAAAAAGACATGAGAGATTAGGCTCTGCATAGACTTCAGAAATTTAAACAAAGCATCCTTGAAGGATAACTACCCTTTACCAAACATGGACCACATATTGCAAAGGGTAGTAGGCTCCAAAATGATATCTCTGCTTGATGGCTTTTCAGGGTACAATAAGGTGCTGGTACATCCAGATGATCAACACAAGATAACTTTTGCTACACCTTGGGGCACCTTCATGTATGTTAAAATGCCTTTTGGGTTAATGAATGTTGGAGCCAATTTTCAAAGAGCAATGAATATTGCTTTCTCAGAAGAAATAGGTTACTTCATTGTGATATATCTTGATGACATCACAATCTATTAAAAAATTGATAACGAACATCTAACTCATTTGAGAAAGGTCTTTGATAAATGCATAAAGTATGGTCTGTCTTCGAATCCCAATAAATCCTTATTTAGCCTTCAAGAAGGAAATATCTTAGGCAACATCATATCTGAATAAGGTTTCAAGATTTACCCATATAGGATCGAGGGAATATTGCAAATTAGTCACCCAAGAAACATCAAAGAGCTGCAATATTTCATTAGAAAGATACATTTCTTAAGAACGTTCATACCAAACCTTGCAGAACTCTTGAGGAACATCACCAACTTGCTCAAAAGAGAGTCAGGAGTCAAGTGGACCAAAGAGGCAAAGCAATCTTTTAACTTAGTGAAGCATGCACTTACACAAGCACCAATTCTAATCAACCCTGACTTCACCAAGGATCTCTTCATTTTCTCCTTTGCATTAGAACATACAGTTGCTGTTGTATTACTGAAAAAAAATACAAAAGGACAAGAGAAACCCATAGCTTTCTTCAGTCAGGCTTTTAGAGATGCACCTTTGAAATATAACATCATGGAAAAACAAGATTTTTATTTAGTCAAAGCACTAAAGGATTTCAGAGTCTACATTCTGCACTCACACATCATTGCATTTGTGCCTCATACAGTGGTTAAAGACATACACAAGATCCCGATGGAAAAAGAGGTAAGTGGATTGTTATCATCTTGGAATATGATCTGGAAATCAAACCCACCAAGCTAATCAAAGGACAAGGATTGGCTAAACTAATGGCTGAATTTTTTTTCAAGCAATAGACATCAATATGATTGACTCATTGGATAAACAAGAGGATCTGGCGACTCCACCTATTGAGGAAGCATTCCTAAACTCTCCCTGGTATGCTGATATACTGTATGTGATTTTTAATTTAAATATTCCTCCCGGTTTTTCCAAAACAAAGGCCAGATTATTGAAGTTAAAGGATGTAAATTTATGCATTCTGGAAAAGGTTTTATATTGGAAAAATTGTGGTGGTGTATTGCTTAAATTATTTCCTTAATAATATGCAGATAGGATCATGCATGAATTTCATGAAGGGGAGTGTGGAGGCCACCTCTATTGGAAAACCACTGTTAATAAGATCCTTAGGGTTGGTTTCTATTGGCCCACCCTCTTCCAAGACATCCATAAAATGATAGTTTCCTGTCATAAATGCCAAAATTTTTAGGGTAAAATGAAGCTGTTACCTTTTCCATTACAACCTATCTCTATTGAAGTTCCTTTTCAACAGTGGGGACTAGATTTCATTGAAGAAATCCACCCTGCCTCCTCTTCCCAACATAAACGGATCCTTACTGCAACTGACTATTTTACCAAGTGGATAGAAGCCATTCATTCCAGGACTGCCATAGACTCAGTAATTATCAGATTCCTTGAAAGCAATATTTTATCTAGGTTTGGATGTCCTAGGAAAATCATTACTAACAATGCTACTGCCTTTAAATCCAAGAAAATGGTGGATTTTTGCCACATATATCATATTACTTTGGGTCATTCTACAACTTATTACCCTCAAGGTAATGGGTTGGTTGAATCCTCAAATAAGATCTTGGTGAACATCATTAAAAAATTGCTAGAGGAAAACAAGAAATCATGGCACAACAAATTGGTACATGCACTATGGGCAGACAGGCTAACAAATAAGAAGTCAATTGATATGTCACCCTATCAGCTAGTCTATGGAACAGATGCAGTATTCCCAACAACCTTGGGAGTGCCAGTAATGAAGCTCATTCAAGAGGTGCAGTCTGAAGAGAATGACATATAAAGAAGGATAAACCAAACTATTCAGCTACAACAAACCAGAGAATGAGTATACAACATAACACATCTGCTACAAGAAAATATGAAGAAAATATTTGACAAAAGGACCAAGGAAAATGATTTTAACATTGGAGAAAAAGTGCTAAAGTGGGATTTCAGAAGAGAGGACAAAGGCAAGCATGGAATGTTTGATAATATATGGAAAGGTCCATTCATCATTCATTCTGCAAGAGGTAATAATGCATTTTTATTACAAGAAATGGATGGAATAGATGTGTTTGGAGGTCCTTTCAATGGAAGGATGTTGAAACATTATTTCAGTTAAGAATCTAAGTTCAAGTTTTCTTCAGTATATATAACATTGCTTAAATAAATCTCAAAAGAAGTTGATCTAAAAAAGACAAAAAGAAAAGAAGAAAAGAGGGCAGATAAAAATGAAAAAGGTAATCCCCATACTAAAAATAAATGTGTTTGAAAGTGCTACACATTTAAATGTCACTGCTTTAGTTTATTTTACCCTTTTGAAAATAAAAGTGTGTGCAGTTTGTCCAAATAATGTCACAATTCATGATGATCAAACTGCTTAATCTTGATTCATTCATGTTTTTAAATTTTTGCTGCTAAGTTAGAAATAAAGATTTTCCAAACTGTTTAAACTTGGCTTATCATTAGCTAGGTAGAAAATGACATTGGTTCAAAAGCTTAATCTGAACCAGTAGGAGAAATAAGGATAGGTGGTAAGATAGGGATTCAAAAGAAGAAATGATGTCAAGATTTGCAAGTCTAAATGCACCTCAAAGGAAAGAAAAATCATTTGAATCATAGGTTGGGTAGGTAAGTATGCAGAAGAACTCTTAACACTTGAGCATGTTCAAAATTTGCAATTTCAGGTTGTTCATTCAAGCTCAAAAAACAAGTGTGTTTCAGACCTTACTTTGCTGCAAACATGGATTTCAGTTTTAAAGGTCCTATCATAAAAATTACAACAGATCAAGATGATAATGGATAAGGCACTAATTTACGAAATCCATAGATCTGAGATTCTTGACACCTCCTAAAGGAGCTGCCCTCCCTAGTTGGAGCTAATGTTAGTCTCATGTATTCTACAATATCACTAGAGGACTGTGTATTTTCTACAATCTACTGAAAATAATATTCCTTGACTATCATTTATTTTCAGAAATCTCACTGCCTTAATTATCCTTCATTTAACCTATCCATTTTCTCTCATTTTACCTTCCCCAGCACTCTCATACTCTGAAATCCCATGTTTGACCTTAACCTCCTCATTTTTGCTTTCTCCCCTGCTTAAAACCCCATTCCCATTTCTAAAAACCTTTTCCCCTCTACTCACTCCCTTTTCTTTCATTTAAAACAATGTAAAAACCCCATTTTTTTCATTGTCTTTAAAAGTAATTTTAAACTATCGGGCCCACTCTAAAAATAGACCTTCTCTATTCTACCCGACCCCGTTATATTAACAACCCGATTCCTTTTTATATTAAAGCCTCTACTTTGATAAACATTACCCCCTTGCTTTAATATAACCCTGGCCCCATTATATTTAAAACCCCGCACTAATATTAAAACCCTCTGTTTCATTTAAAAATCCCAGGCCCCACCTTATGTTTTAACTCACCACTTCATTCAATCCCAACCACCGTCTGATATCCACCCTTTAATTTGACGGCCCGCGTGCCTTTTTCAACCCTAACTACCCGAGGTTTAAAATCTTGGAGGGCTTACGAAATAGGCGGTTTTTGCACCCCTCCCTTCCTCCACGTGCCGCCCCTCTGTTTTATTGCATCCCCTCATCATATACCACCTAACTGCCTATGCGTCATGCAATAAACCCGAAACCACCCTCGCGCCACAACAATGAAACCATTGACCCTTTTTGAATATTTTGAAGCCCTGTGTCACTGTGATAAGCCCCGAGCCACCATGTAACCCCTGCAACATTTCTAAAGACCCGAAAGGTCACAACTAAACGCATAAACCAAAAGCCACCATTGTCTGGAATCTATCCACAAACTTCTTGAGATCCTCAAAGCCATATTGCCTCCCTGCGGGATCCCATTTTTATTTAATAATTGTTTTAAATTTTGCAGGTGATCGATGTATTAGAAAACACAGTAATCAAAATGTGTTTATAAATTCCAAGAATTATTTAAACCAGGTTCTCTGGGTGACGATTCAGAAGCCTTGTTCATCAAGGGATTAGGAGCACAAGAATAAGCAAAAGAATCAATAGATCATGACCATTAAGGATCATACAATTAATCCAAAGACAACGAGAGTTCTTCAAAAGACAGGGTATGGTAAAAGGAGAGTTTTACAGTGGCTGCACAGGCAGAGATGAAGAAAATGGAAAGAAAAGTTAAAGTAACAGTAAAAGGTAAAAGAAATAAAAAATATCATTCAAGGGTTAAAGGTAAAAGACAGATTTAAGACAAAGAATAGATCAAAAGGCAGAAGAAAAGATTACAGTGACAATAGAGGTAGTAAAATAAAACAGAGAAAAGATATAGATGATGACAGATCTAAGTTTAAAGACAAATTAGAAACAAATCTACGAAGAAGACACAACCAAATGACAAGGCCACTCAACGTTTACTTCTTCCCAATCACATTGGCCACCTATAGCCAAGTTTTGATTCAATATAAGCTACCTCAGTTAATATTTTAGCAGCTCAGAATTTATTGTAAAAGTTAATATTTTAAGGAAAATTAGTCAAAGATATTTTAAAGTTAGCTCAACAGTTAATTTGAGAGTTATTATTACAACAATTTTGTTAGTGATATTTTGGCTTGGGCCTTGCATGGTCTCAAATGTTAAGATTACATTTACTCTGTAATAAGTGCAGTCTGTAACCCTAGATTAGGGAAATCTCCTCAAAATTGTAGTTAAATACTACATATATTGTTCATTATCAGTGTTGGTTGCTAGGTTTGATTATGATTAGACTCTGAGTTGCAAATATTATTGCACCGGAGCTCTGTAACTTCTTTTGAGCTAGACATCAGTAATACAAGCAAGTTCACAGGATTCTTGAGCTATGTTAATGGTGATGTTATCCATCTTCGTTAATGTTTATCCTTTGTTTTCCATATTGTACATCAATTTCTCTGATAATAGAACAAAAAATTTAGATTGAGATATGTTGTTTGGGCACCTTAACTCTGTCTGTTACTATTTATCTTTATGTTTTCCTCTGAAAGTATAACTAAATAATTGTTAACTTCTCTTGGGTATTACTGGATTGTTGTCTTGATATTTTCTTAGTAAAGTTTAACTAAATAATTCAGAGGTTTTTTTCTCTTTAGTTTCACTGAACTGTTGTCTTGAATGTTTTCTAATAAATGTTGTTTGGGCACCTTAACTCCGTCTATTACTATTTATCTTTATGTTTTCCTCTGAAAGTAAAACTAAAGAATTCTTAACTTCTCTTTGGTATTACTGGATTGTTACCTTGAGATTTTCTTAGTAAAGTTTAACTAAAGAATTCAAAGGTTTTCTGCTCTTTAATTTCACTGAACTATTATCTTGAATGTTTTCTCTATCTAAAAGTATAACTAAAGAATTCTTAAATTCTCTTTAGTATTACTGGATTGTTGTCTTGAGGTTTTCTTAGTAAATTTTAACTAAATAGTTCACAGTTGTTCTACTCTTTAGTTTTACCAAATTGTTATCTTAAAGGCTTTTCTTGTTGAAGTATAGTTAAAGGATTCTTAATTTCCCTTTAGTTCTACTAAATTCACAACTTACTATCATCTCATATTCATCTTACCTAAGAAGATCCATTTGATATAGTTATCTTGCCCTATGAAAACCCTTGAAAATTTGATGTACAATTTTAACCTTTTGTGACTCCATAGCCCAATGGATTAAGCTTCCCACACTCCATCTATTCAACCTGACAATCAAAAAAACAAAACAAACAACCCAAAACTTCATAACTAGCCTAAAATCAGAAGAATATAATCATAAAGCTAAATCATTTTCATCATAAATACAGAGAGAGCCCTCTCTGAGCCCAGGAAGGCTAGGTCCTGGGCTCCAAAGTGGTTCGATGTGGTTCCCTACTACTTGTTCTTGCCAATCTTGCAAATTACAGGGAACCAACAGGAATCACGATTGCCGTTAGACCAAAACCCACAGATGTTAGTCTCCGCTACAATCGCCAGAGTTAGGATCCACGAGAGGCGGTTATTCCATGTCGCAAAACACGTGCACACAGGGAGCGTTGAACCCAATGTCCAACAATCTCCCCCCCAATGCGAGCCGGGTGATTTTCGAACTCGAGACATGTCGCTCTGATACCACTTGTTGGAATCACGATTTCTGTTATATCAAAACCTGCAGACATTAGTCTTCTCTATAATCACCAGAGTTAGGATCCATGAGAGGCGGTTAGTCCATGTCATGAAACATGTGCGCATGGGGAGCGTTGAACCCAATTTCCAATAGAATATGTAGCTCAACAACCTCTCTTGAGTGGGCACTCGAAGTCCCCTGAGCATGAGGGTGGGATTCTCGCTCGAGAACACCCCTTTGCTAAACAATACAACGGACTCCTCTAAAGATATGAAGAGTGTAAGAATTCATACAGACCAAAACATAAAAAATAATCAAAATGGCTTCTATGGCTGCCTTCCCCTTCCTTATATGCATTGTGAGCCTTCTCACCTTGGGCCCCACTCATTAAATCCACTACTCTCATGGAGACTTCATCCCATTCACACTGCGTTGTCTCTCATTAACTATCCACTCTCTCCATACCAGCGCTGTTTATTTGGTCAAACTTGACCCCACCCACATGCTTCAACCTCTATTCACACATGAGGGTGATTTATCCAGCTACTAAGATGCTCCTTATTCACATTAGGAGTGATTTTATTCCTACTAAGGATATTTATGGGTCTCCCTACCCTCTTATTCTTCTATCTAAGTAGCGAAAACAAAATTTAATATTCCAACTAGCTAGAAGCTAATTTGAAATATTACATAATCTTATTTTCCCTTACCTAGCCTCTTTGACCTAATTCACCCATCCATCAAAACCAATTCAAACAAACAAACCCCTGTACTCATACCTAGCCTAAAACCCTAATTCATCCAGCCCTCTTGGCTGTCATTTTGTGGAGAGAGCCCTCTTCATTTTGGCAGGGCTGGATACCAAGCTAATATATTATTCTAAGGTTACCTCTGTTTGGACTCTTTCTCAACCTTAGAGACTCAGTGGAGTGATAATAGTCTCTACCAAGAATGATTGAGTAATTACTATTGAGGGCCTAAATTGTCCACTTTTTTAGACTACCTTTCCTTCATCTCAATCCTTTTTATCATAATTTTATTACGTTTTCAAGCTATAAGGTCACTCCAGATATGCTCAGATACAGTGAAAGGTATCAAGAGTTTATATCTTATTCTACTGAATTGCACTGATTCTATAGCTAACCAAAAGTCATGTAGCTACATTCATGGTTAGAAAGGTTCCATTTCATTTGAATATGAATAAATAATATAGGTATTTGAAAAATGGTGAGCATATGGACATCCACCTATTACACCGATCTGGAAATCCATAAGGTTAAAGAAATCTAATGGTCAAACTAGAAGTCAACTCTGGTTATAATACTGGACCGGTCATGCACGTAATTTGAAGGTAGATCATGGAATCATCAAGCGAGTATGGGATTGAACGAGAAAATTTTGGAATCAAAGTTGTGATATGGAAAATCGAAATATTCTAATTGTTTTATCTTCTCGTAGCAAATCATGAGAAGCATTATTCTTGTTTCAATTCAAGTACTTAGTTATCAAATATAAACTAGATTTTCAACTTATATATCTTCAAAATGTTATTAAAAAGGGGATTATATATAGCCTTGGAGCGAGGAAATGAACATATTTTAAGATTTGCAATCATTTTCTACTTGAAGACTTCAGTTTTTAATACAAATAAGTTGTTTCCTCTTTATGATTAAATGCATGGGTAAAGAGTTCATGATTGAATTTCTTTCATTCTTACACTCAACAGGATGGTCCCCTTAAGAGTTGTAAATTAGATAGTTGTTTATTTAATTTTTTTTCATGAGTAGTATCTTTTTCCATTGCATATAACTATAGGCTCTATGTTAATACTTTGTTTTTCATTATTTGACATTGCATTGTCTACAAAGGTTGAGTTCTTAGTAAAAAAATAAAAATACCAAAACATTTCCTTCTTTATTTCATTTCAGATTGATCTTCTTAGTCTCATATTTGAATTAGTTTAATAATCATGATTGGTAACACACACACTAGTAATATATCAAGGCTTGTAGAATTCATTTCTTTAATTTTGAAGGATTAGAATAGTTTTGAATTTAAGTACAATAAACTTGAATAGTTTTTAGGGAGAATTTCAATTCCTCTCATAGAGTAGTTTCTATTTCAATTCAATAGATTAAAATTTCAATTCTTTGCTAATATAATAGTTTTTAGAGTAAATTTCAATTCTTCTCATAGATTAGTTTTCATTACAATAGATTAAATTTTAATTTTGTCAATAGAATATTTTTCATTCCAAGTCAATAAAATAGCTTTCATTTCCATTCCTTGATTTTTGGTTTTCTTGTAAATTCATTTTAATTATGATGTAATTTAACTATCAATTAAATTAGCCAACATTTACCAATTGACATATCAATTAATCGAACATTACAAGTTGTGTGAATCTCAGGATGAGAACACAATACCAAGATAAGATCCTTAATATCCCCAATGGTGGTGCATTTTGGCTTCTTAAAGGCTAACATGTTTCTGGGAATGTCATTTGACTAAGAGATTCCTTGTAGAAATTTGGTGATAAAATTACAACTACTTAAGAAATTTAATCTAAATCAAGAGGGACAATTCTACTCTACTACTCTATGAAAATTAATTCACAATTTAGAACAACATTCGAAAACATGCATCAATCACATAAAAATGTACACAAATTTTTATATGGGAAACCAACTGGTTAAGAAACCTTAATCCTACTTGCATTAATCATAAGAATAGAGAATGTATAACGATTGCTTGCTCGCTCTGAGCAACACCTGCAAAATAATAACTATTCTCACTGTTTAATGAGAATCTCTGACTCATACCTATTCAATTTTTTCCTTCACTTGAGCTCCTATTTCCTTGCATAAATCTTGGGGAATTGGGCCCCTATTTTTTAGGAATTTTCCTCCAATTGATTTCAAAATTTCCAAGGATTGTTCATTGATTGCATGCAACACCTGTACAGTCAAGACTAGTCTACAACTATTGTTACACTACCTTGGAATCTCCACCACAACTGAGGAACTCGAATTCCTTGCAGGTACTAGATATTTTGAGCTAATTGACTAGTTAATTGGATGATCTATGAGTTATATTGTTGCCCCACTACATAGCTGATCTCCAACTAGTTATTTCAATTGTTATAACTAGTTTAATTGAGTACAACTGAAAATAACTAAACTGGATTTCTACAAATTAGCGATCAACACATGAAAACTAAACCCTAATCCATCTAACTTGATTTTAAAAATATAACTGAGTGAAAAGAGCCATGTCACCTTAGTTAAATACCTCCAAGTTGTCTACCGAGGTGGAAATTTCAAATTTACCAATTTGACCAAGGCTAAGTCGAATTGAACCTTTCTTGCTACATTTTTTCAACACTCCCTCTTAGAAAGAAATGGGTTTTCAGTCACCCCTATCCTACACCTATGGAATTATAACTTACCTCTTGATAAGGCCTTTTCCAAGATGTCAACATCTTGTTCATTTGTCAAAATGTATTGTAGCAACATTATCCTCCTATGAACACAATCCCGTAAATGATGATACCAAATATCTATATGATTGGATCAATCATGAAATACATATTCTCAGAGAGCTAAATGCAACTCTGATTATCACAATTGATCATATTTGGATCCATATCCTAACCAAAAATTCCCACACGTATCTTTCTCATCCAAATCGCCTCACATGTTGCTCGACTTGCGACTATGTATTCAACTTCTGCTGAGTTGAGTGCCACAAACCTCTGTTTCTTGTTGCACAAAGAAACTGTTGTGGCCCCAAAACCGAAAAATTCCACCTAATGTACTCTTTCAGTCATATGGACTCCCTTCCCAATCTACATTTGTGAAGCCATGCAAATTCACTCCCTTTTTCCATTTATACCATAATCCATACTGGGTAGTGCCTTCGAGGTAATGTAAAACATGCTTCGCTTCCTTCCTTGCCTTAGTTTTTTGACTTCATAGCACACATCTGGTTGTGTCTTCACAAGATACATTAGTGATCCCACTAGCTGCCAGTAAATGGTAGCATCAACCTCTTCACCTGAAGTGGCATTCTCCTTCCTCCAGTTGCTCACTAGAGGTGCCTCCATGGGCTTACAACTCTCCATGAGAAATATATGCAATATCTTGGTGGCATAATTTCCTTGAGAAACAAAAAATTACCCATCACCTTTCCATACTTCCAACCCGAGGAAGTAGTGCATGAGACCCATGCCTTTCATCTCAATTTCCCTTGCAAGGTCCTCGCAAGAGTTGATCAACTACTCATCACTTGTGAATATTAAATCATCAACATATAAAAAAATTATAAGTAATCTACCTTTTACAAAAATATGATAGAGGTTCACATTAGCTTAAATTTTGGTGAAGCCCAATCTAGTGAGATAACTATCAATCTGAGTGTACCAAGCTTGAGGTGTTTGTTTGAGACCGTACAATGCTCACCTGAGTTAGCACACATGAGACTCCTAATAAAACGTCTCAAAACCTTTTGGTTGCTCTATTTACACTTCCTCCTCAACAAAACCAGTGATAAATCTTATTTTTACATCCATCTGGTGGATCTTCCACCTTATCTGTGAAACCAGTGCAAGAATTGATCTAATGGATGAATACCTTGCCACAGAAGGAAAGGTTTCCTCATAGTCAATTCCCTCAACTTGAGAGAATAATTTGGCCACAAATATGGCCTTATACTTATTTATGCTTTCATCTATTGCATGATTAACTTTGAAGATCCTTCTCAAACCCACAATTGATTTATCTTTTGGTCTTGGGACCACTTCCCAAATATTTTTCTTCATGATGGATTCGTAATTTTATGCCATTGCATCAACCCAAAATAGTTGCTCAACTGCTTCCTTAAAAGAGGATGGCTTGGTCTCTACAAGCTCAGTCATTAGAGCCATGTAACAAGTGTATCTCCCAGGTGACCTCCTTTTCCTGCGCAAATTTGAAGGAGCTCCCACATTCTCCCTCACATCTTGTACCAATATATTAGCTTCCATTTCTCTTTTCCTACCTTTTGTGGATGGTTCTTCTTGAGTGGATGTCTCCACTTTTAATCCTCTCTATTCCTCTATTTCTAGTTGCTCCACAAGTTATCGAGGCTCCTCCTTTTGAGCTAAAATCTCCTCTTCTGGTGGGATTTGAAGCTCCCTCTCAAGAGAGCATCAAATTTCTCTCTCCTCATCAAAATTTACATACTTTAACACAAATTTCATTCTGAGGGAAGGTAAGTATATCCTATAATTTAGTGAAGTTTCGGTGTAACCCACAAAAAATCCCAGCTATGTTTTCGATTCAACTTTCTTCCTTGAATATTTGGAGACATGAAAATAAACATAGGCTTAAAAAATTATGAAATGATACACATCCAAATTTCTCCCCGAGAAAGTCTCCTCGAGTGTAATCATACCAAGAATCTGATGAGGAATTTGGTTCTGCAATTATATTGTTGTGTTACATGCCTCTACCCACAAATGTAGTGGTAGGACTTGGTGATGTAGAATTTCTCTTGCAACTCCCACAATGATCTAGTTATTTATCTCAGCTACCCCATTCTACTGCGGATTTTGGGTAGCTGTCGGTTCTCTTCGAAGTCCTTCTTTGGCAAAAAATTCCTTGAATTCATTCAAAACATACTCACCTCCACTGTCCCTCCTGAGAGCCTTCACCTTCTTACAAGTCTCTTTCTTAACTAGTGCCTTGAATTCTACAAATTTTGAGAATGTCTCATCATTATTCCACGTGAAGAAGATGCATCACTTGCTTGAGATATCATCAATAGAAATAACATAGTATTTATGTCTGGTAGTGGAGGTTGTCGAGAAGGGTCCACAAACATCATAGTGGACTCTCTCAAGATTGAATTTTCTTTGCTATCTCCATCATGGAATTTGGCTTTTACATACTTCCCCAAGGCACAACCATTGTAAACATATTTTAATTGCTCAAGTGATACTTTAGGGAGGCCTACGGTTATTTGTTACATAATTTTAAGGGCGCCATGGTGAAAATGAAAAATTATTCAGTGCCAGAGTTCACCAACATCCCAACTCTACATTTTCTCTACCTTGTTGTTTAAAAAAACACAATATTCCACATCAAGTTCATATTGGTTCTTCACATGCACCTCGATCTTCTTCAAGTTCCCAATGGCTATGTGTCTTAGAAATTATTTCCTCACTTGAATATTACATCATAGCCACGGTCTTCCAAAATTTCTAGAAATATTAGGTTCTTATGCATTCTTGGTAAAAACATGACATCTTTGAGGTAAAGAGGGGATTCCGACTCCCTCCTAAAGATTAATGTACCAATCCTGGTAGCATATTAACTTTCTTCGTCCCCAAGCTCAATATTCATATGGAGATCTTTCCCCTCTAGGTTAGTAAAAAAATCTCTACATCCTATCATGTGGAATGAGGAACTTGAGTCCAAGTACCACACACTCACCATAACAATTTTGAACATGCATACGATAAGGGTGAAGTCTAACTCAAACTTTGAAGTTAATGCTTCACGTGGTGATCCTACAAAGTTTTTATTGCTAGAATTTTTTTATGGACACTCTTTAGCATAATGCTTGAATTCATGACAATTGAAGCATTTTCTTTTGGAAAAGTATTTATTCTTGCCCCCTTGGCTAGATTCTGGTTTTGTTTGAGATTTATTCCCTTTTACCTTCTTTCCCTTTCCAACCAAAGAAAAATTTTATTCATCCTCTCCCTTTGATGAATTTCCATCTCTAGTATTTCACCTGATTTCTTCTTGTACCAAATAAGACGATAAGCATTCCCAATTCGGTAATTTATCCCTCCTATTAACCGAGTCCTGGTAGTTTTTCCAAGATTTATGAAGGCCTAGAAGAGCTAGGCTCACTAGACCATATTCTGTAAAATTCACACCAACCCCTCCAATTTCATCCCAAACTTGTGTAAATTTTGAGAGGTATTGCGAAACAATATCATTCTTTTGCATCTTAATGTTTTGAAGTTTGTCTTTAAGGGATATTTTATATGGTCAATGATATTCTCTAATAACTCAATCAGTGCCTTCCACATTTCAAAAGGAGTTTCTTTCCCATGGATATTTGAGACAATGCGGTCTCTCACTCCCTCTAATATTATTATTCTCACCTTGGATACATCTTCTTCCATTGGGATAGGTTCTGGGCCGCAGTTGGTCATATTTTTGGAATGGTTTTCTTGAAATATTCCAATAATCCATTGTCATCAAGAATTGCCTCCATGTGATCCTTCCAGGTAATAAAATTTGAGTTTCCTTGCAAGGCATACTCTATTCTCGGTCCATTTAAGGCCAATCTCCCAATTTTGAAGAGATCCAACTACACTGAAGCTAAAAATTCAAACCTCCTAAGGAACAATTTTGAAATTATTGTTATAATGTGAATCCTACTCTAATACCATGTATAAATTTGGTGATATAATTGCAACAACTAAAGAAATTTAATCTAATTCAAGAGACATAATTATACCCTACTGCTCTGCAGAAATTAATTCAAAATTTAGAACAACATTTGCAAACATGCATTAATCACATACACAAGTACATAGATTTATATAGGGGCAACTGACTGGTAAAAATGCCTTAATCAAGCTTGCATTAATCATATGAATAGATAAGGAATTACAATTTATTTCTTGCTCTGAGAAACACCTACAAAAGAATAATTGTTCTCTCTGCTCAATGAGAAGCGCTAACCCATATGTTACACAACAATTTGTCACCGTCCCTGCAATTCCCCGTCTCGCACATTGGAGGGCTCTTTCCGTGACCTGTGAACAGTGACATAGCTTGAAAACACTTTCATGGCTTTCCCCTAGACATGTAATTTCATTGCCCTGAAGACAACTCCTTGTGAAAAACCCTAAAAATAGCCTTTTTTGCATTGGCGCAGGTACACAGTTCAGCCCTCGCGCCAAGGGGGAAGATCCTCCAAATAGGGTGCGCCAATTGGTGCTCTGTCTCAGAGCTGCACCCACGCTAGGTTTAATAAAGGGTGTTTTTAAAAAATAAATGGCGGAAGATTGACCCCAACCAATTCCTAAACTGGTCTCTAATTTGAGTTGGGAGGTTGGCTTCGAATTTCCAAGTAGAGGAAGTAGTTTTCCACCTCTCATGGAAGATTCCTTGAGGATAGGGCCAATCCCATGTTTGTAGGGATCCCAACTCTCCTTCCTCCATCTATATAAGCTTGCCATTTTCCTTTGCAAGCTAATCTCCAAGAGCCTTCATAGCCTAAAGAATGTTGCAAGAGCTTTGATAGTCCTCATAAGTGCCAAATCCATAGCAAGGAGATTGACGATCGAAGAGAGAGGCTTGTCCCCATTCCCGACAAGCTTTACCGAGACGTATTCCGCTGACGACCTGCCAAAGGAAGGTTCAGCGTCAGAGCCAGGTTGTATTTTCATTTGTATGAATTAATGATAAGCGACTACTGGTTATGGTTCCACTCGTATTGTTCATTATGATCATGAGTTGTGTCTTCTCTAACTGATACATAATTGCATATATTAGGTTTTACGCTTGTGTTTGTCGTGTTTCTTGTGTGTGCAGGTGTTCGATTGTGGCGAGCGAGAGGATTGTGATTTGCTGGGGCAAGGAAACGGGAGCATCATCTCTTATACAAACGACAACATTGGACTTGAGGTAGGCCTTCTTCGCGATTTGGTTTATTGAAATTAGGAACTTGAATCGTAGCGTGTTACGATTGTTGCTAGACCCGATCTGGGCTAGTAGGGATCGCCTCTGTCCGCAGAGGGGATTTACCTCTACAAAAAATTGGCGACTCCACTGGGGAGTTAGCTTGTTGTTTGCTTTATAAACTACAAACAGAGCCTGAAGTTAGCCAGATAGCCTTCTAAACGCTCTTGCTCTGCATTAGCGAAGTAGATCAATGCTGCTTCAGTCAATCTCTGGTCTAGTTTATGAACTTAACACTTGGATTATTGTCTTGTCTTTCGGTCGATTCTTGACTTTGCTTGCTTGATCAGCTCTTTTGGCTGGCTCTTTTCGTGAGTTTGGCTTTTGGTTTAAGCTCCACCACCACTGGTCTGCTTCTTGGATTGCTTATTTTTTATTTTTCCTTGGTAAACTCGGCTGGCATGCTTTTCAGTGTGACAGTCACGCCCACTGGCGCATGTTGTCAGTGTATTACTCGCGCAAATTCCATTCTGGCACTAGTTTCAACCTTACAGTCGCGCCAATCCTGTAAGGTGCTAGGGTTTACTGGGTTTTGAGCCTTCTGAGACTGATTTGGGTGTTTGGTCTTGTTTTTTCGATTGCTTGAGTGTTCTGGGTCCTTGTTTGATTGACTGTGACCTTCTTCCTTTGGTTGTTTTCCCATTTCTATCGATTTTACATTTTAGCCCTAGGGCATCTAGGTGCTATTGTGCATCGAGCCTCCCTTGGGAATTTGTGGTTTCTGTCTGTTCAATCAGCTTTGTGATTGCTTCTCTACACTCATTTGGTGGTTGTCTATCGTTTTATTATGCTATTTGAGTGATCAGCTTCTTCTTAATTCGAATTCCGCTTTGTCTCGTTTTGGGCCTAGATTACATGGTTCAATTGAGTCTTTGGGTGTCTTTTGATTTGAGGGACTTTTTATCAATTTGAGATCTGATTGTAGGCTTGCATTGAGTGAAATTTGATTTTTTTTCTCTTTTGATTTTGCTTCTCAATTTCTTGTCTCATTAGTTTTCATCTTTTTTAGTGCTCTTGCTCTTAAACATTGAAAATACAAAAAAAATCTCTTTTGCGTTGAATTAGTTGGTGTGAATTAGATCTTTTCGGTGTTATTAGTGATTAGTAACTTTGAACGAAAATATTTTAGTTTCCATTAGCTGCATTAGAGATATCATTGGTTGTTGTCTAATCATTTTGTTGTTGTGTGAAAAGCTCTTAACTCTCTTGTAACTAGCTTTCATCGAATGAAATGATATACTGTGGCATGTAGTGTGCATTTAGGAGATTTTGAGACATTACATTCGCTAGGGCCTGAAAACTGAAACATAATTGAAGATAAACATTAAAAATTTATTCAATTTACACTAAGGCAGCATTGAAACATTAACGAAATATTTAGAGGTCTAGGCTAGAGATGTGTTCCGGCGTCTTTAAACCTAGTAGTTGTCATTCGCCTCTTGGCTTTAGACAACGCTAGTATGGACTTGTGCTCCCGTACCGTCGCGTATATAAAGGGAGACCCCACTAGGTTTCTATCCTTTATCCATAGGAAGCTGAGTCTGCCACCCTATACCCGTGATACACCAGACACAGCATTCGGGGAGATTGCCTGCACATACGTCAAGTCCTTGGTTGATTTCTCTTTCATTTTGAAACCAAGGTGTATATTGCAGTTCACGGTTATTTGGTACTCCCTTTGCCTAGTATTCCTGAGCAGTCATTTTGATCTTATCTAACTCTTTAAATTTGAAAATATCACCAAGCACTTGTCCTTTCATGCTTGCTTCAAAACTGAAAGAGATAGAGTCATCTTTCATCCGTTTCTCGACTCTTAAAACATGAAACGGTGAAGTTTCTAAGTTTCAATGTCGTAAAATAAATCACCCGTGATCACACTCCCTATTAGATTTTGCTTGTTGGCCATTTGATTGTGTGCCTTGGTTCTTTTTCAGCCCGTGTGTGCGTTTGATATTTTTCTCTTGTCATTACTACCACAGTGGCGGAACCCTCAGTCTCGTCTACTGGTAGTCCATATACGGACGATTCATCAGAGGTTTCTCAATCCTCTGTTGAACCTTAGCAGCCCATCGGTTCCAAGTTTCCCGACGGGGGACCAGTTATGTCTGAGCTTCCATTTGGAGGACCAGTTGAGTTCAATTGGCCCTTTCCCGACTCTTGGTCTGGATTTGGAGTAGGGGAACATTTCCCTCCTCTTACATCGGGTTCGCCTTTTTTAGCTACTGTTATTCCTCCTAGCCCTCGCCGTCTGTTATGAGATCTAGCGGTAGGTTCAAATATGAGTGAATCCAGTCATTCTGCTAGCGAGGAAATCCCCACGTCTAGTGAATATTACCAGCTATTCCCAGAAGTAACTCGGAATTTATTCCCATAAGACAACGCCAAATCATCTGTTATGTCTTCGCCTGGTCCCTCACTACCAGCAGGGTATAGATCCTTAGGTCAGATTATTGCCGCCGCTGCCTCTATGGGGGTATCAGCTCCTTCTACAAGGCTGGTTGCTCCTTCATTAAGGATGTCTCCACAGACACCTGTCACGTCATCCCCTCAGGTCACTTCTGTACCCGTCAGGCCCACTGTTTGTGTGGCTGCATCTACACCTGCAGTTACCACTCAATCCGTAAGGACCACATCGCTTCCCGAAGATGTCTATATAGCTTCTGCTATGCCAAAGAACATCTCTCCTGAGGAGTATCGATTGTCCTTACAACAATCGAACCCCGAGGTCGGACAACCCTCTCAAGATCCCAACCGCTCGTATTTTTCGCATTATGCACAGGATGGTACACCTGTGTACTTTTTTCCATATCAGTACGATGAGCACGGGAACCCTTTACATTTACCCGCTCCTGAGGCTCAACTTCATGCTCAAGGTTTACCGTATAACCAGGCTGGGCAGCCTTATAACCCGCAAGGACAACCTTTTCAAGGCCAACCTTCGGGCCAGCCTGGCTATCCTTACGACCCGCAAGGTTACCCTGCGGGCCAGCAAGGGCCGCTATAAGGTCTGCAAGGACAGTGTTACAACCCTTCAGGTCAACTCGTGCAGCCTCTTCCTGGAGTCCAACCAGGGCAACCTCAAGGACTCACAGGTCAACTGGGGTACCAACCCGGGCCAATATACGGTCCTGGGGGGCAAGTCCAGCCGTCGCAACCCATGCAACCTCAGTATCCTGTTGCTCCAAATGTTGCACATTAGCGAGGGCCATCTTATGGTCCTGCTGCAGGTCAAACCGGTTACCAGCTACCACCTGGCTCCATTCCTCCACCAAGCCAAGCGGTTCATCCGACACAACCCGGTGTTCCACCACCAGGCCAACCGGCCCATCCGGTACAACCTAGTGCTCCTCAACAGCCAGGTCAACCTGTGCAACCGGCACAACCTGTTTATCCGGGTCAACCTTTTCAACCAGGGCAGCCCGTTCAGCCAGGTCAGCCTGTCCAACCAGGCCAGCCTGCACACTCTATCAACCCTGCCCAACAGCCGATTTATTCGATGCCACAACCGAATCAACCAGTGCACCCTAATTATCAGGCTCAGCAGGGTCCCACCTATCAGTAGCCCGCTCAACCTCAAGGCAGTTATTACCATCACGGTCAATCTCAACCGACTTATAACCCGCCCCAAGGTTCCCATCATTACACTCAACAACCCGGCTACACCTATACTCAGCAGCCAAATCCATAGGCTGCCCAAACGGGGCCCATATATAATCAGAGTCCATACTCTAGCTATCAAGCCCCGCACACTGGTTACCAACAACCGAATCAGACTGGTTATACACCCTATACCCCCTACGGTCAGAATCCTGCCGGACAGAACCCATGGGGGCAAGGATATTCTCAACCAGCGTGGAGTACAGGTACTGGTCCTTATCGAGGGCCAGGCATGCCGTTTAATTCGCAATTGCCGTTCTTGGCTACCTTGGAATTACCGGACGTTTCTAAATTAACCAATGATCCGATTCTTCATAATCCTTATTGGCCTCCGGTTCCGATTAAGGTACCCGGCGACTGCCCAAAGTTTGAAGGTAAAGCTGGTGAAGACCCCCAAGCTCATGTAATGACCTACCATTTGTGGTGTCCGTCTAATTCTTGGGTTGATGATTCAATTCGTCTACGTCTCTTCCAGCGCACTCTCACCGGTGCTGCCGCTAAGTGGTATATTGAACTACCCCGTGGCATCTTTCAAGATTTCAATACTTTAGCAATGGCTTTTCTGACTCACTTTCAGTTACCGGTTCGCTATGAAGCCGGGACGCATCTCCTGACTTCGTTAAAGCAGGATAAAGCCACCCACATATCCGATCATATTCATGAGTGGCGACGTCGTCATAGGCTGATCAAGTTTGATATACCTGATCAACTACTAACTCATTGGTTCACTACATCCTTCGTTAACAAAATCGCGCAAGATATTGCTATGGGGGCATGTGTGACCGAAGAACAGGCTATTGCGCGTGCCCAGTCTCTCAATCTGGTATACTCTCAGTCCGGCACGCTATATGATATTTTGACTGATGCTCCACGCCCAGGAACCTCTAAAGCCCCACCTACCCCAGCGGTGGATGGTTTTATTGGTTCCGTGTCTCAAAATTCTCGAAAATCTTCAAATGGGAAGCAGAAGTCCAATTCGTCCAATAATTCTTCTCTTTCCGCCCCTCCAAATTCTGGCAAAACTGCGGAGGTTAACGCCGTTCAGGCTAATCCTACGGAAAAAGCCTCCAAAGGGAAAAAGAAGGGCAAAGGAAAATCCAAACCCGACGCCCCAAAGTCAAAGTCTTCTAAACCTCGTACTGAGGACGGTTCTCAACGTAAACCGAAGTACCCCTGCCTTATTTGTGAATGAGATCATGACACCAAGGATTGTCCACGACGATCTGAAATTAGTCAACTTCTCAAAGGCTCCAAAGGGACTCCGGCAATTCTTAAAGAACCGTTCCCGTCTCAGCAAACCCAGATGGTTGAGCAGCCCTCACCATCTGCACCATTTGGGTCCCAGGTCTTTATGATGAATGGTACTGCACCTGTCTCCATTGCTACACGTTCGAAGGATTATATTGGATCGTGTCAGGCAGCTGGAAAGGAAGTTGTGGATGGCCCACCTCCTCCACCTGTCTCCGGTTCTTTAGAAATTGAGAAGCCTACCGCTGAACCTGTTGTGAGGCCACCTTCTAAAGGTGTTCTGCGAAGGTCTTCCTACAATCCAAATGCCCGTGCCGCTCAGCATTACAGTATTGTTGAGGATTTGGCACAGGCGCCTTCTGCTATGTCCGCATTGGAAGTCCTTCAAAGTTGCCCTGCGCAACGAAAGCTTTGTTGTCTGCAATCGGTGGAATTGATCCCGCTGATTCTAATCTTCTCACCTTCGACTTAGAAAACTTTACCCCCCGACTTCCGCATCAAATTGCTCTTGTTATTCAAGTCGGGATCAACGGTCTTAATATCCATCGAGCCGTTGTGGATGAGGGTGCTTCTACCTGTGTCATGTCATCCACCTGCTAGAAGGCCATCGGCTCTCCGGCCCTGTCATCATCTCCCAATGCCTTAGAGGCATTCGATGGTCAGGAATCCAAACCCCTAGGTGTTCTCGAGAGTTTGCCGATTACGTTACAGGGGAAGACAGTCAATGTAGAAGTAGAAGTGGTTGACGCCAAGCTTAACTACAACCTGCTTCTCGGCCGCAGTTGGACTCACGCTATGCTATACGTGACATCCACCCTCTTTCGACTTCTTAAGTTCCCTCATGAGGGCAAAATTGTTACTGTGGATCAGTTGTCTTTCTTCACCTCCACCTCTGAGAACAACGTTCCTTACGTGGATAAGATCCCCAATCCCCCTGACAGTGTAGAACCTAGTCTCTTCAAGGACCCTGTCCTCATGGGTATTTTTCTTGCACCGCCACCGCACACCGTTCAAGTTAATATGATCTCTAGGTCTGACGACCCATGGATCATCCCTTCGCCTGAACAGGTGACTGATTTTGGAGAATCGATGCCCTTAACTCCAGTAGAGATTAATTACTGTGAAATCGTCGCCACATCCGATCCTCCTCCCTCTCAACATGCTCCCTCGAGCATGGCTTTAGATATCTATTCTCAATCCCCCTGGCTCGGTGAGGCCGACTCGCCTGATCCTCTTAAAGATACTTTCCCTTCTGACGAAGCCATTGTTGAAACAATGTCTCTTGAGGAGCTACCTTGGAGCGATACACATCATCGTTCCTCCTTTATGCCTAGCCTGGGGGCAATGTCAGACTGTCTAGAGCGTTTTGCATCTCAAGTTCCCACTCCACCTCTCCAGACGCCCATATTGACACATGAGGTCTTCTCAGAGGGAAACCTGAGCAACATTACTCAAACCACTCCGATCGACATCTCCGTTAAACCGGGGATAGTTGAGAACATACATGTGGGAGTAACTTGTTCTCCTGATGAGATACGAGTTTATACAGAACTTTTCCGTGAATTCAGAGACGTGCTCACTTGGTCCTATGAGGAAATGCCCGGGATTGATCCCAGTATCATAGTGCATGAGATTCCTACCTACCCTAGTGCGAAACCCATGCGCCAACGCTTACGCCCAGTGCATCCTCGCAAAGCCGCTGCCATTAAAGCAGAAGTTGAAAAAATTCTGAACGCGGGCTTCATTTACCTAATTCCCCTCACAGAATGGGTCTCAAATATTGTCCCTGTAGATAAAAAAACAGGGTACTATAAGGGTCTGCATTGATTACCGTGATATTAATCGAGCCTATCCTAAGGACAATTATCCCACACCCTTCATAGATCAAATCATTGACGAATGTGCTGGGAGTGAGATTTATTCCTTGATGGGCGGCTTTTCCAGGTATAATCAGATAAATATTTTACCTGCCGATCAACACAAGACTGCATTCATCTGTCCGTGGGGTACCTTTGCTTATAAAAAGCTCCCGTTCGGCTTGAAGAACGCTGGAGCTAATTTCCAGCGTGTTATGTCTTACGCATTCCATGACATATGCCATATCGTTCAGCCTTATCTAAACGATCTTCCAGCTCACTCATCTCGGCGGGAGGACCATACCGAACACCTCCGCCAGATTTTCCTTCGTTGTCGATGCTATAATATCCGGCTTAACCCTCATAAATGCGTCTTTTGCGTGGATTCTGGCCGTCTTTTGGGGTTCATAGTCTCCAAGGACAGAATTCGCCTCGACCCTCTAAAAGTCGAGGCTATTGTCAATCTCCCATCACCCTCCTCGTTATATCAATTACAGAGTCTGCAGGGAAAAGCTAATTTCCTTCGACGCTTCATCCCGAACTACGCAAAAGTTGCCAAAGGTTTCACGCGTCTTTTAAAGCAGAACGTTCCCTTTCGTTGGGATGAGATTTCTCAACGATCCTTCGAGAAGCTAAAGACGTTACTTGTTAATGCTCCGTTGCTTCATCCTCCAAACTATCACCGTGATTTCACTTTATATTTGGACGCCGCGTTTAGCACTATAGCTATGGTTCTGGTGCAGGATGACGATGATGGTAATGAACATGTTGTCTATTATCTATCACGGAACCTTCTTGACACATAGACACGTTACGCTCACGTCGAGAAGTTGGCATTAGCCGCAGTGCAAGATGTGCAGCGTTTCCGCCATTACATCCTGCTACGTACAGTAACCGTGGTTTCAGATTGCAACCCCATGACATACATTCTATCTCGAAAATTTCTGGGGGAAAATACTCCAAATGGATCGTTATCCTTCAGGAGTTCGACTTAGAGTTTACCACTTCTAAGTCGACCAAATCACTGGTTTTTGCGGATCTCATTTGCTCCCTCCCGACAGACTCCACCCCATCTCATTCCGAGGATCATATCCTGGACGAAACACTCTTCCTTATCAGTACTCGCGACCCATGGTACGACGACATTATTGTCTATCTTCAAACATCAACGTTCCGGTCTGAGTTGACCAAAGATGCCCGACGTCGGATTCGGCATCAGTCTCAACCCTACCGCATTGTAGGAGATACGTTATACCGGGTTGGGGTAGATTCAGTGCTCCGCCGGTGCTTGACCCTGGAAGAGGCTGAAAGAGTCTTGAATGACTGTCACAGTGGCGCCTGTGGCAGTCACGTGTCCGTATATGCCACTGCCCAGAAGATTATGTGTGCAGGTTACTTCTGGCCGTCGATATTCAAAGACCGTATTGTTGCAGTCTGAAAATGTCATGCGTGCCAGGTTTTTCAGCGCAAGATGTGCGAGCCACCTCTCCCTCTGCACCCTGTTATTACCGTCGGCCCTTTTGCAAAATGGGGCGTAGATTTCATGACGTGTAACCCTCATTCGGCCGGGGGGCATGCATATATAATCGTCGTTGTCGATTACTTTACTAAGTGGGCCGAAGCGATGCCTACACTAGCCGCCGATGGTAAGACAACTACCTAGTTTATTTTCAACCACATTATTGCACGTTTCGGGGTCCCTCAAGCCATTGTAACTGATCATGGCACTCACTTTCAAGATTATATGATGGCCAAGCTGACATCAAGATTGGGCTTACGACATGATAGCTCAACGCCATATTACCCCCAGGAAAATGGCCAGGTTGAGGCTGTGAACAAATTTCTGGTCACAATACTTCAACAAACAGTTGGTATTCATAAGTCCAATTGGCACCTCCAATTGTTCTCAGCTCTATGGGCCTACCGGACGTCAGCAAAAAGTGCGGCCGGATTCACACCATTCCAATTGGTGTATGGTCTGGAAGCAACTCTTCTTGTTGAGTGCGAAATTCCTTCCTTAAAGTTGGTTGTGGAACTTTTGCCCGATACTTCTCCTGAAGAAGAGCGTCTCTTGTATTTGGAACGGTTGGATGAAACTCGCCGCTTGGCTACTTTAGTCATTGAGGCACAAAAGAAGCGAGTCAAAGCTCACTTTGATCAATCAGTCTCTCCACGTTCCTTTATCGAAGGGGATCTTGTCCTCCTATACGACCAAGCACACGACAAACTCGAAGCAGGAAAGTTCCAACCCATGTGGCATGGGCCCTACATAGTAAAACGAGTATTGAAAAATGGGGCTTATGAACTCATTGATTACGAAGGAGTTCCATTAGCGCAGCCTAGGAATGGGTTGTACCTTAAAAAATACTACACTTGAAGTTATTTTTGGTGTGGTGTCTGTACATAGGTGTGTATATTAATTTGTGTGCATGTGTGGTGTGGTGTGCGATGTAAGCATATTTCTGCTGATTGGGTCTCCCTGATTGTGCATATGTCTATTACTCCGTTTGTGGGTTTCGTGGATGGTGCCTCCCGCAGTACCAGGAATCTGTCCTCGGCAGCCTAGGTAATCTATGATCCTGCCAGTGAATTGGTTAACCTGCAAGGTGTGTGTCTGGGTCCTGCTACAAATAATATCGCGGAATATAGTGCCGTATTGGAATTATTAACCGAGGCTATGGACATCGGCATTCGTGAATTACTTGTGTATCTGGACTCGCAACTTGTAGTATTACAGCTTAATGGTCATTATTCAGTAAGAAACCCATCCATTTTACGTCTGTATCTGCGTATTAGTTTATTGGAAAGGGATTTTGATTATATCACATATCAACATATACCCAGGCATATGAATACATTAACATATGCAGTAGCGAATTTGGTTTTAGATAGACATTTGCACAATTTATAAAACAAAAACATCATCACATGTAAAGAGATCCATCTAGAAATAGGTATATATATATATGTGTGTGTGTGTGTGTGTGTCGAAATTTTTACATAGTGTGCATCACATAAAATAAAAAATATACATGTTCGTCTTAATACAGCTGGAGATGACATGTCTCTCAAAAAATATGCATATGAAAAGCCCTAATGTCTAATCTGCATGGTGCTCATGGTAACAAGTCATCGCGTGCACTAAGCGTCTCAGTAGTCGGTGGAGGTGACTGGGCACCCCCATAGTGTGTCGTTGGTATGCTAGCGGAACATCTACTAGCCGTGCATAGTCCGGGATCCCCCGGGTGATGCTCTCCAGATTTTGAATCAGTTCACCTCCCTCGCCACCCTCAACCTGAGGGTCATGTTTAGCATGGGTTCTCTGCGCAATGGGCGACATGCCTGCGGGCCTCTCTGGGCCGACGTCTGCATACACATAAAACTGTTATTAGAATGAACATGTATTACCAAAAAAAAAATCATAAATACATAAAAATAAAAAAGAGAGTATCATACCCAACTCGTCATCCCAATCCTCCCCCTCTGGGAGTGGAAGATCGGGATCTCCGGTGAAATTGGTCCCAGCATAGGGCCAATCTTCGACCACGATCAACTGTCGCCGTAACCACCCAAAAAAATTGGGCCTCAAAGACATCTGTTGGCCTCCTCCTGACCTGGGCTCCCTTGGTACCGGCTCAGCAACTATGGCCCCTTGGCCCTGGAAAATGGGTAGTCGTTCCAGGATGAACGACACCAAAATGGAACCGTAGCCAAACTGCTTTAGTTTGACTTGCTTGCATCTTGTCAGCTGCCTCTTGATATTGACCGTCACTGCAGTAGCCCAATCGAACAATGTGGGGTTCATACACTCAGAGGCTAGTATGAATTGGGCTTTGGTTGCTTCATGCGGTTCCTGCGATCCTGCAGCTCGCGTAATGGTGTGTAGCACTGCTTTGAGTGCTAGATCACGGACATTGTGGATATCCACCTTCCCGCTTCCCTCGCCATTACTTGTTCCATCTTTTCTCTGAAAGGTCTGCTGCCCGTCAGAATGGGTACTGGGCCTCTCCGCGACAGCCCAGTGATGAAATATACGTCAGAAACCTCAAGTTCCAACACTTGGTCCCGAAGTTTAAATACTTCTTCATTTTCGTCCCATATGCTGACCAAGTATTGTAGCAGCTTGGGTTGAGCTCGCAAACATGGAGTAAGAAAGAATTTTTTGAGTCCACAGTTCTTCAGTGCATTCATACATGCTTCATTCTCCATAGCCATTTCATCTTCTTCCCCATGTTCCCTCTCCTTCCGTTCAATAACCATTGTGTTTGGTTACCTGCATCAACATGATCAAAAACCCTTGTTAGATCTCTGTCATACTTAAAAAATCCATATGGATGCCTCACTGTTTGGTAATCTGAAATCGAAAATTATGTTGTGCAATTGGCGTGACCTATTTGTGAGCAAAAGTCCATTGGCTCGGGTCTGTGCCCGATACCTGCGCCAATGGCGGAGCCCTAAAATTTTAAAATATCTCCTCCAGAGATCGACTGTGCAATGGAAACTCATAAAAAATGGATTAAAATGGAGCTTCAAGGAATTCCTTTTACCTGGAACAAATGAGGAGCTGAATGACGTCCCGGATTAGTTGCAATCATCGCTGCAAGTTTGCATGCCAACAGACCACTGTTGCTCTCCAAGTAAGGTAAAAAGTAAAAGTAAATTTGTTTTACCATTTGAAGCCTATTTATAACTTTTTAAGTCAAAAATTAGTTTTTAAGTGTCATTTTTCCCAGTATTTTAATATATTTTGTCGAAAATAGATTTTACACTTGCTTCTATGTGCAGCGACAGGTTTTTACATGACTTGGACTGTGATACGAGTTGTATTTTCTACTTTTTCGGACTCGGTAAAAACATGAAAAAGTCATTTTGGAGTCATATTTCAGCTCTTTTATGACTCTCTAAACATGAAAAGATTACCGACTCCCTTGTCGTTTTCGATCTCGTTAAAGTGGACACGAAACGACATCTACCCAGTATACGTTTACCCCTTTTTCGGGCTGGGATAGATTACTTACGAAAAAGGAATACCCTAGCCTATCGCGACTAGGAGGTTTTCTCAGATATTGTTTTCTACCTTTTCGGGTCTGAGGAACTATTTACGAAAAGGGACCGTTGGAGTTTACTTTTCCGCTATCTTTTCAAACTCTCTAAACATGAAAAGACGCTGAGTTCTTCCTTTGTCAGACTCGACTAAACCCTGATGACATTGGATTCAGTCATAATGACGATATTCAAGTTCCTCCTTCCTAGGGCTCGTTAAATGTACTAGGATGGACTTATATAGAAAGCATATGGTATCCTCTTCAAGCTTGTGTAAAAATAAATAGGTACTCACCAGAAATGGTGGGGAAAATGGAACCAACATCATTGTCGTGTCGACAGTATGTCACTCTTGAAAATGGCACTTGTCTGCATTCGTGTCGGGTTGGGCACATCTCACCTCGTTTTTTCCACTTGCCTCCGTGGGCTTGGGTGATCCCTTTTGACCTCTCATCTGCTCTTTGTCCCATCATCATGACCTCTGATCTGTTGATGTCAAATACTGCCAAACTCACTGTCGTGCCGCCATATGTTCAAGAGAAGTTGACCTCTGCAAATTTCAACCTTCCTCTGATTCTCATCTGATCTTGATTCACAAAGACATTATGTTCCTCTGCCTCGTGTCGATGATGTGGGAAACACTATGGCCCACCTTCGATCAAGGTCACTTCCTGTCGACTTCAGCTCATTATCCAGGAAGCTGATCTAGAGACTCCCTTCTGGTACCTTGGAGCCTGCATGCCTTAATGGCAGGTTCTCCGCATTCGACGTGAGGTTATCATCATTGGCCTCCGATCGAGTGATTCTACGGGTGTTCAACGCTAGCTCACTGATTCAAATGTCGTAGATTGTACCTATAGTACCTTGAGGGCCATTGTCATGATTGGTGGTACCTCTCGCGTCTGTTAACAACTTTTATTATTGGCTGGTAATCAGATGATGTTCTTGCATGTTCGACTTCAGCTCATATATTCGCATGCTTGGACTTGTACTTTTTTCGGGTCGAGATGGAGCGCAAGACCCTGGATTCCTGTTTGTTATAATTCAGGCTACGATTTTGTGGATTATCATGATTAGTTACATGACTCACTGATTGTATGGCTGCAACCATACCTGAGTCTATTTATCGATCCTTACTGGATGGCTGCGTCCATGCCTTGGATCTGGATTACTCTATACTCTTTTATGGATGGCTGCACCCATACCACATATATATCATGTATCTGAGATATCAGTTGTACTTCTCTACGCAGGTTTTTCGATGGCGGTGTTTTCAGTCGGACACGTTCTCGTAAAGCATTTCACCCCTCTCTCTCTTTCGGGCCTCATGCTTTAGGGGGCATCTGTTACACAGAAATTTTCCACCGTCCCTGCAATTCCCCATCCCGCACATTGGAGGGCTCTTTCCGTGACCTGTGAGCAGTGACATAACTTGAAAACATTTTCATGGCATTCCCCTAGACATGTAATTTCATTTCCCTGAAGACAAGTCCTTGTGAAAAACCCTAAAAATAGCCTTTTTTTCATTGGCGCGGGTACACAGTTCAGCCCTCGTGCCAAGGGGGAAAATCCTCCAAAGAGGGCGCGCCAATTGGCGCTCTGTCTCAGAGCTGCACCCGTGCCAGGCTTAATAAAGGGTGTTTTTTAAAAATAAATGGTGGAAGATTAACCCCAACCAATTCCTAAACTGGTCTCTAATTTGAGTTGGGAGGTTGGCTTCGAATTTCCATGTAGAGGAAGTAGTTTTCCACCTCTCATGGAAGATTCCTTGAGGATAGGGCCAATCCCATGATTGTAGGGATCCCAACTCCCCTTCCTCCATCTATATAAGCTTGCCATTTTCCTTTACAAGCTAATCTCCAAAAGCCTTCATAGCCTAAAGAATGCTGCAAGAGCTTTGATAGTCCTCATAAGTGCCAAATCCATAGCAAGGAGATTGACGATCGAAGAGAAAGGCTTGTCCCCATTCCTGACAAGCTTTACCGAGATGTATTATGCTGACGACCCGCCGAAGGAAGGTTCAGCGTCAGAGCCAGGTTGTATTTTCCTTTGTATGAATTAATGATAAGTGACTACTGGTTACGGTTCCACTCGTATTTTTCATTATGATCATGAGTTGTGTCTTCTCTGACTAATACATAATTGCATATATCAGGTTTTACACTTGTGTTTGTCATGTTTCTTGTGTGTGCAGGTGTTCGATCACGGCGAGCGAGAGGATTGTGATATGCTGGGGCAAGGAAACAGGAGCATCATCTCTTCTACAAACGATAGCGTTGGACTTGAGGTAGGCCTTCTTCGCAATTTGGTTTATTGCAATTAGAAACTTGCGCCATAGCGTGTTACGATTGTTGCTAGACCCAATCTGGGCTAGTAGGGATCGCCTCTATCCGCAGAGGGGATTTACCTGTACAACACCATACTTAGTCAAATTTTTCCTCCAACTGAGCTTCTATTTCCTTGCACAAATCCTGAGGAATTAGGCCCCTATTTTTTAGGAATTTTCCTCCAATTGATTGCGCAATTACCCAGGATTGATCATTGATTGAATACAACACCTTTACACTCAATAATAGTCTACAACTAATGTTACACTACCTTGGAATTTCCACCACAACTGAGGAACTTGAACCCCTTGTATGAACTATCTATTTTTAGCTTATTGATTAGTTAACTAGATGATCTCTGATTTAGAATGCTATCCTACTACACAACTAACCTCCAACTAGTTCTATAAACTATTAGAACAAGTTTAACGGAGTACAACTAGAAATAACTAAGATGGATTGCTACAATTTAGCAATCAACACATGCAAATTGAACTCCAAGCCTGCTAACTCAAATTTTCTAAGATAACTGAACGACAAGAGCCATGTCACCTTAGTTAACTGCCTCCAAGTTGTCTGTTGATGTGGAAATTAAAAATTTTCTCAATTTGACCAAGGCTAAGTCAAATTGAGCCTTTCTTGCTACATTTTTTCAATAGTCCTAGTTCTTCCATGATGGTTTTAGATATAGAATTTGGACCCGAAACCCCATCTATGAGACAACAATGAGCTATATTATCAAAAAATTTAATTGAAACATAGAAAGGTGGGTTATTTAGTTGTCTGGAATTTGTTAACACTTCAGTTTCTGGATCTTTGGGAAGCTCGGTCTCATCTTCCATTTCAGTGATAGAAACCGAAGGGGCAAGGGATTTTTATTGTTTTTGATGAACTTTTTTCAGATTTTCAATCTACTCGCAAATTTGAGCCAAATCGAGAAGTGTTGCATTAGATTTGATTTTTGATGAATCTTCTATGGTGTTATACTTTGCAGCAACATTGGGCGGAATATTACTCTTATGAGAGGGATTTTTGTCCTTAATGTTAGAAGAAAATTTCTTTGGAGAAAAATTTCGATCAGAAGGATTATTTTGAAATTTTTTTTTGTAATTTTGGGAATGAGTATTTATAATATTTACATCAGCATATGTCCAATACAACGTATTTACAGTAGGATTTGGAGGTGGAGGGGTTAAAAATTTTCCAAAAATTTCTTTCTCTACTTGCCTTCATAATTTCACAGGTCCTTTCATTATGATAATTCTCACAAAAATTGCACCAAGGATGATTTAGGGGAAGTTTAATTCCCGGAGCAAAAGAAATACTGAGAGGAAGGAGTAAGTGGATATTGAGAGGGTTTTGGTACAATTCTGTGTCGAAAATAAATCATGTGATTGTTCATATCCAACATTAATTACAATACATAATTCATTTTCGGGTTCTTGTTGGATTCATTCAAGGAAATACTGGTTCTCAAATTTTGAACTTCGTATTTGAGACATGTTTTCAATGGTGTTTCCATATCATTAACGAATTTCTCTTCAAGTAGATTCACGTATAGAGGAGGAGTAATATTAGAATGATGGATCATGGAATCCTGAGTGTGAGGCTTTGTATTGTCTAACATTATATTATAAAACGTGGTGAACCTAAGATTAAAATCTTCAATAGTTTCTCTAGAATTGAAGACCGAATTATTATATTCCATGAACCAATGAGTAGGAATTTGTTGATGTCTGAAAGTAGATTTGAACCAATAAGGAAATTCAACTCATGTTGAAAAGGCTTTAGGAGGTAGATCATAAAAATCAGAAGCAACCTTTCCTTCTAGGGTATTGACAAAAAACCTCATGAAAAAATCTCATGCATTTGCACCTATATTGTTGCAAGCATTCAAAAAATCACTTAAATGGTCTTCAATAATACGAGTTCCATCTCCAGAGAACCTAGGTACATAGCCTTTAAATTTAGGCAGATGAGCAGTCATGGGAGGCAGATTAAGTGGTGATGGAACATGCTAAGGAGTTGCATTCAAATCTTCATCAAATTCGAACAACCCAAAATTTTTAATAATTTTGTTAGGGTCGTTGGGATGTGGGGCAGGCTAATATTTTCTAAAATCACCTCCTAAAGGAGGTGCAACCATGTTGATAGGAGGAACAAAAACTGGAATTTTATTGATGAAAGTTGTGTTAGATTCAGATAAGGATATTTTAAGAGAGATTTTAAGTGTTTCCAATTTTTTTCTACCTCTAACAGTTGATAAATAATCAAATTTAGGAGATATTACTCTTAACATACAATATTAACAAGGAGTTTCAAGTGATTTATGTGTTGGTTTATATTGTTGAGGGGTTTCAATATTATGATGAGAAGATCCAGATGTGCGAGAAGGAGTGTGCATATATTGGTCAAGAGGACGAATTATCACAAGGCATTATACCAATTGTTGATCAACAATTTCAAAGTCATGTGAAATAGTGGTCCAAGACCTCTCAATATCTTAACTATATTTTGTCGTGTTTGAATAATGAGATTAAAAATATTGACAAAGATATTATTTTGATTCTTAAAATGGGGAAAAATATTGGGTTGAAACAAGATGGGTTCCATCATTAATTAAAATTTAATTCAATCGAATTTTTCAAGAAAATACAATCTTTCATAAAGATATCTTGATTACATAGTAGTAAAGGCAAGTAACTAACCTTGATTGTAATATTTTGTAGTTGTTTATTTAGTTATGGATAACAATGAAAAATCTATATCATCTTGATCAGTTCTTGGTCGATAGGGATGAAATATGTTCATCAATCCAAAACTAAATAATTACAAAGAAACAACAATACAAACAATAGACAAATGCAAAGATAAATAAAGGAAACCCAAATAGGTCAACACAATTAACTAACTAATGAGAAAAATGAATCGATCCCATGTATGATCGCCACATATATGATGATGAATTTTCTAGAAATTCACAACAACCCTTGAATACTTAGGTTTGCTCGAGCAAGGATATGGGAGTGTAACCAAATTTAAAGCCAGTGTGGTATGATACAAATTTGAAGTATAAAAAATAAATAAAAATAGTGTGGAATCAAAATAACAAAACTTTAAATTCTACAAAATATTTACAAGTAATAAAAGTGGATAATTTAAGAGAGCAATAATAAACAGTTTGCATTTTAAGCCAAACTCACAAAAAAATGATCAACCACAATCAAGTGCAAAATAAGATCATTGATTCTCCTTAATTGATCCAAGTGGAAATTGGTGGCCACCCGCCTATTCCACTTGGACACCCACATTGTTTCTTTCATTTTCCTTAATTGTAACATAATTTACTATTTTTGGCATTTTTTTGGGTCCTGAACTTCCATAGCTATTTTGAGCCCCTAAACGACATTTTTGGAAAATGGAAAAACCCAAAATTTAGTGTAGAGGCTTGCAAACAAAATTTGTAGTTCTCATATAGATATTTGTAACGAGGTATCGTATGCATTAAACATAGATTGTATGCCAAAGTTACAACCCCAAGAAGTTGATGTACCAATTTACCCCAACAGGTCCCACAAACGTTTTTCGCATCATCTCATAAGGCTGGGTTTTTATATTTTTAGGGTTTTCCATTATTTCTCAATAATAAATAGGCTTTCGAGCCTAATTTTAACATAGGTTAAAAGGCAAGTAGCTACTAGATCTCTTCTCCGAGCTAAGCTACCATTGCTTGAGCTAGTTTAATTCCATTCTGTATGTAAACAATTTTCAGTACTTTGTTATTAAGGAATTGAAATTTTGTTTTAGTTGTACCTCTGTTTTTATGTTTATATCTAGATTTAATTTCATTCCTTCGTAAATCTAGATTAGTGGTATCATAACGATTTTATCTTTCTCTATTTTTTTGTGCATGTCCCCAATGAGGTCGGGGTATAAGGAGTTGGGACTTGAATTGGTTGAGCCTTTGCAAGACCATCCTGGCCGACACCGATGACCTACCATGATGAAAGAAAATAAATATGAGGGAGAAATAGATCCTATCAAACTATTCCTTGAATAATCCATTATGTGGAAAAGGAATGAGATGATGGAAAATATTTCCCAAATCCTTTGGTGGATTCCCATCGGTGACACATATTCATCTAGTAGTCACTTTAGAGGTGTTTCCCCCTTCAAGGTACACACGAACTTCAATAATCCTATATTCAAAGGTAAAATAGATGCAAATTTTGTATATAAATGGTTGAATCTATTGGAAGGTTATTTTTCGATCTATAGATTCTTTGATAGGGATAATATTAACTTTTCACTACTTAAGGCTGCTACCCATGTAAAGGACTGGTGGGAAACTTACTATGATAAAAGGGTCAAGGAACCCTCTCTATTTATAACCTCCTCCTCTTGGAACTCTTTTTGAGATATTGTTAAGGAAAAATATTACCCCATGGGGAGCTATGAGGAAAAGTACATATAATGGACCACACTATGACAACAAAGGGACCAAGATGAGCATGAGCTCATAAATATTTTTCATACTCTATGCAAAAAGTTGGGTATCCAATAATCTGAGCAACATCAGGTACTAAAGTACTTTGTCTATCTGCATAAATTCATTTAGGAAGAAATGGAGTTCCTAGACATCTCCTTGCTTGGTTCAACATACTTATATGATGCCAAGATTGAACAAATATTTAAACAAAAGAAGTGTGACTTTGGATCTGTGAATCATAAATAGGGCAAGAGCACCCACAAATTGTAGAACAAAGGACAGATCCAAGGTGGAGTGACCCAAGACCACCCATCAAATCCACAAGAAAATAATGGCACCAAGAAGATGAAGAAGGACACAGGAAAGTGGTGTGAGTTCCACAGGAGCCCCACTCACAACACAAATGAGTGTCGTGCCAGGGAATCATTGTTTCCCAATCTGAAAACTTCAAATTCCGATGCATGTTATAATTTTGAGCTAGAACTCGACAAGGGGAGAAACAAGGTTAATTAGATTATTGGCATAGAAACCAGTGCCACTATTTTCATCTCCAAGGTCCAAAATATTGAGCGTGAAGATCTAGAAGAGGGGGAGCATTTGATTCCACTCACAATTGTGGGTAAAGGGTTCTTCGTTGCAATTCATTGTCGATAGTGACAACCAAAAGAACCTCATTTTAGAAAATTTCATGAAGTGGTTGAGCCTACAAACCACACCACACCAAAAACCATACACCATCGGGTGGCTTCACCAAGGACAAGATATCCGTGTTAGTCAACAGTGTTTCCTTCCCTACAACATCAAGCCCTTCACGGATGAGGCATTGTGTGATGTTTCTCTTGTTAAAGTTTGTGATGTTTTATTAGCCCAACCATACTTGTAGAAGCATCATGTTTTGTATGTGTCCAGACCTCACACTATTATTATTACTTTGGGAAATAATTTATCCAGGATACCTGAGATAGCCCCACTTACCGCCATCTCTTTTATCTCTGCTAAGAAATGTAGTAAGATCATCTCCCATACTGGGAATTTTTTTTTCTTTCTTATTTGATCTCAAATCAAGGGGAATATAGTGGCCACATCCATGGCCCCTAGGAAGGGCTCCCCCATGCAACTAAAGTAGGTGGATAAGGTTGTGGAATAATACAGGGCCATATTCTCCTCACCCACAGGGGTAAATTTTCACTGTCAAGTTAAGAATTTGATCAATATGACTCTCGAAGCACATCTACCCAATGGGACAATATACCACCACTCCATTCTATAAAATGAAGGAATTAAGAAGTATACCATGAGTTTCTACAAAAAGGGAACATCCTATCAAATTCTTCACCTTGTGGGAGTCTGATTGTACTTGTATAGAAGAAATATGGGACCTGGAGACTTTCCATTGATTATCAGAGCTAAGAAAAATCACTGTTAGAAACAAGTATCCAATCCCACAAATTGATGACCTTCTTGACCAACTCAAGGGGACCAATTATTTTAGAAAGATCGATTTGAAGTCTGGCTATCACCAGGCTCCAATATAACTCACATATGTATGGAATACAACCTTCAAATCTAAGAAGGGCCTTTTTGAGTGGTTAGTCATGCCTTTCGGGTTGAAAAATTCCCCTGCAACTTTTATAAGGCCAATGGATGACATCTTAGGACCCTTCAAAACCTTGTTCAAGGTTGCATATATGGATGACATCCTCATATTTATAAATAGTTGGTAAGAGCGCCTACAACACATTCGACAAGTCCTTAAAATCCTGTGATATCACAAATGATGTGCCAACTTGGAGAAATGCACATTTGGCATGAGCTAGGTCCAATATCTGGGCTACATTATTGATGAGAAAGGTGTGCATGTGGATCTAGCTAATATCTAAGTCATTTGGGATTGGGCAGCCCCAACCACTCTAACAGAGCTTCGTAGATTTTTGGGCTTTACCAATTTTTATCAAAGGTTCATCTTAGGATTCTCTCATATCACTTAGCCTCTGAGTCAATGTAATATTCCAAAATTTTCATATCACATTTGGAATATTAGAGTCCTTGATTTTCTTAATGAATTGAGTAAATAAAAGGGTGGAGGGACCCACAATCCTCAATAAGAATAAATACCCACTTTGTGTGTGTGAATGTAGATTAATTTAGACTAGATCCGCAGAAAGAGGTAGTTGAGCAACTACTAATGTGAATGAGATTGGAGATCATGTCTCATTTAATGAGAGAGATCATGGAGGGTTGATTCAGTCAACTAAGATCTTGAAGAAGTCAAAAAAAGGGTCATTGAGCATTAATGATCAAGTGGTGGAGGAATGAAGCACACATGATGGAGGAGGTGTGCATTGCATCTAGACTATTTGGTTGATTTGGCCAAACAGCGCAGTCCCTCTTGGAGGATCTTGTCCACATGAGATTGCACAGTTGAGATTAGGGCCAAGGCTTGGGATGGCTCAATCATTATAAAGGAGATGAAGGCAAAGGTGAAATGAATCTTGGATTATTTTGATGTATGATCTTTTAGATCTGGAATTGTCAAGTGACATTCCACTGCATTCTTGGGTTGTTTAGCAGAGATTGCAAGTGCTGTTTAGCACAGGGTGTTCACGGGCGGGAATCCCTCCTCTTTCTTTGAGTGATCTCTAAGGAAGAGGTTTTTAATTCATTATACATCAGGCTTTAAGTGCCATTTCCTTTTTCTACTTTATGCAGAACATTCATATTCAGAAAACTACAGTTTTCTGAAGATCAGTTTGGAAGGTGGAAGTTGTCTTCGGTACTTCAGTTGGAGAACAAGGTGAGGGATTATTCCCATCACTTGGGATTATATATCAGCACTCCTAGAGCCACATTGCATATCTGGCATCATGCCAAAATTTATTGACCTCCTAGCAGCAGTATTCTCTAGAAGAATAACGTTGTCCATATTGCAGATCTGAAAGGAGGAAGGAAGTTGCTAGTACTTCAGCTAGCAATCCAGTGGAGGATCATTCCTCCACATTTCCATCAATCTTACCATCAACCTGGGTTTTATTGCAGCATATTTTAGCAGGCATAAGGCCTCTCTTTCCCTCACAGTGCAGTTTTTGGAGGCAGTTGTGTTGCAGCAACTGCAATCATCTTTTGGAGGATTGAGAAGCTAGATCTAGAGCTTCCAGTTCATATATCTGAGGAAGGGATCAGCCCTTCAAGCATAGATATAATATGAGCACACATTTCAGCCATATATTCTTCAAATCTAGCTTCAGATCTATATTTCCCAGCAAATCAAGGATCAAACCATGGGGAGGTGATTTTTCCAAAGTTGCAGATCTGGAAAATCCTTTCTGGGTTATCTTGGGAATCCATCACATTGGCCGGATCTTGAATCTTGGCATCATCAGAGATCTAGTTTTGAGTAGATCTGCATTTCTCTTTTCAGCCTGCAACTCCATGTTTATGTCTTGCTGAAGAGACGGCGCAATATTTTCTGCAGAGCCTCAACAGTTACGCTGTACTTGCTTCACACATGTTTTCAGGGTGATCGTAGCTCATTTCTTGTCTAGATGTACCTATCACTTGTACTTGTGCAACTGAATCATCTCCAATATAATAAAATGGCTCAGCTCTTTTTGCATATTCTGATTTGTACTTAGATTTATTTTTTATCTTGCTGCAAGTTCTTATATTGTGTGAAGTATCGCTGCATTCTCCCTTTTGGGATATTACAGTGGTATCAAAGCATGATCTTTGGCTCAGCTTATGGACACTTCATATTTTTACATTGAAATAAGAACATATAGATGAGATCTATCATGGAGAATGAAAAATATGTCACTCCTTTCATTAGATCCATGCAAGATCTCTCCAAAGGGGTCTATAAAATGAAGGAGGAAGAACAAAAAGAAGGTCCAAGAAGTAGATCTGATGAGGAAAGCACTTCCTATCAACAGCAAAGAAGACTGAAGAATCCTAGATTTCCTCATAGATCCACTATGCCCACTTTTTTTGAAGAAGGTGAGAGGTATAGAAGTGAAGGAAGGAATGAACCTGAGACTCATGAGACTCTCAGTCTGTATCTTGAAGAGTACAAAGCACAGTCTAGAGCATTCAAGGAGAAGCTAACTCTCCAACAATTCTTCAAAATCAAAGAAGAAAGAGGATCCTATAGCAGCAATAGAAGGAAGAGGCATAATAGATTCTATTTGCCTACTTTTGATGGATCTTCCTCAAGCAATGTCAAGGCTTGGAGGAGGGAGTTAGATTCATTTTTCAAGCTTCATCCTGTGGCTGAAGAAGAGGCTATTCAAATTGCAGCACTTCATCTCCTAGATGAAGCAGAAGGTTGGTGGTTTGGGCACCTAGAGCATGCAAAGGTGACCAAGTATTCAGATTTATTTCACAAGTTGAGGAAGAGGTTTGACGTGGAGGGGTCACTACTTTCACCAAATACTACAAAAGTACTTGTATCTAGAGAAGAGGCACTTGCATCTTTGCAAGGTAGTCTTGAGCTCTTGACATACGGAGTCCCATGCATGGATCAGGAGATGCATGAGGAGGAGAAGGAAGATACCAGCTTTGGTACACTTGAAGGAAAGAGGCCATCACTCTTACCAGCAGTTGGAGACACTATTGTCCCGGTTGGAGGAACTCTTGTGTTTTGTCAAGAGGTTCCCACACATCAGTTGATCCAAGGTATGCATAGAATTTCAGCACATGTGGTTTCAAGATCAATGCATAACCAAGGGTTAGAAAAAAATGCTGATTTGAATCAAAGACATTTCACAACGCAGAGGACCCTTGATCTAATCAAGGAGAAGACTGAAAACTATCCCTGTTCATCATTGTTGAGGTACAATAAAGCCTTTGAGTTGAGATGTAGAGTTTCAGAAAATGGGATTAGTATTATCTTATGTACAAGGACTGATTGTGAGATCAGTGTTGAAACTTGGTTTGAGACAGCGCATGTATCACCCTACAGATCTACAATGCTGTCACTTAGTAGCTGTGACATAGAAAGGGCTTCATCATTCTTGGAGCATTCTGGAGGTAGCTCCACTCATGAAGCAATGGAAGCAAATATGATAAATGGTAGACATCTTGAAATGAGAAACCTTTTCTTCTTTCTAGATGACCCTTTCTCAATGAGCCTCTCACTACTCAAAGAGAAACTTATACTTGCATTAAATCCAAAACTTGTTTGGTTTTGGAGGGCCTTTGATGGAGAGAGAATCTCATTAAGTGATCTCATTAGAGATGCATTTCAACATTTCATGAGATGCAAAGTTCTTCAACAGTTTGGGGAGAATGGCATTCTACAAAGGGAGGATGCCATGATTATGCAATACCTCGTTCATCATCCACCTGGGAGTGAATGGGTAAGGTTGGTAAGCAAGGGGTTGCAAAACCACTTGCAAATTTGTATGGGCCAGCATGCTTGGTTACGTTGGTTGCCATTGGGATAATTCTGTCATTCTCCAAAGGCACCTATTTTTCTGATCCATGCCTTGAAAAACATGTATGAAATGAAGAAGGAGGCATGGCTGCGCTGGCTGCTCTTGGGTGAGTATGGATACCACCCAATAGTTCATGATTTTCTGATTCATGCCTTGGGTATCAATGATAATATGCAGGAATGGAAGGCATGCTCATCTTTGTTTCACTTGAGAGAGTTTGGCCACCACATGACATCTCCTATGCCTATGTGTTTTGTATCATGTAAAACTTGGCATAATGATCTCATGATGTGCATTGATGATGTTTCTTTGTATTGGGCTAATGTGACATCTCACATTTCCATTAGTATGCTTTTGCTTCATGATGCACATGAGGAGGAGAGAAGGTAGCAAGATCTCTTGTTGCTTTGGTTGCTTATGGGGGAGTTTGGCTTGACCATCTTACATGGAGGAGATGGAGGATGGCAGCAAAGGGTCTTACTCTGGTGGTTATTGTTAGGAGAATATGGTTTGACATCTTTGTCTACCCATATTCATTCTTCCCTTCTTCTTTTTCATAACCTTGAAATGATGGATTTTGGATCCAACAAGGCTAAGTATGGGAGCATACCAATGCTCAATATAGTTCATGAAACATGGGATGAAAGATTGTATGATGAAGCTTTTCCTTTGTGGAAAGAGCTACTTTGTTTTATGTCTCTCTCATGTATTGATGATGTTGGACATCACATGGTTGTCACTTGGTATTTCATGATGGAAGGAGGAAATCTAACCAAAAATTTGGAGGTCATTCTTTATGTTTTAAAAAAATAACTTTGGAACCAAACATACATAACCTATTGCAGAAAATGGAGGAAGCCTTCCTTATGTGGATGCCATATGGAGGGGACTAGATGGCCTTGCATCTACTTTTGGAGTTGCTTGAGGAAAAGCAACATTTTTCCGGGGGGGACTATAAAATTTCCAAATTTTCATATCACATTTGGAATATTAGAGTCCTTGATTTTCTTAATGAATTAAGTAAATAAAAGGGTGGAGGGACCCACAATCCTCAACAGGAATAAATATCCACTTTGTGTGTGTGAATGTGGATTAACTTAGACTAGATATGCAAAAAGAGGTAGTTGAGCAACTACTAATGTGAATGAGATTGGAGATCATGTCTCATTTAATGAGAGAGATAATGGAGGGTTGATTCGGTCAACTAAGATCTTGAAGATGTCAAACAAAGGGTCATTAATCATTAATGATCAAGTGGTGGAGGAATGAAGCACACATGATGGAGGAGGTGTGCATTGCACCTAGACAATTTGGTTGATTTGGTCAAACAATGCAGTCCCTCTTGGAGGATCTTGTCCACATGAGACTGCACAGTTGATATTGGGGCCAAGGCTTAGGATGGCTCAATCATTATAAAGGATATGAAGGAAATGGTGAAATGCATCTTGGATTATTTTGATGTATGATCTTTTAGATCTAGAATTGTCAAGTGACATTCCATTGCATTATTGAGCTGTTTAGCAGAGATTGCAAGTGCTGTTTAGCACAGGGTGTTCCCGAGTGGGAATCCCTCCTATTTATTTGAGTGATCTCTAAGGAAGAGGTTTGTACTTCATTATACATCAGGCTTTAACTGCCATTTCCTTTTTCTACATTTTGCAGAACATTCATATTTAGAAAACTGCGATTTTCTGAAGATCAGTTTGGAAGGAGGAAGTTGTCTTCAATACTTCAGCTGGAGAACAAGGTGAGGGATTATTCCCATCACTTGAGCTTATAGATCGGCACTCCCAGAGCCACATTGCAGATCTGGCATCAAGCCAAAATTTATTTACCTCCTAGAAATAGTATTCTCCACAAGAATAACGCTGTCCATATTGCAGATTTGAAAGGAGGAAGGAAGTTGCTAGTACTTCAGCTAGCAATCTAGTGGAGGATCATTCCTCCACATTTCCATCAGTCTTACCATCAGCCTAGGGTTTATTGCAGCATATTTCAGCAGGCATAAGGCCTCTCTTTCCCTCACAGCAGAGTTTTTGGAGGCAGTTGTGTTGCAGTAGCTGCAATCATCTTTTGGAGGATTGAGAAGCTAGATCTAGAGCTTCCAACTCATAGATCTAAGGAAGGTATCAGCCCTTCAAGCATATATCTGATCTGAGCACACATTTCAGCCATCTATTCTTCAAATCTAGCTTCAGATCTATATTTCTCAACAGATCAAGGATCAAACCATGGGGAGGTGATTTTTCCAAAGTTGTAGATCTAGAAAATCCTTTCTGGGTTATCTTGGGAATCCATCACATTGGCCGGATCTTGAATCTTGGCATCATCAAAGCTCTATTTTTGAGTAGATTTGCATTTTTCTTTTCAGACTGAAACTCCATGTTTATGTCTTGCTGAAGAGACAACACAGTATTTGCTGCAGAGCCTCAACAGTTATGTTGTACCTGCTTCACACATGTTTTCAGGGTGATCCTAGCCGATTTCTTGGCTAGATGTACCTATCACTTGTACTTGTGTAACTGAATCATCTCCAATATAATAAATTGGCTCAGCTCTTTCTACATATTCTGATTTGTACTTAGATTTATTTTTTATCTTGTTGCAAGTTCTTATATTGTGTGAAGTATTGCTGCATTCCCCCTTTTGGGATATTACAGTCAAGTTACCAAGGGTGGAGCGAAAGAATTTTTTTTATGGTCCAAGTCCCAATAGAAGGTGTTCATTGAGCTAAATCACTGGCTATGGTCTTCACCTGTACTCACATTTCCAGACCTACAAAGACCATTTGAAATTGATACACATGGCTTCGAATATGTGATTGGTGCAATTATCACCAACAGGGGCATCCGATGGCCTATCATAGTGAGACATGTTTCAATACAGTTAAAAAATACCCCATATATGATATATATATGTATTCCATTGTGAAAGTGTACCGACAATGGAAAAATTTCATTATGGAGAAGGAGTCATTCATACATAGATCATGGACATATCCAGTTTATCCAAACACAAGGGAATTTGGAGAACGATTGACATCATAAGCAGTCTATGTATCTACAACAATTATACTTGAACATTAAATACAAGAATGGAAGCACCAATAAGGTTGTAGATTACCTTAGTCGACCTCCAATTGTAGCACTAACTACTGTTCTCAACTCTTGTGGCTACGAGACCTTTGGATGGACTCAATTGTACAAAAATGATCCAAATTTTTCCACCACATGCCAAATGATATTGTATGACAAGAAAGTTCTAGATTTCCATCTCCATGACACATTATTATGCTACCTACGCCGCCATTTTTTTCCTTCAAGCAAGCATGCCGATATGATTTGGAAGGCACACTACTGTTGGGTCGCATGACACTTTTTTGTGGAGAAAAGAATGGTCATACCACAAAATTATTTTTATTGGCCAAAAATTTGACAGGACGTTGGAAAATATATCAGATCCTACATTACATGTGCCATCGCCAAGCCAAATATCAAGAAGAAAGAGTGCCATTATTCTTAACTGCACCATGATACTTTGCTTTTGCTGAAGAAAGAGAGATGTCACTTTGTTTTTTACAAGACCAAGTAATAGGTCCTGAACCAAGAGTGAATACATATCTTGTAGTGGAATTTCGATCATCAGGGTCACCAACCCAATCAGAATTAGTGAAACCAATCAACAATGGAGATGCTCCTACACTGTAATGAATCTCGAATTGAACTGTACCTCGAATATATTGAAGTATTCTTTTAGGTGCTTTCCAGTGACTTTCATGAGGTTGGTGCATAAACCGAGTGACAAGACCAACGGAAAAGGAAAGGTCAGGATGAGTATGGGTTAGATACAGAAGTTTACCAACAAGTTGACGGTATAAGGTAGCATCAACTTCAGGGGTAGTACAAGTGAATGAAAGCTTGACTCTAGACTAAAAGGGAGAAGGGGCTGGCTTACAGTCTTCCATGTGAAAGTGGTGTATAAGATCACAAGCATACTTGGACTGAGAGAGGGTAATGCCTTCCTTGGATTGCAAGACTTGAAGACTAAGGAAATAATGCAAGTGTCCTAAGTCTTTCATTTAAAACTTCTTTTTGAGGCTAGAATTCATATGGTTTATAAGGTTTGGATCACTACTAGTAAGGATAAGATCATCAACATAAAGAACAAGGATGGTGAAGGACTTACCCACTTTCTTGGTGTAGACAGTGTTGTCAGAATGACACCTAGAAAAGCCATTATCTAATAGAAATCTATCCATTTTGGCATACTAAGCCCGAGGAGCTTGTTTGAGACCATAGAGAGACTTCCTAAGGCGACAAACAAGGCTAGAGTCGTTTTGGATAAAGCCAGGGGGTTGTTCCATGTAGATTTCTTCATGCAAATCTCCATGTAAGAAGGCAGATTTAACATCCATCTGATGGACTTCCCATTTAAAGGCAGTAGCAAGGGAAAGAACAAGGCAGATAGAATTAATTTTGGCAACAGGGGAGAAGGTTTTAGTATAGTCAATGCCTTCAACTTGTGAAAATCCTTTAGCAACAGGACGAGCCTTATGTCTATCCACTTTTCCATCTGGTCCAAACTTGGTTTTGTAAACCCATCTGCATCTGACAATTTTTCTTCCTTTTGGAAGAGGAACAAGATCCCAAGTATCGTTCGCCAGTAAGGAACGATATTATTCATTCATAGCTTCATCGCAATTTGGATGACCGGAAGCTTCTTCAAAGGTTTCTGGATCAGGATTTTCTAGAACTTGAGCCAATAAGGAAGAGGCTCTTTTGAACTGAGAACGTGTACGTCGTCGACCTGCAGGGCCACCTGCAAGAGAATTTGCTACATCCCGAGTAGAGCGGACCCATCTTGGAAGTTGTGGAGTGTAATGAATAATTTCAAGAGGTGGAGGAGGATTTTCAACCTCGCTGTCATCATCTGAACTAGAAGGAATGCTATTAAGAATAGAAGAGAGAAAGAGAGGTGGCACATATGCCGAATCAGGCTTGTAGGCCAAAGGTGGCATACCCACCGAACTAGGCTCACAGGCCGATATATTTTCATCAAATTTTACATCTCTTCTAATGATTATATTTTTGGACTTTGGTTGAATAAGTCTATATCCTTTGACATCTTCAGAATATCCAACAAAAATGCATTTTTCACTCTTAGTTTCTAAGGCTTTATGTTTCACATCTGGAATATGGGCCCAAGCATCACTTCCAAAAACATGAAAGTGACTTTACATCTGGTTTGATTGAGCTCCAAGCTTCTTCTAGAGTTATATTCTTTAAAGCCTTAGTAGGAGTGTGATTTACTATGTAATTTGCAGAGTTAATTTCTTCTGCCCAAAAATTGAGACTAAGTCCTTTAGATTGAAGCATACAATTAGCCATTTCTTTTAAGGTGCGATTCTTCATTTCAGCTACACCATTTTGTTGTGGCATATATGGAACAGTATGTTGCAATTGAATGCCATGCTTAGTGAAAAATTTGATAAATTTTTTGTTAACATAATCTCCTCCATTGTTTTATCTTAACTTAAGAATTGGATGTCCAGATTGTTTCTCAACAAAGGCCTTAAAGGCCAAGAACATGTTAAAAACTTCACTCTTGAGTTTTAAGAAGAATACCCAAGTGCGTCTGGAAAAATCATCAATGAAAGTTAAGAAGTACTTGAAACCAGAGAAAGAAACAATAGATAGTGGACCACATAAATCACTGTGCACAAGCTGCAAAGGGGTTGAAGTGTGGCAAGAGGCACGTTTGTCAAAACTATCCCGATGATGTTTTTCGAGTACACATCCGGAGCAAACACCATCTCGGCAAGATACCATAGGAAGAACCGTCACCATATTTTCTTTACATAGAGTTTGAAGGGAGTGATAGTTTAAGTGACCAAATCGCTCATGCCAGAGTTTGCTCACTTCGTCATTATGAGCAAAAAAAACGGAGGGAAGACATGATGACCCAAAGTTTTCAAACTTATACAACCTTGTGGAATCATCAGCAATGCCAGTAGCTAAAATATGTCTAGGATATTTTAGGTCCTTGATTACAACATCATGAGGTGAGAATTCTACTATTTTCCCTTCACCTGAATGAGTTATCTGATAAATAGATAGAAGGTTGCATGACAAGGTAGGAACACATAGAACATCATTAAACTGGCCATTATATAGATGAATGGTGCCAGATTCTACAACACTAAGAGATCTATCATCACCAACATAAATATTTTTGGTGTTATAATCATTTAAAGAAGAAAACATGGCTTTATTTGTAGCCATGTGATAAGAAGCTCCAGAATCAATGAGGCACTCATGAGAAGGAGAAGGAGAAGAAGAAGATACATTTAATGCATAACCAGATCTTGATGCTTGAAAACCACAAAAAAAAAGTGCCATGCTTGAAGATGAAGGTGAAGAGAGCTCCAAATTAATGTTGTGCTTCATCATTACTGCTTCTAAGGCTTCCATCTTCTTAAAATATTTGGACTCTATATGGCCATCCCAATTGCAAAAGTTGCAATGTCTATCTGTCTTATTCCCTTTGTTTTGATTTGCCTTATTATTTTGGTGATTTGATTTTTCAGTTTGTGGCTGAAATTGCTTAGGACCCTTGTTTCGTTTAGGACCATATTTTTTAGGATATCGCTTCTTGGAATTATTTTGATATGGTTGTTGTTGGGCTGCTAAGGCTTTCTTAGAAGCGTTTCTAGAAGTGATAAGACCAAGGTGTAAAAGTTTTTCTTGTTCTCTTATCAAAGAATCGCAAAAGGCATCAAAAGAGGGGTTCTTGTAGGCTATTCCTGAAGAAATGATGGCTTCTCTAGTGGAATGGAAGGTGGAAAAAAATACAGAGTATGCAGGGCCAAGCTTAGCAAGAATGGAATATATGAGGCTACCATCATCCTTTTTGATCTTACAACCTTCTAAAAGAATTCTAAAGGTCTTGAATTTGGATAAAAAATCTTCAATAGAGGAGAAATTATTGGGGTCCAAAGTAAGCAACTCATTTTCAAGCTGGTGGGCCCTAACTTGATTTTGAATGCCAAAAAATGTTTTTAGCTTTTCCAAGGCTTCGTCAGGGGTGTCAATGTCAAGGATATGAAATCGAAGATCTCGAGAAATGGACATTCCTATAAACCCTCGTGCTTGATCTTGTTTATTTTCACATTTAGGAACTTTATCATCGTCGGAAGGTTTAGTTTCTTGTCCTGTGGCTATTCTATAAAGCCCTTTACTTCTAAGGATATCTACCATGTGAGGTAGCCATTGGAAATAATTGGTGTTGTTAAGAATAATTGGGCATGCACTTTCCATTTTAAAAAATGAAGTTGAGAAAAGCTGAAACTAACTGCTCCAATGGAAATATCTCGAAAAATTAGGCCGATTAAGAAAAAACAGCTTGAAAAATAGCTTCCAGATGAAGAATTTATGCCTTTTTGAAAAAACTGAGTTGTAGATGCCGAATAGTTACAAGAGTGGTTTTGAAATTTGATGACGAAGTTCAACTTAAAAAAAAAAAAAACCCACCTCTTTAACCAATTTTTTTTTACAAAAGAAGCTTGAGAGAGAGACTTGAACCCAAGACCTCTATTCTCATAAACTAACTTCTCGCCAAGTGAGATAGTCAAAGGATTCTGTTATAGTAAACTTTTTTTTTTACTCTTTGGTGTGCGTGCCTTTTTCTGCACAAAAAACACAAAAATCCAAGCAAAAAAAAATGAAAATGCAAGCATTGTGGCTGAAAGTTAGATTTTCAGTTAGCCTTACCCTCAACTATCAATTTTTTCACTATTTCTGATTTCCCGAGATCGCAGAAATACGTGGGGAAAGAGCATATGTAGTAAAAAAATCCCTTCTTCCTATTTCTAATTTACCGAGATCGCACACATCACAAAGAAAAGAGCATACATAGAGAAGAGGGTATCGATACGCCAAATAAATAAAACCAAAAAAAAATAAAAAAAATAAACTGAGGGAACCGAAATAAGCAGAACTATTAACAATATAACTGCAAAACAGATACTTTATACCTCCAGATCTAAACTGACATAACTTGGGCAACCAGAAACCTTTTCGCATGAAACGAAAGGCATTCCTCACTATAATAGATGCTCTGGACACAAAAGAGTTGTTATCCAGGCCCGAAAATGTTCAAAAATAGTATATCTACAAAATGACAGTCACATGTAGTCAAACTGGCTTCAGATTCAAATCAACAACAGATGCGGCCTTCAAAATAGCTCCGATACCATGTAGGAATTTACAGGGTATGTTCCGTAGATCAAGAACCAAAGATCACCGCTCAAAAACAGATCACAAATTAGTAAACTAGTATAATCACGTGGTTAAAACCCTCGAAGAGGGAAACAGTCCACGACTTGAGCCAACGCGGCCACTTCAGGCAATTTATTAATATAAAAGTAAAGGTTACATATGTTTCTCTCATAAACAGTTACCAAAAAAATGACCCTCCATGATCTTTAAATAGAGATCATGGACCAATCAGGTGTTAAGCCATAGATCAAGTGTTGTTAATACCAAGGAGAGGGTGAACCGTCGGATTATAAGTTACAAATGTACATGGTAAAGAAACACACTTTACCTAACTCTAAAGTAGACTAAGTTATTCTTAATTATTTTCTATGTGTCAGAATATCCTAACAATGTCAGTGAGATCAGGCCCTAAACCTGATGTGGGATTCTGTTTCGGATCCTTTGCAAAGGAAATAATGATAGGGGAAATAAGAAGTGTCGCTGAAGGGGGTGTAGAATGTTTATTAGTATGGCTAGTAGCAATAGGAGAATAACTAGCCTTCAAATGTGCATGAGTGACAAGTTTTCTAGATTGTGTAAGAGCACCATGTGTGGTTGAATGAGCATTGGAAACAAGGTTGAGGATTTTAGAAATATTACCCCAGGCACAATGATCATGTTTATGTCAGTTTTTAATGGGATTACAACCATCATTTGGGTCCACAAGTGTGCTAACAGGTGCAGGTTTTGGGATCTCTTGAATGTTGGGGTGAGCCTCAAGAGAAGGATTTGAATGGTTTTGATAAAAAGGAGTAATGCATGACACATTAGGGGACCATAAATTGAGGTGACCAATGGTGAAAATCTCGTGAATATCATATGAATCAACATTGAAATGGACAAAGAAATAGATCCTTTTGTGTTTTCCAAAATCCCACCAACCTAGTGGTCTATTTCTCCTTCCTCTACCTCTAACATGTGCTAAAAAATTCAAACTCATTTCTAGAAATCAAGTGCATTAATACACAAAACACACACAAAAGATGAAACCATCAACTACACATTTCACTTTTAGACTACTAATTTAACTGTTTCAGCCAAATACAAGTAATCCCTCATGTGTCTGGAAGATGAATGTACAAAATTAGGTTTGAATGGAAGAGGGCCAAGTGTTGGAATGCAACAGTTTGAACCCCAACAATTCATAACTTTGTTTTGAAAAGGCTACACTTGCATTTTATGAAATCTATTTAAAATATTTCTAGAGTTCTCCTTTATTCATCAAATAATGATTGAACTTTGCAAAAGAGGGATATTTTTATTTTCCATTTTTAATTTTGTATCAATTTATTTCGCAAAGAACTGTATTATAAATGTATAATAGTTTTCTAAGGGATACCCTCTTTTATTTTCTTACAAATTGGGTTAGGTTTTAGGAGGGTTTAATGATATGGATGAAGAGTAAGATAGATCATATTAAGACCAAGTATAGGGAGAGGACGAAATGATTTAGATTGTAATCTTTCAAGAAAACCTCATGCAACCATACATTTGCTTGAATAGTCCGAACAACAGATTCATTATAATATAAAAACATTGAAAGGCATTCACAAAAAAACTTGCAGAAGGTAGGGCGAGGCATGCAATGCCTTTGCTTTCTTTTACCACTTTTCCTTTAAAGAAATACTTTACATCTAGCTACACCCTGTGAAAACGAAAGAAAAATATGTGAATGGATGGAGCGAAAGGAAAATCTATGAAGGTATTCATATATACAAGAGTAATTAAAATTCGTTGGAAGTGGATGCAACATTTGCAGCTTTAGACATTTTAAAACCAAACTTCTTCAAAGAAAAAAAATTCATATCATTTTCCTCATAGATGAAAATTTTCAGAACTATTATTGCAAGGAGGGTTAAACCCTTTTTAATTTTATTCTTTGGAAAATGCCAAAGTGATTATAAGAATGCAAGAATTGAATTAAAGAACAGGGGAAGGAGGCACCCTCTTCCAGGTTTTTATTAAATTAATGATATGCAAACAACTCAAGATAGTGACTAGAAAATTTACAGGAGGAATAAAACAATAAGGAACGAAGAAATAAACTCTATAAATGGCCTAACACAATGAAAATTGTGTAATTAAGCATAGGGTTACCTGGTTTGTGCCAGAATAAAAACATTTTAATAATCTGAACTCCTAGATAAAAATTCGTCCTCAGACTATAAAACCTTTCAAATGACAATGAAATTTACCATTGATAGGAAAAAACCAAAAACCCCAATCCATTAAAGTTTTGGATCAGTTTTACACAATAAAATCATTAAATTCATAGGCCAAGCTTGCATTTTTCAAGGTTGAGCAATAAATGTCTAGGAACATAGGCCTATTTGAATATAACTCATAACCACATTGCTAACCATAACTCACAAAACCCTTACAATCATTTATGCATGGAAAAAATATCATATCAAATAAAGCACGTTTGCTTGGGTTACACATGTTATTGTGTCGTATAAAACATCCAAACAATATAAGAAGTCTACCACCAAAATGATATAAAATCTCTTAAAGGTCATTAATACAACAAAGATATACATATCTCATTGGTTAATGAATTTTGCAAAGTAATGATATGCACATAATATAACATAGTTGAACGTGATTGCAATATTTCAATAACATAGTGATCTGATATATCATATAACATATGTCATATAGCAACAACCATTTTCCATAACATCAAATCCTTTAACAACATATATATGTTTCATGCAATGTTTCCAATAATGTGCCATGCAATGTTCTTCTCTTTTTTCTTTTTTTCCTTCAAAAAGCCATTTTCCTATGAAAATTGTGTAATGGTATGCATGAGAAGATGTTAATAATACTTGAAATCCATTGCTTTGGAAACAAACTAAGATTTGTTTCCATGAAAATATTATGATGTAAATATAAAATATCATAATGTAATGAAGTAGACATTCTTGATTGTTAGGTGCCCGATTATCTTCATGATTCAGAGGTCCCCCCCCCCCCCCCCCCCCCCCCCCCACTACAAATGTTGCCCAGGGGGTGAATACAACCACCTAGCCCCCCCTTGGTGGGGGTTTGGGCGAAGCGCCCATGAATAAAAAATTAGATAAAAAATTTCTTTGTAAGATATTTTAATTTCATAGTCAATCTAGGTCATTCATTAAGGGGAAGATCTGATAGTAGAATTTATGTTAGTTTATGGTATTCTTCCCTAGAAGGCAACCCTAAGTGTATATGAGAGAATTGTTTTGTAGTTGTGTATTATTTTTATTCTGTGGGAGAAAAAGAGAGGAGACTGTGTGAGAGTGAAGAGGAAGTTACAATAGGTTTTTTGTAGTTTGTATCCATTTAGTTTGTTGGATAATAGAAAAGGAAGGACTAGTTGTTTCTCCATGGATGTAGCCAAAATTGGGTGAATCACGTATATGTGTGTCTCTCTTGTTTTATGCTTTTCTATGTTTGTTGTTTATGCAATATTTTATGTGCTCCATTGCTCTGTTAATTAATTTCTAAAATTTACATCGATTTCCAAGAATCTAAACATGTGCATTTTCAAGACAAGAACAATATATATCTCCAAAAATGAAACTTAGTGGTCCTCCCCTTCAATCATCATAGTAAACACATTGATGATACAAGGTTACTGGTGGTCAAATTGAGGGATTGTTGAGCATCACAGAGGCAAGAAAATTTTATAAAATTAAAGGATGTGGAGGGTGGCAGAGGAATCCTCGAAATGAGCCACATCAATCAAATGTAGAGTTTGTTTCCACCAACTTACACCCCGATAAAAAATTAACTATTTAATTTATTAATTATTAATTTTTTATTATTTAATTTTTTATGTAACTTATCCTGCAAAACCAACAAACTTAAGAATTGTATAAAAAATGGGCATCAACATTGGTGAGTGTTTAAAGGCATGCATCGCAGGGGGATCAACCATCCCAAAGGAGGGTGTGCCACTTGGGTTTTGGAATGATCAGTGATTCAAACTAGTTATGTCCAAGAGGGTGCTTGGAGCCCTAAAGAAACATGTATATTGGGTTGGCACCTTAGAAATTAGCTTGGAGGGTGCCTGGATCCTTGGAGCAACATATTTGTTGGGTTGGTACCTTGGCCATGGATGTGTAGTTACTAATGGATATTGTTTCCCATGTAGATTACAACCTTGGATCGAGGGTGACCCATGGTTGAAACTAATGAACCACGAGGTATATGTTAGGGTGTAACATGGAGATACCATAGCTATTAAGTATTTTCGTACAAGATATATGTCCATAATCACAGTGTACTTTTATATGGATTTAAGTTTTAAGAATTTTCTACTAGTATTTTGTGAACCTGTGTATAATTTCATGTATTCACATGCTTTTCTATGTCGAGTTGTGAGTTTTAGGAGGAATCTTCAATTTCAAGCGTATGAACACTTGGGTTCATTAATGCGGTTTTTTATTTGTGTACTCATATAAGTATGTTTATTGATTTCTAAATAATTTGTGAGTAAATGTGTGGTTTAATAAGAACCTTTGGGTGAAATAACTATATGTACAAACCCTGATTCTATGAATTATAGTTATATGTTGATTTAAAATCATTTACCATCAATAAATTCAAAGTTAATGTCGAAACATGGATAATATAATTATGGGTGGGCTCTAGCAGAGAGTCGAGGTTAATGATGGTAATCATGGATTATGAGTTTCTGAAAGTTTATGGATGGAATTACTAGCGAATTTAATTAATGAAGTTCTGGTTGCGGTGACACAGTGTTTCCCAGCTCAAGTCCGAAGACATTACAACAAGGGTGGGGATCATCAATTAATAACGTTTCAATCCTTCGAAGTATTTGAAACAATCCCTAGAAAATAACTCCTTGGGATTAGGCATTACCGAGCCCTTACTTCATCAAGGGAAATTTCGTTATCAACATGCCACTAATGAGCTTAACCACACTATATTTAGCCTTAAACTAAGCCACCATTGTGCTTGTTGCTATAAGTAAATCAAGTCCACCTATTAATTAATATTTCCCAACCCTTGAAATTATATTCATTATTTTCTCTCAGCTTCAAAATTTCTAAAACTAAAATCTAATGGTATATTTTCATCCCATCCAAATTTTGTATTGAAGCACTACTCCAATACCATGTTATAACACACGTAACCTCATAACTCATCTTAAGGTGATGAGTGTCATAAAAATTTTTCTTATTTCACTCATCCCAAACTCTATTTCAAAGCCTACCATGATATTCTTCTCAACAAGATCTTATCAAACAATAGAAATTTTTTCAAAATTTGAATCAACATTACCCCTGAGGGTGGTGCCTTGTTAGCAGAAGCGACCCCTGGCCATGCCATATCATTCCTCATCCTCTACATATATTTGTAATAATAATAATACATGTAAACATGTATTGGTGTAGTTATTAAGGTATCGATTCTCATGTCATTATCATAATTTATTTCCATTAGAAATACTTTTATATTCCATATGCAGAATATACATGTTTTTTTTCTTTGAGGGACTACTCATACTCAACACAGCTTGAAGAAATTTAATTCACCAAGTCACTTGTAGGAATTGACCCAGGGTGGGGAGGATAACGATCATTTCTCCTAATCACTTGAGATAAACCTAGATTACCACATCATCATCACATTAATGATTATTTTTATTGTTTAAGGTTAATATTATTATATGAAGTATTCTTACGACCATCTTTATTTTACCATTGATATATATTTTCCTTAACATTATATATTATATTATTATTTATGGTAGAGAAACCCATCAAACAAGTTGTCTCTTTGTAGATAGTTCTAGGCTTGGGAACTGTGCCAAAGCATCTAAGTAAGGATTTTAATCGAATTGGATGACCGATGCATTAAACCTTTAACACTTGTATAATCCGAATATTTTTGAGAAGTTCAAAGGGATGATTTTCATTCATAACAACATAAAAAAATTGAATTGATTTTGAAAGTGGGAAAGGGAGAAGATATATGACAATTAAACATTCATACTTAATACTTAATTAACTAGATACAATTGATGCGTGCAAAATAATTCTACAACCAAATATATGTGTGTGTGTGTGACAAAAGGAAACAATTTAAAAATGCAGAGGAACTAATTCAAATAGATTGTTAAATTAGCTAATCTCCATAATGATGATAACTTTGCAGTGGGATGCCAGGGAAGTCAATACTTAACTTAGCCTTACCCTAGATCCTATATTACATTGAATAAATGATGAAAAAAAAATATGAATATACCATAAAGATTCACATGAACACATATTTTTTTAAGAGTGAAGTCAAAATCCTTTTATTGTCTTCAAAAATTTTCAAAAGATTACAATAATGTCACTAGATTATCACAAGGGTTCAACCATTCCTACTTCAAATTACAAAATATTTATAGAGTGTAATTCAAAAATTTCTAAATCTAATACAATCCTTTACAAAATAAAATCTTATCCAAAATGTTTTGGATATATCAAACTAATACAATATACAATATATATTTTTCTAAAACTGATTTGCATATTCAACACTTTGTTCTTTGTGCTCCTTCTTTTGTTGTGTTTGCACCTAAAAATGTGTATTCAAATCCTATCGTTTTGTGTTGTTTTCTTGAAAAGATGCATTCAATTTTACTCGATAATCTTGAATAACTTGTGCCATATTTTATTGAATGGAATGGAAAATTTAATTAATTTTTTGTATGCTTCACGCATGAATGGTGAAAGGATGAATAATGGAGCAATGAAACAATTTAAATTTGGGATGGGCTTCAACAGTTTCTTTTGAATTACCATTATTGGCGCGTCAATATTTATTAATATAATGTTGGTGGGATCATTAATAACTCAACGAGAAATTACCAGGATGTTTGGTGATGGTTATTTTAGCGGGGGTGCTAGTGGCATGTTGAATTAGCAGGAGAGTTGGCGAGAAGGTTGGCAGTGAGTGGAAGCGATTTGTGGGTGGGGGTGGGATAGGTGATAAGTGGTATAAGCTGGGGGGGATTCCCATAATTCACAAGAAAGCGACATGTTTGATAAGGTGGTAATTTAAAAACAACTTTGTGGACCCCCCCCCCCCCCTCGTTATCTTTCGGGAGTGTGGAGGGTCCTGCAATTGCACGTCAGTCGTTGATCCCGACAAGTGAAATATGAACCATTAAATTGTGCTCGTCACTTAACTATTTGGCCAAAATTTTATTATTTACAAAAATAATAATATAAAACATATTTTGACACCTATTCAAAATCTAAAATTGGAATTTGGACTAGCTCACTTATTACATAGTGTAGAAAATAAATTTAATTATTTTGTTTTTAAACTTATGCATTTTAGAAAGATAAATTTCATAGGTAAAATTAATTTCCAACATCGACTCCATCTCGACACTTCTTCCCCCTGCAAGATGAAATGAACCTACAGATCCATATTCCTTCTCCTCGGGCTATGGAGTCTTTGCTGTGAAAAATCACACTTTCTCTGGAAATATAAACAATGTTAATGATGAAAAATATTACACAATATGATATGTAATGTTTCAAATACTTCCCATTTATTGGAAATGAGGAATATTCTCCTTCCAAATTCCAAATAATGAACGTATTATTTCCTTTGAATTTTGCAATGTCGAAAAGTCCCAACAATAGGTTATCAATATTTCCATGCTTTCCTCTTTCTTCTCTTCTTGCATCCCAACTGAGTACCAAGTCTCCTTGTCTGAAGTCCCTTTCTCTGGCTTTCCTATCAAATAAACACTTCATCTTGTCTTGATATTGTCGAATTTTATGTTGAACTTCATATCTGTCTTGATTTAGCTCAATAATTTGATTTATCCTTCTTGAAAAATCATCAGTCTCTTCATATGAATCCTATAAAAAATTCATGACTGAAAATGATAATTGAATAGGTAAAATAACTTATATTCCATAAATAAGTTTAAGAGGATATTTACGAGTTGAACTTTTAGGTGAAACCTTATTTTCCAATACTGCATATTTGAGATGACTATCCTAGTTTCTTTTATGAGTTGCTAACACCTTCTGATGACTTTGATTAGACTTTTGTTTGATTATTTTTCCAACCCATTCCTTTGTATATATATATATATATATATATATATATATATATATATATATATATATATATATATATATATATATATATATATATATATATATATATATATATATATATATATATATATATATTGAAAGGAAACAATTTAAAGATGCAGAGGAACTAATTCAACAAGATTGTTCAATTAGCTAATATCCATAATGATGATAAATTTGTAGTGGGATGCCAGGGAAGTTAATACTTAACTTAGCCTTACAGTAGATCCTATATCACATTGAATATATGGTGAAAAACAAAGATGAATATACCATAAAGACTCACATGAACACATATGTTTTTAAGAGTGAATTCAAAATCCTTTTATTATCTTCAAAAATTTTCAAAAGAGTACAATAATGTCACTGGATTATCACAAGGGTTCAACCATTCCTACTTCAAATTACAAAATATTTATAGTGTAATTCAAAAATTTCTAAATCTAATACAATCCTTTACAAAATACAATCTTATCCAAAATGTTTTGGATATATCGAACTAATACAATATGAAAATAGATTTTTCTAAAACTGATTTTCATATTCAGAACTCCATTCGAGGGTGTTCTTGGTAACTTCTACTTGAAAATTTGTTTTTGTTCTTTGTGCTCCTTATTTTGTTGTGTTTGCACCTGAAAATGTGTATTCAAATCCTATCGTTTTGTGTTGTTGTTTTGAAAATATGCATTCAAATTTACTCAATAATCTCGAGTAACTTGTGCCATGTTTTATCAACTGAAATGTAGAATTTAATTAATTTTTTGTATGCTTCGTGCATGAATGGCAAAAGGATAAATAATGGAGCAATGAAACCGTTTAAATTTGGGATGGGTTTCAACGGTTTCTTTTGAATTGCCATTATTGGTGTGTCGATATTTATTAATCGTATGTTGGTGGGATCACTTAATCACTCAGCAAGAAATTATCGGGAAGTTTGGTGATGGTTATTTTAGCGGGGGTGGTAGTGGCATGTTGAATTAGTAGGAGAGTTGGCGAGAAGGTTGGCAGTGAGCAGAAGTGATTTGTGGGTGGGATGGAGGGTGGGGGAGGAGGTAGGTGGTAAATTGTATAAGGTGGGGGGAGTCCCATAATTCACAAGAAAGTGACATGTTTGATAAGGTGGTAATTTAAAAACAAATTTGCGGAACACCCCCCTCCATTATCCGTTGGGAGTGTGGAGGGTTCTACAACTGCACATCAGTCGTTGATCCCAACAGGTGAAATATGAACCATTAAATTGTGCTCGTCACTTAACTATTTGGTAGAAATTGTATTATTTACAAAAATTAAAAAAAAAAAAATATTTTGATGCCTATTCAAAATCTAAAAGCAGCATTTGGACTAGCTCACTTATTACATAGTGCAGAAAATAAATTTATCTATTTTGTTTTTAAACTTATGCATTTTAGAAAGATAAATTTCATGGTAAAATTAATTTCCAACATCGACTCCATCTTGACACTTATTCCCCCTACAAGATGAAATGAACCTACAGATCCATGTTCCTTCTCCTCGGGCTATGGAGTCTTTGCTGTGAAAAATCAAACTTTCTCTAGAAATATAAACAATGTTAATGATGAAAAATATTACTCAATATGATATGTAATGTTTCAAATACTTCCCATTTATTGGAAATGAGGAGTATTCTCCTTCCAAATTCCAAATAATGAATGTATTATTTCCTTTGAATTTTGCAATGTTGAAAGGTCCCAACCATAGGTTATCAAACTTTCCATGCTTTCCTCTTTCTTCTCTTCTTGCATCCCAACTGCGTACCAAGTCTCCTTGTCTGGAGTTCCTTTCTCTGGCTTTCCTGTAAAAAAAAATACTTCATCTTGTCTTGATATTGTCGAATTTTATGTTGAACTCCATATCTGTATTGATTTAGCTCAATAATTTCATTTATACTTCTTGAAAAATCATCAGTCTCTTCATATGAATCCTACGAAAATTTCATGACTGAAAAGGATATTTGAGTAGGGAAAATAACTTATATTCCATAAATAAGTTGAAGAGGGTATTTACCAGTTGACCTTTTAGGTGAAACCTTATTTTCCCATACTGCATATTTGAGATGATTATCCCAGTTTGTTTTATGAGTTGTTAACACCTTCTTGATGACTTTAGTTAGATTTTTGTTTGATTATTCTGCCAACCCATTCCCTTGTAGATAATAAGGAATTGACTGATGCAAATCAATCTGATATTTTTTGAAAAAATTCAATCATATTAATGTTGTGAAAAGCTTTAGCATTATCTGTAACTATTTTTCTTGGACAACCAAACCTAGACAAAATTTTTTCTTCAATAAGTTTCATCACTATTATTTTTATTGCATTCTTGACAGGGATAGTTTCTACCCACTTTGTGAAGTAATGCGTTTCTGTGAGTATCCTTCTGTGTTGATTACTTGGAGAAGGAACTGTTTCACCAATAAAATCTAGTCCCCACTGCAATAAGGGAGCTTCAAATGAAACTGGAATAAGGGGTAGAGCAACTAATCTTTGTTTTCTTGCAAAAATATGACAAGGAAGGCAAATTCTCACCTTTGATCCAACCCGTGTAAAAAAATGTGGCCAATAGCATCCTTCTCTAAGTATTTTGTGTGTTGTTTCTTATTAAGCATAATGACCTCCACAGACTCCTTCATGAAATTGTTCAATCACTCCTTCTGTTTCATTTTCAGTTAAACATAATAAGAGGATATTTAATGGATCTTTCCAACACATATTGGAATTTAATATACAATATTTCATTGCTCTGAGCTTAAGATACCTACATTAATTTTGGGTGAACTGAACATGATATTTAAAATCAGGAAATAAATGAACAATGTCTTTATATCAATCAAAAAATATAAAATTTTCATCAATATGCAGTGGAAGTGGTAATGAACTGGAAGAATGTTCTTATGGATTGTTCTCCTCTGAAACTTGCATGATTGAGTTGATGCCCAAAATTTTACAATTTGATTATGCCAAAAAATTAGCTATACCTTGTCCTTTTACCAGCTTTGTAGGTTTGATATATAGATCAAACTCCGGGATCTTAGCAATCCATATTCCCATCTTTCCATCTGTATCAGGCTGAGTCAAATATGTCTTTACTGCATTGTTAAGCACATAATAAATTATAGGAGAATGCATAACATAAATCCTAAAAGCCTTCAAAGGTTGTACCAAAGCATAAGCTTGTTTTTCTATTATGCCATATTTTAATTTTGCATCCCTCATAAATTTTCTAAAGAAAGAAATTGGTTTCTCATGTTGGTCTTAATTTTTCCGCAATAAAACTATTTTTATTATAGTGTTTGAAGCAAAGGAGAAAATAATGAAAAGTTTGGAATAATCAGGACAGACAAGTACTAGTTCTTTAGAAATTTATTTTTTGATATGAGAAAAAGAGAATCTAGCTTGTGTGGTGTAGAAATTATACAAACATATGTATATCAATGGATTCAATCCTGTCTAACAATGTACTAAATCTAGATACTGAATCCTTCTACAAATCAATTGTGGAAATTAAACACAATCGCCAATCACATTAATTAAAGAAAGAATCAAATCAAACCACAACAAGATTTCTCGGGGAAATATTACTGCTCAAAACCCCTCTATCATATATTTTATATTCCACAAGGAATCATGAAACAATTACAATGCACTCTTCTCACAAGAGTCTCCTACACTCTCACAACTGTCTCACACTGTCCTGGACAAAAGTAGCCAACACTTAATCATTTCTCAGCCTATAAACAACCCGCCTTTCTTGCGCAATTCCTGATGAATGCAATCCCTATTATTTAGGAATTTTGGCCCTCCAAAACTGGGTAAGGATCATGGGCAATCCAATGGATTTCTGGTTGCATGTGGGAAACCTAATAATCACACAATTGATAGTTAACATCCCTTTAACCTTTGTCTCAACTGGGTCGCCATTGGACCTGACATGCATGTAGCTATTAATAGTAAATAATCAGTTGCATGGCAGATCACTGATTCTGAATTAAATAATATTTAATTCACTTGATCTCTCACTAGTGCAACAAACAGTCACAACTAGTCCAACTGACTCTAACTCAACTAACTGAGTTAATTGGTTACTCATGCATTAAACTAATGCACCAACTGCAATTCGAACTCCATAACTAATAGAATTAATCTACATGCCTCACCAACTGCCCTCAACTCGAAATACATGAGCTAACTTAGTTTATCACACTCAGTTAACTATTACAAGTGATCATGAGATAAGATTACATTTTATTTTGCAATTTAATTAATGGAAAATTAAATTAGACACTGCACCAAATTAATTAATTAATTTGGACTTCACACTAATGTATCGCTAGGAACTCTTGGTCCCACACTAGTGTGTGTGCTACAATTTCTTGTTGGACTCAACACTCTCTCTCAACAAGAAATGGATTATCTACCACCCTGATCCTACCTCTATGGTATTAAAATTTTCTCCTGGCGACCGCCTTCGTCAAAATATCTGCATCCTAATATTCCCTGGGAATGTACTTAAGTAACATAATGTGCCTCTGAACACAATCTCTGAGATGGTGGTACCAGATGTCTATGTGCTTGGACCTATCATGGAATGCCGGATTAACTGAGAGTTTAATGCAACTCTGGTTATCACAATGTATCACAGTCGAATCCATCTGAGAACCAAACAAACCAACCAAGATATTTCTCATCTAGATGGCCTCACATGCAACTTGAATTGCTGCCATGTACTCTGACTTAGATGAACTGAGTGCCACAGATCTATGCTTCCTGATGTACCAAGAAATGGTTGTCAATACTATGCTGAAGATCCCTCTTGATATTCTCTTTTTGTCTTATGGACTGCCTCCCCAATCTGCATTTGTGAAGACTTGAAGCTTCATTCCCTCTGTCCGTCTGTACCATAATCCATACTCTGTAGTGCCCCTGAGATATCTCAAAAAATTCTTCCCTACCTTCCAAAAGAGCTTGGTCAACTTAACCATAGCTTGAATCAACTGGTTAACTGCGTAGCAAATGTTTGGTCTGGTGTTCACCAAGTACATCAGTGAACCCACTGGTTTCCTGTAGATAGTGGCATCCACTACTTATCCTAAAGTAGCATCCTCTTTCCTCCAATTTCCTGGAAGAGGAGTTTCCATGGGTTTACAGATCTCCATGTGAAACTTTCCCAATATCTCTTTGGCATACTTGCCTTGAGAAACAAAATTTCACCATCCCGCTGCCATATTTCCAAACCAAGGAAATAGTAAAGGAGTCCCATGTCCTTCATTTTGAACTACCTTGCAAGATACTCCTTGCATGAAGTTATCAGATGCTCATCACCTGTAAAAATTAGATCATCAACATAAAGTACAATAATCAAGATCTTATCATTAACCACAATCTAGTATAGGTTCGCATTAGCTTCACTTTTGGTGAAACCCAACCCGGTGAAATAACTGTCAATCTGAGTGTACCAAGCACGAGGTGCTTGCGTCAGCCCATACAATGCTCTCTTGAGTTGACACACATGTGACTCACTGTCAAATATATCTAAACCTTATGGTTGCTCTATTTATACTTCCTCCTCAATAAATCTATTGAGAAACACAATTTTCACATCCATCTGATGAATGCGCCACCCCATATGCACCGAGAGTGCAAGGATAGATCTAATGGAAGAGTAACTCGCGACTGGTGTGAAAGTCTCTTCATAGTTGATCCCCTCAACTTGTGAGAATCCCCATGCCACAAATTTGGCCTTGTACTTCTCCACACTCCCATCCACTACTTTATTCACCTTATATATCCATCTAGATCCAACCACTGATTTTCTAACTGGTCTTGGGACAACTTCCCATGCACTGTTCTTGACGATGGAGTCATACTCCTCTACCATAGCATCAACCAAAATTGGTTTTTGCACTACTTTCTAAAAGGAAGATGGTTCGGTCACAATACACTTGCTCGTAAGAGCCATGTATTCAGTAAAACTATCTAGAGACTATCTCTATCTACGCAGTGAAATAGGGGCTCCTACATTCTCTACCGTATCAAGTCTCAATCTGTCAGCTTTCGTGGTGCGCCTTCTACCAGTTCTGGTGGAGGGCTCTGCATGAGTGTTTTCTACCACTACATGATCCTCCACATGTGGTTGCTCCACATATTCAGGTTCATTCTTTGGAACCAAGAATTCCTCCTTTGCATGCAAATCCATCTCCCTCTCAAGGGATAATTGCATGGATTTCTCCTCATCAAATTTTATGTCTCGTCTCACAACAGTCATTCTGTTGTTTGGAAAATACATCCGATATTTGTGGGGAGTATCAGTGTACCCCAAAAATATCCCAATCTCAATTTTTGTTTCGAGCTTCTTCCCGGCGTCTTTGGTCACGTGCACATAAACAAATGAGCCAAAAATCTTAAAATGTGAAACATCTGGTTTCTTACCAGTAAAAGCCTCTTCTGGTGTACTCATGCCAAGTATCCGATGAGGACAACGATTTTGCACAGATATTGTTGTGTTGCAATATGCCTCTGCCCACAGATGCAACAGTAGGCCCTCATCATGCAACATCGCTTGTGCTGCACCCATAATTGTTTTGTTCTTTCTTGCCGTGACCCCATTCTCCTGTGGGTTATGAGGCACAATAAAATCTCTCTGAATTCCTTCTTTTATTTAGAATTTATTGAATTCATTGGAGATGTACTCACCACCATTGTTGCTCCTAAGAGCCTTCACATGCTTCCCCATATCTTTCTCCACCAGTGCTTTGAACTTAAGAAATTTTGAGAACGCCTGATCTTTCTTCTACATGAAGTAGATCTAGCACTTTCTAGAAAGGTCATCAAAAAGTATCACATAGTACTTATGATTTGTTGTCGAAGCAGTAGATAATGGTCCAAACACATCTGAGTGAAATCTCTCAAGGAATTTCGAGGCTCGGTTCTCCTTCTCAAGAAAAGTGGCCTTTCCATACTTCCCCATAGTACATCCATTGCATGTGTCTAACTGCGCAAGAGTACCCTTGGGAATACCCATAGAAATATGTTGCTTGACCTTCAAGGCTTCGTGGTGTAGATGGCCCAATCTCCTGTGCCATAACTCACCCTCATCTCGCTCACCAATTTTTCTGCCTTACCCATCAATGCTGTGCAGCCATATACATCAATTTTATAGAGATTATTCACACGAATTGTAATTTTCTAGGCTTTTCCTGTTGTTTTGTGTCGCAGGAAATATTTCCCTTCACTGAAAACAACATCATAGCCTCTATCCTCCAACATTACGACTGCGACTAAATTTTTCTTCAAGCCTGGTACATGCATTACATATTTTAATTGAAAGGGTTTACGTGAATGTCTCTGGAACGTAACTACACCAATCCCTATAACACTTTACCGCCCATCATCACCTATTTCGATATGCATGTGGAGGTCCTTCTCCTCCAAGCTACTGAAAATTTCTTTGTCTCCCGTCATGTGAAAGGATGCACCACTATCCAAATACCACACTGATTCCATTGCACTTAACACCATGCATGAAATGAGCGAGAATTCAAGCTCAAATTGCGAGTCCAAATCCTCACCAACTACAGATCCTGAAGACTTCTTGTTGTTCTTCTTTTATGGAAAATTAGTGGCATAATGTCCATGCTCATGACAGGGAAAACACTTCACTCTGGACATGTCACGCTTCTTGGAATCTTTGCCGGACTCATATTTGGAATGGAATTTATTTCCTTTCCCCTTATTCTCCTTGGAAACCAAAGCGAAATATTCTTCATCATCATGCTTAGGTGAGGATCCATCCCTAGTATTCTGCCTCAATTCTTCTTGCACCAAATCCGACCAAAGTAGTTCCCAATCTAGAAGATTTTCCCTTCCATTGACAGAGTCCTGATAGTTATGCCAACTCTTGGGAAGTCCTAGAAGAGCTAGGCTCGCCATGTAATCATCTACGACAATAATTCTGATGCTCCCAAGCTCATCCCAGCATTGGAAAAACTTTGCTAAATTTTTCGGCATAGTGTTTCCTTTCTCCATTTTGATTCTCCTGAGCTTGTCCTTCAGTGCCAATTTTCTATGATCACTACTGCTCTGAAATAGATCCATCAAATATTTCCACACTGCATATGGTGTCGCTTTTCCATGGAGACTTGAGACAATGTGGTCTCATACTCCAATAGTATCCTCCTTGCCTTTGCAACCTTCTTTTTCTAAGCATCAAGATTTGCAGCATCTGCTATAGCGGGTTTGGGAACATCATTATCAATGAATTATTTCAACCCATTATCCTCAATACTGCCTCCATCATGTATTTACACACAATATAGTTAGATCCTCCCTCAATTTCATACTCCAATATCAAGCCATTGAAATCCATTCCGATCCTGATTCGCTTGTCGCACCAATAATACTTTTACAAATTCAAATTCTATTTAGTCACAAACTCAGCTTCTCTTCCACTATAGTGATTTCCTGTGCTCTTATACCATGTAGAAATTATACAAACATATGTATATCAATGGATTCAATCTGATCTAATAATATACTAAAGCTAGATATTGAATCCTTCTACAAATCAATTGCGGAAATTAAACACAATTGCCAATCAAATTAAGAGAAGGAAGAATAAAATCAAACCACAACACAGATAATTTCTCGGGGAAATATTACTGCTCAAAACCCCTTTATCATATATTGTATGTTCCACAAGGAATCATGAAACAATTACAATGCACTCTTCTCACAAGATTCTTCTGCACTCTCACAACTGTCTCACATTATCCTGGACAAAAATAACCAACACTTAGCCAATTCTCAGCCTCTAAATAGCCTGCCTTGCTTGCACAATTCCTGATGAATGCAATCCCTATTATTTAGGAATTTTTTCCTTCCAAAACTGTGCAAAGATCATGGGGAATGTAATGGATGTCTGGTTGCATGCGGGCAACCTACTAATCACACAAATGATAGTTAACATCCCTTTAACCTTTGTCTCAACTAGGTCTCCACTGGAATTGACATGCATGCAACTATTAATAATAAATCATCTATTTCATGGCAGATCACTGATTGTGAATTAAATAATATTTAATTCAATTGATCTCTCTCTAGTGCAACACATAGTTACGACTAGTCCAACTAACTCTGACTCACCAAACTGAGTTAATTGATTACTCATGCATTAAAATAATGCACCAACTGCAATTCGAACTCCATAACTAATAGAATTAATCTGCATGCCTCACAAACCACCCTCAACTCGAAATACATGAGCTAATTGAGTTTATCACACCCAGTTAACTATTATAAGTGATCATGAGATAATATTACATTTTATTTTCCAATTTAATTAAGGGAAAATTAAATTAGACACTGCACTAAATTAATTAATTAATTTGGCCTTCACACTAATGTATCGCTAGGACCTATTGGTCCCACGCTAGTGTGTGTGTTTCAATTTCTTATTGGACTTCAACACATGGTCCATTTGAATTCATTATCTTTCTTGAGCATATTAGTAATGTATTTGACAATTTCAGCATAGTTAGGTATAAATATTCCTAAAAGCATTATCCTCCCTAAGAATGAATGAATTTCTTTCTTATTTCTGGGCAGACTGATAACCTGAATAGCTGAAACTATTTTAGGGTCAATTGTAACTCCTTCCTTTGAAATTATATACCCTAACATTTTCCCTTCCCTCATGGAAAACAATGATTTTTTATTATTCAGAGAAACATTGAATTTTCTACATCTCTGAAAAAATTTCCTCAAATGTTTGATATGTTTTGCATTAGACTCAAAAAATACTATCAAATCATCAAGGTAAATAACTATGAATTTGTGTACCTTACCAACAAATTCCAAATCCATAGCTCTTTGAAATGTTGCACCAACAATAATGAGACCGAAAGGCATTTTAGCATGCATGAAGGTACCCCACGGAGTTGTGAATGTTGTGTTTTCTCTATCTTCTTAGCTGACCAAAATATAATTGTATCCAAAAAAACCATCCAACATTAAGATCTTGTCAGAACGCCATATTCCTTGAAGCAATTATATTTTTGGTAATGGATAATTATCTTTCAATGACAACTTATTCAGGTTTCTAAAATCGACACACAGTCTTATTTCTCCATTATTCTTCTTAACAGGCACCAGGTTAGCTATCCATTCATAATATCTTAAAGGAAAAATAATTTCTGCATCCAACAAATTCCTTAATTTTTTCTCAATAATAGGAAATAAAATTGTGTTAATCCTTCTCATTTTTTTTGAAATGGTTTAGCTCCTGGTTTGAAGGGAATTTTATGCTCAATAACAGTTGTGTCATAAGTCTTCAAATATTTCTATGACCATGCAAACACATCTTTGTATTCTTTAAACAAATTGACCTATCTTTCTCTTATGTCTTGTGGCAAATTGAATGATATTTTAACATTTCTTATTTCCTCTGTAGTACCGATATTACACTCTTATATATCTTCATGTTGTGAATTTAATAATGAAGATTTTGATACATCATTTTGATCAAACAATTTTTCAAGAGGAACTAATTCCTTTGGAATTTGATTATTTGGCAACTGAATGATATCATGATCAATTATTTTTTGTTTGAATTTCATATATGAATCAATGACATTTTATTTTACTTCATCATTGTTTTCTTCTTCAACATGTAAGCCAAAAAATTTATCAATGGCCTGCAAAAAATTATTCAATTATTCATCATCTTCAAAAACTTGCCAGTGCCTTAAATTATCTCAGATGGAAGGTATGTACTTCACTTCAATCTGATACTGTAATTGCAAAGGATCTTATATTTTGAAATTGCTTGCAGAAATTGCTAAAGAATCTGCATGAATATTATCATATCTCGGAATTGATGAAATATTGAAAGACTAAAAATAATTTTCCACACAACCACATATTTCATTCTATAAGATCTCAGTCTAGGATTTTTTTTTTGATAGAGATTTCTAATATGTTATACTATCAATTATGAATCACCAAATACTGCTAGATTTTGTATGTTCAAACTTTTAGCTAAATATAATCCCAAAATTAAAGACTCATATTCTGCCACATTATTAGTGCCTTCAAAATCTAACTTAAAGGATCGAGTGATGTTCTTCCTTTCGGGTGAAATTAGTAAAATTACTGCTCCATCTCCATCCTTAGAAAATTCTCCATCAAAATACATTTTCGAAACATCACTATTTGAAATCTGAGGAATGTTTATAGTGTCTTCAATTGTGGTTTTTGGATTACACAGATCATTTGTAGCCAAAGTAAAACACCCTAAATCTTGATCAATAACATATATAATATGGTTTAATGCTTGATTACCTTTATAGACAGTCTTTATAAACAATATTTTGCTACATAGCCTTAAATTTTCACCTCCGTAAACTGGGATTGTAGCATAAGACATATCCATTCGTAAGCTTCCTCCAATCTTAGCACAACAAGATCTTGATAATAGTATACCAAAATTAGGATGAATGTTTGTGACTACTATATCCAGTACTATGCCCTTCATAAGGATTTGAGCAAGAGTGACAACTAAATATTTGATTAATCCCAAGCATGGTACTTTCTTAGAATCAAATGTGCACAAATCATGATAGGGCTTGGTAGTTTGAAACTAAATTTGGTCCATGATAACATTAGGCATCTAAATCTGAGAAGCACCAGAATCTAGCATACAATTGTACAAAATACAATCATGAAATTTTAATGTAACATAGAAAGGTGGCACACTTTCATCTATCGTGTCTGAACTAGGCCCAAAAACTATCGAAGGCTTCTCATCATGTAGGCTAATCAAATATCCTTCAACATCTACACTTGAAGATTGCATCCATTTAGAAACTTTTTGTTTATAACGTGGATTCCTTGAAAATTTAGATAGGGAATTGGAATCTTTACCCTTTCTAATTCTCTTTCAACATTGAAGTCAGTTGGAACATATTTTTCTATAATTGATTGCTCCTGTGACTAATTTTGAGGTTGAACATATATATGGAATTTCAAAAACTTTATATTGTGAGACATCAAAGGTAACCTTTTTTACAAGTCTATCAGGGCCTTGTCTGTGTCTCAATTCATATCTTCTATTCAATTTAGCAAACGAGAAACTCAGAAAAAGCCAGATATTTGGAAATTTTAGAGGATTCCTTATTCTGAGTAAGAGGTCGATTTTTATTGATGGGGGAAATAGAATTTTCATATGATTGGTGATCAAAATATTTAATATCATTTGTCACAACTGGACTACTTCTTCGGGGTCTTGATCATCAATCATTAATCGGGGTTGGATTTTCTAGCCATTATTTGGTCCTTGCAAAATTTGTAGCTGAAAATGTATTTTGAATTGTGTTTGAGGTCTATTTACATTTTTATGAGGTACTATAAGATAAGTTTCCATTATTGATATTCAAGTGGATATATTTCTCAATAATAAAGTTATTTCAAAAAAAAATTGTTCCTCTTATTTATTCTTTGATGATGAACTACTTTCTTCTTTAGCTTTCATTCTCCCTTCAAATTTTTTTGCCATGGATTTCAATTTAGGATATGCTGACATGTTAACTTCTACCTCAATTGCATTGGTATGCATATGTAATATTCCTAATTTAGCTTTTAGCTAATTAGAATATTAAATTTTGTCTTCCTTAATTAATAGATGAATAAGAGGGTAGAGGGACCCATAAATCCCTTTAGTAGTATAAAACCACCTCACCAATGTGAAAGTGGAACAATGCAGTAGTGGAGGGGGCCAAGAGGTCATGTGAAAAACATTCAAGGAGGAGGATATGGACCAAGAGAGAAACACATTTATGATGTGGGCCCAAGGGTGTGAGGATTCCATAAGTATAAAAAAGGGGTGAATGCATCCATAGAGATCATTTTGGATTATTATTATTTTCTTGTCATTCACGACTTGAGCATGCTTGAGCTGTTTAGATGAGTCTATAGTGTTGTTTAGCACAAGGGTCTCTTCGAGTGGAGATCCCAAACTCATCTTCAGGGGACTTTGAGTGCATACCCAGGAGAGGATTCTTGTTATCCATGTGAGCTTATCTCATCATTCGACATTCATGCCAGTTGCAAACCCTCTAGTGCTGTGCAGTCACTCAGTGACTTATGCAGTCCAATAGAAGAGTTCATCAGAAGAGAGTGAAATTCCATAGAATTTTTTCTTGGAATCCATTGAAGGGATCAACCCTTCAATATTTTGGCATGGGAGTACTTGTAGCTACTCTATCTTTCAGTTCAATGCATAGTTCTGCATACCCAATAGTTATGCATTGCAAACCCTAGGAGGGTGATTTTACGATGTCAGCCAATCCGAAAATACTTTCTGGATTATTTTCGGTTTTTTCCATATAGTTCGGATTCTAACTCCTGGATTTTTCTGAGCATCAGAGCATCCTCATCTACACAGTCCTATTCACCTAGAAGTAACATTTTCAGTAGGGTAGCACAGATGAAGAGCTCCAACATTGTAGTAGAGAGCAGTGTTTTCAGTGGGAGAGCTTGAGGCCATTCTAGCCCGCTTTTTCCGTCTTGAGTGCCATCTATTTTAAGGCACTATTGTATTGTTTTCACCTCCATATTAATAAAATGGCTCAGCCGTTTTTTTTTTTCCAGTTTATTTCCATATTGCTATAGTTTCCAGTTTATTGTGTTTTGTATTACTATATTTTCCTATTTGGAATATTAAAGTGGTATCGTAGCTCATAGACTTGGCTCAACTTGTGGAAAAACTGGTCTATGAGACCCGAAGATAGAGAATACAATACAGACTAGACAAGGAGATATAAAAATAGAGAACACTGAAATTTGATGGAATAAAAAGTGATGGTTTTGCATTGGATGTTTCGGCAAAATGAAGATGAATCTCGAAAATCTGAGACACAGGTTTTTTACAGAACTGAACAATTTTGTTTCTCTTCATGCAGTTTTTCCAAATTCGGTCTATATTGAGAGAAACGAATGGTTCTCCAAGAGATACAAAAATAAAATACACAGAAATTCATTGGGATAAAAGTGACGATTTTGCGTTGGATGTTTCGGGTACATTAAGATGAATCGCGGAAATTTGAGACATGGGTTTTGTGTAGAAGGGACCAATTCAGTTTTTTTATGTGAGCAGTATTTCCAAATTCAGTCTGGATTGAGAGAAACAAAAGGTTCTCTGCAGACGATTTTCTCATATTTGCTGTGGTGGCCATTTTTCGAATTCTTCTAATTGCAATACCATATTCAACTTGTTTCAGAGTTCACATCTGACAAAGAAAATTGTGTTCTGATGGAGGAGGATAAAGGAAGTCTCCAATGGCAGAAGAAGGTTATATGAAGGATTTTTGCAATCTTCTCCTCAGATCAGTGCAGGATCTCACTAGAGTAATAAGGGAGATGAGAATAGAAAGGGAAATCCCATGGGGGTTTCAGAATGGAGAAAATTTGGGTACTTCTCACCATTGGACTGAGCAACCAGTGGTGCCACAAGTCTCACAACATCCCACTATAACCACTTTCTTAGTAATGGAGACAGGAGAATTCTGACCTCAAGAGCCGTAGGAAAATCACTACGGTGATTATTTCACAGTGTACCAATCTCATACCTAGGATTTCAGAGATATCTGACTTTCCAGGAATTTTTCCATATTAAGGATAACCGAAGACCTCGTAGTTATAACGGAGGAAGAGGGTACACATAGGGAAATTACCTGCAACATACTATGGGTAGAATTTTTATACCTACTTTTGATGGGTCATCAAAGAGTACGAAAAAGACTTTGGAGGAGACAGATGAACATACACTCGTTGATGAGACACCACCCATTGTTGAGGTACCCATTGATGGGGTATGTGGGGTTGTGACCGAGTTCTCTGATGATAACAATGCATCATAGGTTGATGAGGTGTCGGGAGACAACTCCACCATTTTTCAGGAGCCGATAGGTACATATGCCTCTAGGTTTATGGCAGAATTGTCGGATGACAATCACATGCAGCTGACTAATGAGCATGCCTTGCATGTTGGAGTATCTATGGAGGAGGGTGTGCAACCATCCTTTGGGCTAGCCCTTGAGGAGGCGCTAGGATATTCATAGGTATTGGACGATGGTCACACACAATAGTGCCATTAGTTTCAGGTCGACCTTCTATCTTTGAAGGTGAAGGCCACATTAGTACGAGAGGCTATCCTACAGCAGAATGAGGAGCTGGAGCGCATGAGAGTGGTTTGTGTCGAGTCAGCAACAAATTTGGTCCATATTGGGGAATTTTTGCATTCCCTAATGGTGTAATTAGAGGGCACATTGGAGTGTCAAAGCACCCCCCTTCAGGGAAACATCGATAGGGTGCAACCATTAGGGGAATTTTGAGGTCTAAATGGGCCTCTTAAGAAAATGTACAACCAAAATAAACTTTATAAGAACCACTAGGATTCAAGATGATGATGTCAACCATGGAGGATGATTCACCAATTTTGGAGTAAAAAAGTTAAAAGAATAAAAATAATAAAATAATAAAACTATTTTTTCAACTTGTATTTTCAACTTATCTCCCTAAGTTTTTACTCAAATTTCGAGCAGGAGTACTCGTTGGATGCACAATTTAATTTATCATCCAAGGAGTACCCATGTTGCATACTTTCGATTAACTCTCCTACACGAAAAATGAGAAGTACATGAAAAAATGTGACTACAATCACGTTTTTCATGTATTTCTCATTTTTTGCGTAGCAGGGTACATCGAAAGTATAAAACATGGGTACTCCTTGGATGAGAAATTAAATTTTGCATCCAATGAGTGTTTCCACTCGAAATTTGAGTAAAAACTTAGGGAGATAAGTTTAAAATATGAGTTGAAAAAATAGTTTTATTATTTTATTATTATTTTATTCTTTGTTCCCTTTAAAATTTGATGATGTAATCTAATATTATTTTATTATTTCCACTATTATTTTATAATTTCCTTAGGAGGCCCATTTTAGACCTCAAAATTCCCCTAATGACTCACACAAGGGAGGGATTATTCTACATGCAGGGATTCTTGCATTTGATTCTTTTCTCGAGGTTGGATAATGAGAGGTGTGAGCTGGTACCCCATGGAGCATGCTAGGCAGCTGGATACATCCATGGCCACATTTCAGCAGAGTCCATAGACTACCAGAGGGAAACAAGGGCCAGATTATTGTTGGGATCTAGGTGGGATTTCCCATCACATGATAGAGTCGGTAGGTGATGGTAGTCATGGCACGATGGGTTTTATGTTTGGGCGCAAACACATTTTCAAATCTCTATCAGAGCCCCAAAAATCCCTAGTGACAAGATGGTTCAAAAGGAGGGTACACCCTTTTCAGGAGTTATCTCAGCATATCGACCATGCATGGAGTCACTAGGTGATTTGCCTACTTTGGTAGGAGCTGGTCGGAGGAGGTGACATTGGCAGGCCACCAGACATGGCAGTACGTAGAGACGATGCTCTCTCATGGGTATATGGTACACTTGAACTATGGAGGATAAGAGTAGTGATTTCATTGTCACTGGCATGTGAGGAATCGGGTCACTCTAATCCTTTAGAGCAGATGGGGAGATGTATCCCACCTCATGGGTGGTTTACTAGCAGAGTGGTGGATATTTTTGCCCATGTAGGATACTATACGGTACATGATGGTATAGCCGTAACCGATGGTATCTGATGGTGTACAAGGGCAGGTTGCATCATACAGTGGCATGATGAGGAGTGCAAAGACACTTGGTGGTATGAAGTGACCCATGATACGACGAAGCAGGCACTTGGAGTGTTGCCTCTAAGGGGACTTATGGAGAGGGGCATTAGGTGTGCCCTGGGATGCAACTCACCTATGATTGATGAGGATATTTTTGAGCATCTGGAGACACCACATTTAGTAGAGACATGGCTATGAGGGTGTTATCGACAGATCCGAGGCAGAGGGAGCCAAGAGATCATGTGAACAACGCAGTCAAGGAGGAGGATATGGACCAAGAGAGCAGCGTATTTATGATGTGGGCCCAGGGGTGTGAGGCTTCCATAGGTATAAGAAATGGGTGAGGGTAGCCATAGAGATCATTTTGGATTACTATTATTTTCTTGTCGTTCACGACTTAAGCACACTTGAGTTGTTTAGCTAAGTCTGCAATGCTGTTTAGCACGAGAGTGTCTCTGAGCAGAGATCCAAACCTCATCCTCAGGGGACCTCTATTTCCTACTCATCATATAATTCTTAGTTTCCATGTGAGTTGATATCATCATCCAGTATTCAGGTGAGTTGCAGACCCTCTAGTGTTGTGTAGTCACTCAATGACTTATGCAGTCCAGTAGCAGAGTTCATCAGAAAAAGGTGAAATTCCATAGCATTTCTGTTTGGAATCCATTGAAGGGATCATCCCTTCAATAGTTGGGCTTGGGAGTACTTGCAACTATTCTATATTTAAGTTTAGACTATGTTCTGCATACCCAACGGTTATGCATTACAAACCCTAGGAGGGTGATTTTCCGAGGTTAGCCAATCTGGAAATCCTTTCTGGGTTATTATGGGTTTTTTCCATATAGTCCGAATTCTAAATCTTGGATTTTTCTGAGCATCATAGCATCCTCATATACATAGTCCTATTCACCCAGCATCGCAACATAGAGCAATGTTTTCAGTGGGAGAGCTTGAGTCCATTCCAGCCCGCTTTTCCTCGCTTGACTGCCATCTATTTTGAGGCATTGTTGTATTTCTTTCACCTACATATTAATAAAATGGCTCAGATGTTCTGTCTATTTTTATGGTTTTTTTAGTTTATTTCCATATTGCTATAGTTTCCATCTTATTATGTTTTGTATTACTATTTTTTCCTATTTGGAATATTACAACATATATGCTAAGGTTTCAATTTTTTTTCTCTGGGCATTACAATAAAGTCATCATCAAAATATTTAGGAAATCTAACTTTAGCTGCAGTGACTAGGGCTTTACAATCTGGTGGCATCTTATTGAAAATATTATTAAACCTTTTGATAAATTCAGCAACAAGTTCACCAAGATTCCTCTTCAAATCTTCAAACTTCGTTAAGTAATACAAATGATATTTTTTAATCCCCCATTGATTTTTGAATATATTTTTTAATTCATTCCATGTATTTATATAATTTGCTTGTAATTTCATGAACCATATTCTGACATTTCCCTCTAATGATTGGAAAAATAGTCTCATATAAACATCTTCATGTTCAATGTTCATATTGTCTTCAAAGTCAAGAAATGTAGCCAAATGATCTTCTGCAGATGGTCTTGTGTCTCCATTAAATCTAGGCAAATGTTTCAAATATCCTATGGAAAATCATGAATTTTATTTGTTGGTGGAAGTACTAATGATGCATACTAAGTTGTCATAATAGGCCTAAATCCATCAATCTAATACTATGGTAAAACTACTTGTTTAGGAGATACAACTTTAGAAGAAGATGATTAATCTAGAACTGTAGGATTTTGAAGAAACAGAGGATGAATGACTATATTTTGGACTTCACGAACTATCTTTTCTTGATATTCAAAATATAAAGGATTAATATAAATCTTAAGTTCCTCTTCAGGCTTGTCAGAATTGGATTGATAAGTATGTATAACATAGGAAATAAAATCAATAGGTTTAAGTTCAGGGAAATCAATTCCAAGTTCTTCTTATGTCTCAGATGCTTTTAAAAGGGAGATAGGAATCTCAAAGGATTCAAGTTGATGAACTAATAATGCAAATTGAAGATCTACTCCTTTAAAGAGGAGTTATAACACTTTAATTGGTAAATCTAATAATTCAAAAGGGATTGAGATTGATTGAAAAGGATCATGTCGTGAGACTGCTTCACGTGGAAGAGAAGCAAAAGTAGAAATGGAAGTTTTCTGATCTACATCTAAGAGATGCAATTATCACAAGTCTCTATGGATCTGATTATGGAGAGAAGAGCTAAGGATATGAATGAGATCTGGTATGCCTGCATGAAGCCAGATTTAATATGTGAAGTTTACAGGTGAAATAGTTTAGCCTCCTAACCTCTTATTCACCATTAAGTGGTAAGTCTAACCGTTGTCCCAGGGAAATAAATTCCAACTTCATTCCCCGACAATGATGCCAATATGATGTTGTCTCTTTATAGACAGTTCTAGGCTCGAGAATTGTGGCAAATCATCTAAGTAAGGGTTTTAATTGAATTGGATGATCAATGCATTAAACCTTTAACACTTGTATAATCCAAATATTTCTTAGAAGTTCAAAGGGCTAATTTTCATTCATAACAACATAAAATCTTTGAATTGATTTTTAAAGTGGAAAAGGGAGAATATATATGACAATTAAACTTTCATACTGAATACTTAATTAGCTAGATATAGTTGATGTGTGCAGAAGGATTCTACAACCAATCACACACACACACACACACACACACATATAAGATTATGCAAGGAAACAATTTAAAGGTGCAGAGGAACTAATTCAAACAGACTGTTCAATTAGCTAGTCTCCATAATGATGCTAACTTTGCAGTGGGCTGTCAGGGAAGTTAATACTTAACTTAATCTTACCCTAGCTCTTATATTACCTTGAATATATGATAAAAAATAAATACTAATATACCAAAAAGACTCACATGAACACAAATGTTGTTAAGAGTGAAGTCATAATCCTCCGATTATCTTTAAAAAATTTCATAAAAGTACAATAATGTCACTAGATTATCACAAGGGATCAACCATTCTTACTTTGAATTGCAAAATATAGAGTGTAATTCAAAAATATCTACATCTAATACAATCCTTTACAAAATACAATATTATCCAAAAAAAAATTGGATATATCAAACCAATACAATATAAAAATAGACTTTCTAAAACTTATTTACATATTCAACACTCTATTCGAGGGTGATATTGGTAACTGCTATACGAGGAGAGTGTGGGCTCAATTCAAAAGAAACCGACACATAAGATGAGGCGGTAATTTAAAAACATTTTTTTGAACCTCTCAACTTCTATTATTTGTTGAGAGTGTGGGGGGTCCCACAGTTGCATGTCATCCGTTAAACCCAGCAGGTGCAATTTGAACTGTTGAAATGTGCTCGTTGCTTAACTCTTTAACGAAAATTGTATTATTAACAAAAATAATAATATAAAATAGATTTTGATGCATATTCAAAATCTAAAAGCAACATTTGGACTAGCTCTCTTATTACATAGTGAAGAAAATAAATTTAACTATTTTTTATTTTTTAACTTACATTATAGAAAGATTAAATGCATAAGTAAAATTAAGTTACAACAAAACCAATTCACCCAAACTATATATATATATATATATATATATATATATATAAAATGAAGGACGTATTAGAGCAACCCATTCAAACCTCTTTAATTCGAATACTCTTCAATTTTTCTTGACAACAAACTCCCCACGTACTTGCCAAGTGTCATGTGGACATACCTTCCTTGTGAAGTAGTTCTACGAGGGACCACTTCATTTTTTTCTATCGATTCAATATCTATATACCAACCACATGTCATGTGGTTGGGAATTTATTTGAACACTTTTGAGACATTTATTTAATTATTATATTATATTATAGTTAATATAATATGATATAGTAATTTAATGAATTTTCGTTGAAGTAGTCTCTCTCGAGTGTTTTTAATTTAGAACGCTTTCTTTTTCGTAGAGGATCATACCCCACACACATCCTAAGTGTACATGACCAAGCCTTCCTTGTCAAGGTACTCAACTTAGAAATACTCCCATTCACTCCAACGGATTATACCCTAAATACTACTTTCCATGTTTCTCTCCTTCGAATATTAATAAAATTTACATTATATCTCGTAGTATACCTAAAAAAACATTTTAGAATACTAATTAAATTTAGATTATAGTGGTGATATTTATAAAATGATTTCTTTTGTGTGCCTTTCTTTCAAATATTATCTGACTCTCCACGAGCCATTTATAGAAATTGTAAGATATTTTCTATTGCTAATGAAATCAAACTAAAATCAAGATACACAAATTTCTTCTACTATTCTGTGGAAAAGAAAACACATGATAGAAGCACGTGAAATAACATGAAACCATCAAAACACAAGGAACACAATGATTTTACAGGGGAACCCAACTGGGAAAAACCCCTCTGTTTCTTTGCATTAATTCATATGATAAAGAGAAACAATTACTATGTCTTGCTTCAACTCTAAAGCACACTATGCATTATAAAATTGTTCTCCTACTGCTGACCTACTCTAGACAACACTTAGCCAATTCAAGCCTCAACCAACCTCCTAATTCCTTGCACAATCATGGAGGAGTTAAGTTCCTAAAAAATAGGGAAATTCCATATTTCCTTGCCTAAATACATGGGTAATTGATCACTTTCTGAGTGAAAAATCATTGCACACTAAAAATTATACAATTATAAATACAAATTTTCCTTTTCCATCCACTCAACTAGGCAATTCGAATTCCATGCATGACTGGTTATATTTTTAGTTTATTGACTATCTAACTGAGATATCAGTGAGTTAAGAACTATTATAACTACTCAAATTGACTCCTATTGACTCTACTAATGACTAGAGCTCATATTACTGAGTTTAAATTACAAATACTCAAAATTATATATTGCTAAATTTTAGCAACAACCCATGCACAACTCTACTGATAGCCTACAAACTTGAATTAATTACTTAACCAGTAGACAAGGCCATGTCACTCTAGCTGACTACAATCCAAGTCATCATGTTGATGTGGAAAATAAAATTTTATCCATTTGAATAAGGCACTAGTCAAATGAAGCCTTTTCTTTCTATAATTTCAACACTGCCTCTTAGCAAGAAAGGGGTTTTGGACAACCCCTATCCTGATCCTATAGGAATATACTGTAGCACAACTCCCTCTCATTGTTGTTGTTGCTACTCCAACAAATGCAACTGAGAAGAATCCAAAACACTGAATCAACCCTGTTTCTAAGGGACAACTCAGTAACCTGAGTCTCTAACTACTACAATCCTACAACTGTCACCCAAGATATGACTACATCAACTGACACTGATCCTTTTGTTATTGGATACTATGGGCCCCTATAGCAAGGGTAATGATATGATAATAGTATAATTAAACTGCTATTTCTCTCATATATACCCTTATAAAATATTTTCAACTTTGGGACTAAGGCTCTATATCGCCCCACTTCAGTCCTTGAGGTATAGCTAAAATTTCTCCCTCTAAATTAGGAAGTGCCATGTACCCTGTGTATTTGGGTTTCTGCTTCTTGATGTTGGAAGTCTCAAATATCTTATGAGCTCCCTTAACTAAGTCCTCTTCCCACTTGGCTTGAACTCTCCTTATAATAGAAGTATCTTACTGATCCTCTTCATCATCATCTTACTGGTTAGCCCTATTGCCAACTAGCTTAGAATGAAACTGAGATACTATTTGAGGCTCCATCTTGAGAGCTCTGTCTTTCTCTTTCTCAACCACCACAGCTCTACTCTGAGAAATATTTGCCTTGCTCCTCAAGGTTTCACAAGTATCTTCCTCCAATTTGTAGAGACTCTCGATCCTCACACCAATCTGCTTGACCTAACTTGAAGCAAAATGCTTGAGGTATGCCTTCCAATTGTTGAAGACTACATCATACCCTTTGTCTCCAATCCTTAATTTTTTCATCAAACCAAGTTTTCTTGTATCACTGCTATTTTTGAATAGATCAGTGAGGGTCTTCCACGTAGCAAAGGGAGTCACCTTGCCATGTAACTTCGAGACTATGTGGTCTCCCACACCCTCCAAGATGATCCTCCTGGCTCTTGTAGTATCCTTCTTCCATTGTGTTAATTGTTGTGAATTTGATACTGCTAGTCTTGAAATGTTAGTTTTGTTGTACTCCAACACTTCATTATCATCAAGTATTTATTCCATCCTATCCTTCCAGGTTATGAAATACGAGGTTCCCTCAAGGGCATACTCCAAACTCAATCCGTTTAAAGACATTTTCCTGCATAGAATAAAACTACTTCACTGAATCTGCAAATTGAAATCTCTGAAGGAGAAGCTCTATTGACTGGTTTCTAGTGTGATTTCTACTCTGATACCATGTAGAAATTTGATAGAAATTGCAATTTCTCAAGATTTCGAACTGAAAACAAGGGACACAATTCTACTCTACTAATTTGTGGGATGAAAATCACAATCTAGAACAACATTCATAGACATTCATTAATAAAAACCACAAATACACAATGATTTCTAAGGGGAAACCAATTGGGAAAATCCCCTCCGCTACTTTGCATGAAATCAGATGAGAAAGAGAAACAAGTACTATGTCTTTCTTGAACTTTGAAGCACACCGTACACTGTAAAACTATTCTTTTTCTTCGCGACCTGCTCTAGCCAACACTTAGCCAATTGAAGCCTCAACCAACCTCCTAATTCCTTGAAAAATCCTGGAGGAATTAAGCTGCTAAAATTATGGAAATTCCCTATTTCCTTGTGCAAATCTAAGGGGAATTGATCACCTGCTCAATGCAAAACATTATACACTCAACGATATACAATTATAAATACAAATGTGCCTTTTCCATCCACTCAACTAGGAAATTTTAATTCCATGCCTGATTAGGTATTATTTTACCTGATTGACTATTAACTAAGAGATCAATGAATTAACAATTGTTATAACTACTCAATTGAACTCCTACAAACTCTACTAATGACTAGATCTCATATAAATGAGTCTAATTAACAATAACTTAACTAGATTGGTAAATTTTAGCAACACAACCATGCAATATTCTACGGATTGGTAAATTTTAGCAACACAACCATGCAATATTCTACTTCTAGCCTACAAACTCGAATTTACTCACTTAACTAGTATACGAGGCCATGTCACTCTATATAAATATAATCCAAGTCATCCTGCTGATGTGGAAAATCAAATTTTCTCCGTTTGACTAGGGCACTATTCAAATGAAACATTTTCTTGCTATAATTTCAACACTACCATCCCACCACGTTCCCTCTCCATAATTATTATTCATCCTTTATGTATTTAATAATATTTGACAAGCCCCTCCTACATTTAAATAACAATATTATAATTATATATATCATATTTTTTATAATATAATATAATATAAAAATTAAAGAATTTTCATCAAAGTATTCTTGGTTGGTAATTCTAATTGAAAACCATTTCATTTTCCCAACAACTCATACCACTCACACTTTCTAAGTGTCACACGAGCAAGCCTTCCTCATGGAAAAGTTTCATGAATAACTTAGCATGTTCCACTCATTGTTCATGCACGTATGCTCAACATGTGCCATGAAAGTAGGTAAACCTTCTTGCTTCAAAAGGGGTTTCATACACATGTGCACACACACATATGCTTATTTATATTTACATTTCCATTAATGAAATTAATACAATTTTTACCATCCATATAGAGTGAATAGAGAGATTATAGTTTAGCAGTTAAGGAATATATTTTACACCAAAATTTTATCAAAGTATGAGATATTAATTCTTCTTCAATATGTAAGAGCCCAATGCTCCAAACTTCAATTCTTACTAATATAAAAACTCTAACTTAATTCTTTGTCCAAATATACAAATTATTGTGGCATTCTAGTGGAGAAAAAACATTGATTTCAAATTGAAGCGTATTGTCTCCTATACATGAGAATTCGAATCCCTTAAATATAGGGAAAGAGAAAATATCTCCACAAATTTAGGGAAAATACAATATTTCCACTAATTTAGGTGTACCTTTTAATTGATTTTTTTCTCTCGTAGAAACATAAGATGAATTGATTTATCGACAATTATATATATATATATATATATATACACCAAGGAGATATTTGGGCAGATCCACCTGAAGGGATCACTTCTCACTAGCTTATTAGCAAATCCTAATCTCGAGGCCATCAAGGAGAATTAACTCTTTTACCTCGCATTAGGGAGATTATTTTAGCAATGGGAATTTGACCAATTGAGTTAACCCTTAGGGCTTGCACTGTTTAAAACCTTTGAGACTTACATTATTAACCAAGTTAAAAATGATGGTTTGAGATAAGGAAAAGTCAACCAATAGCTCACTCCACCAAATTCTTCAATCTATCCCTCAACATGGTTAGAGGAAGACATTAAAATTAAACTAAAATTTTACACTCATTATAATTTCAAGCACATAAACATATAAAGGAACACCCAATTTTCACTGTTCAACAAACAACAAACTATTTACTCATTCATGAGCATACATTCCATGACAATTATTAGAAATAAAATAGAATATTGAAGCATAAAAACACATATCTAATTTAATTATTAGGTGCCTACAACCAATGAATGGTGAGACTTTTTCCACCCAACCGTAGGCTAAAATATCTACTTAAATCTCATGTAGTTGGCTCACCCCTAGCTAGACCAAGATTCCATCAAGGGGACGTTCATTTAAAAATTTTTGATTTAAGCATTGAAGACCATTTTGTTCATAACAAGACACCAATAATGTTTTTCTTCATCTCATGGAGCCAATAGCCTACACAAAGCTACAAATGGGTTCTTAGTTGACTTGCATAGCACAAGGGAGTCCCTTCATTGACTTAGCAATCTCTCAACAAACTTAACTCTCTATTCCTTAATGTATTCCCAAAAAATACCCAAAAAAAAACTGTATTTTACAACTTAAGTTTAGGACATTTCTTATTGATTTTACTAATTAGAAAATGGATCTACTAATCCCTCCTTGTTATGCTACCAACTAGAATATTTTTGGCATGTATTTTTCCTTATATTTTTCCCTATAACCTTTTGTGTGCATCCCACACTCTCTGATCACAAATCGAATACATTATCCCTTTATCAACATGAGATTATGTGGGTCATATAAGAAGTTTCCAAATGGATAATTTCCCATGCCTCTAAGGGAAAATTTGGTACAATTCCCCACTACCTCTCATAATTAAGGGAGGCTGGTAGTTCACTGTCAACTCTCTTGATAATTTTATTTTTGGGAAATGAGAAAGGACCTATTTTATATTTTCGCTCAGAAATAAAATTTTGGGAAAGGGAATTTCAACATGTAACACTTCCCCCATTCTTGTCACAAGGATACCATTCATGGACTCATATTCAATGTAGGTACCCCAACCATTCATTTAGTTGTTGGCAATTTTCATTAAATATGAGAAGCATACATATCATCTTTGGATTTAATCAATTCCATTTATATATAGCGATATATGCATCTTTAATTATTAATTACACCACCAATAGGGGATAAAAATGGGGGTGTTACAATGATGCCCATGATTTCAAACACAATTTGAACAAAAATTCCTTTTCTTAAATTAACATAATTATGAATCCATGCATAGTTGTTGGGAACATTATCACAAGTTTCTAAAGCCAGGTAATACATTTAATAGGGAATCACCAATAACGTTTTCCATATCATGGCCCTAAATATGAGGTAAGATTGGTTGGTTTAACCCAAATTGGGACTTTTGATAGGGATACTTTATGAGTAAACCATAAATTATTTTCCATGTGCCCTGAAACATGGATCTCCACCTACAACTTAGCCAACTTTTTCCTCTATCCATTTCTATTTTTTTTATCACCTGTATTTTTATTGCTTTTACATTTTATAAATTATGGAACAGATTTTGGTATTAAAATTTGTGCCATAATTGTAATAGTTGAGGGAGGCCAATAGTGGTAGAATCTTAAAAATGGGCCTCAATTGACTACTTAATCACTTCTTTTTCCTAATCAAAATTATAGTGTTTAATACCTACATGGAGAAGGGTTGGTGATATTAAAGTCTTATTGAATTTTCATGGTTTTTATGCCTCTCTCATCTATTTCCTATTGCCACTATTTACCTGCATATTTCAATGGGCTCCAATACTTATTCATGAAGGACACCCAAATCTCATTCAATGATTCAGCCCTCTTTTCTTGCCGTACTTGTTTTCCTACATGTTTGCATGTCCATTTTCCTAACTATGCTTTCCATCACATGTCTATTGTACAACCAATTACATATTCTCATTTTTCTTTAACTATGTATAATAGTGTGTCCCCCCTTTGTTTATTCAACACTATCTCAGGATTCCTTTTCCCTATTTGTAGAAGGTAGGAACAACCCATCCATCTTTGAAATTTCCTTTATTAGCTTACCATATATTTTTGGTGGATGATGGTAAGTGGTTTAGAAACATTTATATGGGGAAACTATGGAAAATTTGGAGATCAGATTCAAAATTCTCTAATGCAACAAACAAACTAAATGCAACTAAAGTGGATTGGAAAAAACTCATGTAGGTTGATGTCATGCCTTCTTAGGTTCCATTCATTTCTCTTTTTTTTTCTTTTTTCTTTTGGCTAATGAAATATAATTTAATGTGTCATTTCCATGTTCTTGTATCAATTGTATGGAGCAACATAAGCATACCAAATTAGGTTGGTGACATAGCCATTTTTTACAAGAAAAAAATATTCTTACAATATTAAAACCTTTATTTTATTTTTCAACATATTTGATATTTGAAGGAAAATGTATGATCACATGCTTACAAATTCAATTTTATTTTTTATTATGGTTTGGTTTTGGTTATGTGTTTGGGTTTGAATTTGCATGCATTTTCATTAGATCAAATTCATAATGTTTCATTGGCTCAAAAATTTAGTTAGTATGCTTACTGAATTTTCATGAATATATTTTTGATGGTAATAAATTTAACAAGGAATCAAAAATACATTTTTGCATCTCATGGCGATAAATATAAGGGAAGATTTGTTGGGTTAACTAAAATTGGGACTTTTGATAGGGATATTGTATGTGGGTAAACCCTAATTGATTTTACATGTGCCATGAACCAAGGCTCTCCACCTACAACTTGTCCAACTTGTCCTCTATCCACTTCTATTTATTTATCACCTATATTTTTATTGCTTTTATATATTATAAATTATGGAATAGATTTTGGTATTAAAAGTTGTACTATAATTGGAATAGTAGAGGGAGGAAAATAGTGGCACACTCTTAAAAATGGGCCTCAATTAATTGCTTAATCACTTATTTTTCCTAACTAGCATTATAGTGTTAAATACCTACATGGAGAAGGGTTGGTGATATTGAAGTATCATTGAATTTTCAGGGTTTTTGTGCCCATCTCATCTATTTCCTATTACTTGCATGTTTCAATGGGCTCTACTTCTTGTTCACGAAGGACACCCAATTCTCATGAAATTTGGCTCATGCAATGATTCATCCCTCTTTGTTGTTGAGATTCAACAAGAAAATTTCACCACCCATGCCTAGTTGCATTAAGCACCCAGACTAGGGTGGGGCCCACAGTGCTATTTTTGGGTACATGTCTATTTGGTTATCCCTTAATTAAGATGGACATTAAACTGTAATATATTCTCAATGTTGTCTTGAATCATTTAACTGAAAGTGAATAATTCAGTTAGCTAGTGGATTTCGAGTTAGAGGTAGTTGGTGAGGCATGTAGAGTAATTCTAGTTGTAACAAAGTTCAAAGTGCAGTGGTGCATTAGTTAATGCAAGTTGTAAATAGTTTAACTCAATTGTGCTAGTTATAACTGAAAATACACTAGTGAGAGATCAAGTGAATTAAATATTTATTAATTCACAATCAATGATCTCACATTCAACTGAGGATTTATTATTATTAGCTGCATGCATGTCAGATCCAGTGGAGACCCAATTGAGTTCTAGGTGAAAGGAAAGCTGACTATCAGTAGTAGGATTATTTGGTTGCACACATGCAACCAAAAACCCATTGGAGTTCCGATGATACTTGCACAGTCAAGGAATGCAATAATTCCTATGTTTTAGGGATATATTCCATCAGGGATATGCAAGCAAGGTAGGTCATCTAGAGACTGAGAATTGGATATGTGTTCGTCAGTTTTGCATATGACAGTGTGAGACAATTAGCTGAGTACTGGAGGGATATTATGAGAAAAGTTTTGTATGTAATTGTTTCATGATCCATGCTGAATATACAATAGAAGATAGTGGGGTTTTTAGCTGTAAGCTTTCCTCGATAAATTATCTGTGTTGTGTGTGATTGATCTTTCTTCATGTTCATGTGATTAGCGATTGTGTTTTTAATTCCACAAAATATTTGTAGAAGCGATTCAGTATTTAACTTTCGTACATTGTTAGATCGGGTGAATCCAAGGTATACATGCATGTTGTATAATTTATACATGGTATCAGACCATAAGAAATTGCATAAGTGAAGCAGGAGCTGAGTTTGTGACCGGATATAATTCGAATTTGCAGAAAGACTTTCTTGGTGCTACAACTAATTCAAGATTGAAATGGATTTCAATGGCTTGAATTTAGAGTATGCACTCAAGGGCAACTCGAACTATATTTCTTCAAAGTACAAGATGGAGGTGGTACTCAAAGACAATGGCTTGAAGGAATTCATTGACAATGATGTTCCTAAACACGTTGTGGTGGCAGATGCTGCAAATCTTGTTGCATGGAAAAAGAAAGTGGAAAAGGAGATGAGGATATTGTTCGAGGGAGTACGAGACCACATTGTCTCAAGCCTCCATGGGAAATCCACACCACATGCAATGTGGAAGGCTTTTACAGATCTATTCCAAAGCAACATCAACCATAGGAAATTGGCACTCAAAGATAAACTCAGGAAGTTGAAGATGGAAAAGGGCGACACCATTCCAAAATATCTAACAAAGTTTGTCCACTGTCGGGATGAACTGGGGAGCATTGGAATAATAGTTACTGATGATGATTTGGTGATCTTGGCTCTCTTAGGACTTCCCAATATTTGACATAGTTATCAAGACTATGTCAATGGAAGGGAAAATTTGCCAGATTGGGAATGACTGTGGTTGGATTTGGTGCAGGAGGAGTTCAGATGGAACACCAAAGATGGATCTTCATATAAGACAAGGATGAATAGAATTGTGCTTTGGCTACCAAGGCAAGGAAGGGGAAGGGGAAGAAATTCCATTCTAAATCGAGTCCTAGAATGGAAAGAAGCAAGACATGTCCAAGGTGAAGTGTTTTCACTGTCACGAGCATGGATATTTTTCTACTAACCGTCCAGAAAGGAAGAAGAACAAGAAGGCTGGAGGATTTGCAGATGGTGAGGCCCTTGCCTCGCAATTTGAGCTTGAATTCTCATTGATCGAATGCATGGTGTCCAGTTTATTTGGATCTGTGTGGTATTTGGATAATGGCACTTCCTTTCACATGACGGGAGACAAGGAAATTTTCAGTGACTTGGAGGAGAAGGATCTCCATATGCATATTGAAATGGACGATGATGGGCAGTATAGTGCTACTGGTATTGGTACTATTACCTTTCAGAGGCAGTGAGGTAAACCCTTCCAATTAAAATATGTAATGCATGCACCAGGTCTGAAGAAAAAATTGGTCTTAGTTGCAATGTTGGATGATAGAGGCTATGATGTTGACTTTAGTGATGGAAAAGCTTTCATGCGACATAAAACAACGAGACAAGCCAAGAGGAAATGGATTTGAGTTAATAATATCTACAAGCTGTAGGTGGATGGTTGCATAGAAATGATGGGCAAGGCAGATCAAGTGGTGATCCGGGATGAGGGAAAATTATGGCACGGATATTGGGTCATCCTCACCATGGAGCCTTGAAAGTCATGCAACATATTTCTACTAGTATTCCTAGGGGTACACTTGCGCAGTCAGACACATGCAAGGGATGTACTATGGGAAAATATATAAATGCCACCTTTCATGAGAAGGAAAAATGAGCTTCGGGGATCCTTGAGAGAGTTCACACAGACGTGTGTGGTCCTTTCTCGATTGCTTCAGCAACAAAACATAAGTACTATGTAATCTTTGTTGATGTATTTTCTCATAAATGTTGGATATTCTTCATGCAGAAGAAATATTAGACATTCTCTAAGTTCTATGAGTTTAAGGCACTGGTGGAGAAAGAGTCGGGGAAGCAAGTGAAGGCTCTTAGGAGTGATACTGGTTGAGATTAAATCTCTAACGAATTCAAGAAATTCTGCAACAAAGAAGGATTTCGAAGAGAACTCATAGTGCCTCATAACCCACATCAGAATGGGGTCATGGAGAGGAAGAATAGAACTATTGTGGGTGCAACACGAGCGATGTTGCATGATCAAGGCTTACCGATGCATCTGTGGTGGAAGCATGCAATACAACGGTACATGTGCAAAACCATTGTCCTCATAGAGTACTTGGCATGAGTACACCTAAAAAGGCTTTCACTGGTAAGAAACTTGATGTTTCACACTTTAAGGTTTTTGTCTCATCTTTTTATGTGCATGTGACCAAGGACACCAGGAAGAAGCTGGAACTAATAGCCGAGGTTGGGATTTTTTTTCGGGTACATTGAAACACCCCATAATTATCGTGTGTAATTTCCAAAAAACATAATTACTGTTGTGCGATGGGATTTAAAATTTGATGAGGAGAAAGCCATGTGGTTGTCCCTTGAGAGGGAGTTGGACTTGCATGTAGAGAAGGAACTTTTGGTTCCCAAGGATGAGTCTCAATATGTGGATCAACCACATGAGGAGGTTCATGGAGTGGAATAAAACACTCATGCAGAGCCATCCATCAGAAATGGTAGAAGGCAGGCCACGGAAGCTGATAGATTGAGACTTAATGCTATAGGGAATGTAGGAGCCCCTACTTCACATTGTAGAAAAAGACAGTCTCCTGACCGATTTAATGGATACATGGATCTTATGAGAAAACATATTATGACTGAACCATCTTCCTTTTAGGAATTAGTGCAATAGCCAACTTGGGTTGATGCAATGGTGGAGGAGTACGACTCCATTTTCAAGAACAGTGCATGAGAGATATTCCCAAGACCGGTCGAAAAATCAGTGGTTGGATCGAGATGGATCTACAAGGTAAAGAAAGCTACTGATAGGAATGTGGAGAAATATAAGGCCATATTTGTGGCCCGGGGATTCTCATAGATTGAGGGGATAGATTATGATGAGAATTTTTCACATGTTGCAAGGTACTCTTCCATAAGATCCATCCTTGCACTATCAGCATAGATGGGCTGGCACATTCATCATATAGATGTGAAAAATATGTTTCTCAATGGGATCATTGAGGAAGAGGTGTACATAGAGAAACATGAAGGTTTCGAGATCTTCAATAGTGAGTCACATCTGTGCCGACTCAAAAGAGAATATTATGGGGCTGAAGCAAGCACCCCGTGCTTGGTACACTCGGATAGAAATCTATTTCACCAGACCGGGCTTCACCAAAAGTGAAGCAGATGCAAACGTGTACCATATTGTGGTTGAGGGTAAGCTATTGATCATTTTTCTTTATGTTGATGATTTAATTTTGAGTGGTGATGAGCAGCTGATACACTCATGTAAGGAGGATCTTGCAAGGGAGTTCGAAATGAAGGACATGGGACCCCTTCATTATTTCCTTAGATTGGAAATATGGCAGCAGGATGGTGAAATTTTTGTGTCTCAAGGCAAGTATGCAAAGGAGATACTGGGTAGTTTCACATGGAGAGTTTCAAACCCATGGATATTCCTCTTCCAGGAAATTGGAGGAAGGAGGATGCTACTTCTAGAGAGGTAGTGGTTACTACTGTCTACAGGTAGTTAGTGGGTTCGCTAATGTATCTAGTGGACACGAGACCAGAAATTTGCTACGTAGTTAACCAACTGAGTCAAGCTATGGTTAAGCCTACCAAGCTCTTTTGTAAGGCGGGGAAGCATGTCCTAAGATACCTAAGGGGCAAATTAGAGTATGGTCTATGGTACATACGGATAGAGGGAGTGAAGCTACATGGCTTCACAGATGCAGATTGGGTGGGAAGTCCATTGGATAAAAAGAGAACATGAGGAGGGATCTTTAGCATTGGATCGAGAGTAGTTTCCTGGTACCGCAAGAAACAAAGATCCATGGCACTCAGTTCAGCGAAAGAGAAATACATGGAAGCCAATCAAGCTTCATGTGAGGCTATCTAGATGAGAAAGATCTCGGTTGGTTTGTTTGGTTCTCAGACGGATCTGACAATGATTCATTGTGATAATCAAAGTTGCATTAAACTTTCGATTAATCATGTGTTTCATGATAGGTCCAAGCATATATATATATAGTACCATCATCTTAGATATTGTGTGCAGAGAAGGATAATTTTGCTTCAGTACATTCCCATAGAAGATCAGGATGCAGATATTCTGATAAAGGCACTCACCAGGAGAGAATTTGAATACCATAGAGATAAGATCAGGGTGAAGGATAATCCCTTTCTTGTTGAGAGGGAGTGTCGAGATTCAACAAGAAAATTTCAGCACCCACTCCTAGTTTCATTAAGCACCCAGATTAGGGAGGGGCCCACAGTGCTATTTTTGGGTGCATGTCTATTTGGGTTATCCCTTAATTAAGATGGACATTAAACTGTAATCTATTCTCAATTTTGACTTGAATCAGTTAACTGAAAGTGATAAATTTATTTAGCTAGTGGATTTTGAGTTAGAGGTAGTTGGTGAGGCATGCAGAGTAATTCTATTTGTAATAGAGTTCGAAGTGCAGTGGTGCATTAGTTAATGCAAGTTGTAAACATTTTAACTCAGTTAAGTGAGTTAAATTTAGTTGTGGTAGTTGTAGCTGAAGATACACTAGTGAGAGATCAAGTGAATTAAATATTAATTAATTCACAATCAGTGATCTCACATGCAACTGAGGATTTACTATTATTAGATGCATGCATGTCAGATCCAGTGGAGACCCAGTTGAGTTCTAGGTGAAAGGAAAGTTGACTATCAGTTGTAGGATTATTGGGTTGCACACATGCAACCAAACACCCATTGGAGTGCCCATGATACTAGCGCAGTCAAGGAAGGAAATAATTCCTATCTTTTAGGGATCTATTCCATCAGAGATTGTGCAAGCAACGCAAGCTATCTGGATGCTGCGAATTAGCTATGTGTTGGTCATTTTTGGATATGACAATGTGAGACAATTAGCTGAGTACTAGACGGCTCTTCTGAGAAGAGTTTTGTATGTAATTGTTTCATGATCCATGCTGAATATAAAATAGAAGATAGTGGGGTTTTTAGTTGTAAGCTTTCCTTGGGAAATTATCTGTGTTGTGTGTGATTGATCTTTCTTCATGTTCATCTGATTAGCGATTGTGTTTTTAATTCCGCAAAAGATTTGAAGAAGCGATTTAGTATTTAATTTAGTACATTTTTAGATAGGGTGAATCAAAGATATACATGCATGTTGTATAATATCTACATTTGTTTGTCATACTTTTTTTCCTACATGTTTGCATGTCCATTTTCGTAACTATGCTTTCCATCATTTGTCTATTGTAAAAATCAATTCCTCTTCTCATCTTCCCTCAACTATTTATAATAATGTGTTCCCCCTTTGTTTATTCATCATTTTCTCAATATTCCTTTGTCCTAATTGTATAAGGTAAGATAATTTTATTTATTAGCTTACCATATATTTTTATTGGATGATGGTAAGTGGTTTAGAATAATTTCTATGGCGAAACTATGGAAAATATGGATATGGGATCCAACATTCTCTAATGGAACAAACAAACTGAATGCAACTAAAGTGTACTATACAAAGCTCATGTATGTTGATATCATGCCTTATTAGGTTCCATCCATTTCTCCTCTTCTTTTTATTTATTTTTATTTTAACCAATGAAATATAATTTAATGTGCCATGTCCATGTTCTTGTAGAAAAAGTATGGAGCAACATAAGCATCCAAATTAGGCTAGTAATAGGAAATTTTTACAAGAATAATTTATTCTTACAATATTGATTACATTGATTTTGTTTTTCTAGATATTTGATATTTCGTGGAAATATGCTTGACCACAGGTTTATAAATTATAATATATTTGGTGTTGTGGTTTGGTTTTGGTTATGTGTTTGGGTTTAAATTTACATACATTTTCATGGGGCCATATTCACAATGTTTCATTGGCTCAAATACATCGTGCATGCATCCATACTTTAGTTATTGTAGTTAGTATGCTTATTGCATTTGCTTGAATATATTTTTTGTGGTTTTAAATGTGTAAAATATTTATTTTGGTTTCATAGGTGAGACACCACTATGTATGAATTTTAGGTTCATAGGTTCATTGTTTAAACACTATAAAACTTACATTCTTACCCAAGTTAACAATGAGGGTTTGAAATAAGGAAAAGTGAACTAACAACTCCCACCACCAAATTCTTCAATCTATCCCTTTGATGAGAATAAGTTTACTATAAGGGTCATGATGCCATCCTCCAGCTTTAGAACTATCTCTTTCTCATATTTATTTACATTCTTAGTTATTTTATGCTTAGTGAGAAGGATAAAAAGTGTTTGTCATATAATGTGGCCTAATGTGGTTTAATTGCAAGGAATGGAGAATTTTTTAGATGTTTTCCATGCATGTGCTTGAAGTAGAAAAAAACGAGATAATCTAGGAGGATTTCCACCTCCTTAACTCCCTCAATCAACCTAAGATCACAAGACTCTCTCTCTCTCTCATCAACTCGAGTTATGCAAGTGGGAGTAATGAGGAACAAGATCCACCATTCTCAAGTTGAAGGAGACAATAATTCGTATTTTATAGTGAGCTACTAGCAGCTACCCTCTTGTACAAATAAACAAGAAGAATAGCTCATTAGGATTCAATTTTTGTTTTCAGCTAGGTAGTTATTGAGCTCAAGAAATTGACACTGTCATTTTGACTTTCATGTGATTTATTAGGAATTTTATTTGATGATAATGATAAGTTTCTTATTAAGTTATCACTGAGTTAGTTCCAGAGGGTTGAGGCTCTTAGGTTTAGGCCCAAACTAGTAGCTTAGGTCCCTCTTGTGTATTTGTATTTCTCTTAGCTTCAAGTATTTATTAGTTTATTTCATTTAATTAGAGAATAATCCATCACAACCTATGGTTACAACCTCTACTTCACCTCTCTTGTGGGAGCATGAGTGGAAGGATTCAAAACCACCATTCAAAAGTATTATGTTTATGATCTCTTGGAAAGATATTTTTGTTATTTTTATTTTCTGACATTTGATTTCTATAGCTTAGAAGTTAGTTTTATTATATGTTGTGAAACCAACTCCAAAAATAGAATAAAAGAGAGATAAATTCCTTAGAAATCATCTAATTCAAGGGGGAAACCTACTTTACATTACATAAATGAACAATTCTTGGATGATACAAATGAAAAAATTCCTTTCTATATATAGGATTCCAATGGGTCACAATATAATCCTAGCCGACATAACAATAAGAATGTAAGGGCACAAAAATAACAATAGTGGGCTTCTATGGGGCACAATAATAACAATACGAGGACTACATGGGAAAAACAATAACAATAAGGGGATACACTAGTATTATAGGGACCTAACATGCCCCTCTCCTTCAAACAGGTGTTTTCCTCAACACTTGATTATTTATTGATGCTTATGTATAAAATTCTCATCCTCCCATGTGGAATCTTCAACGGGTAAGTTCTTCCACTTGCTGATATTCTTTGAAATTAATTGATTTCGTATTTGTCGATTTCTTGTTTCTGTGGGTGCAGCTTCAGAACTTATTTCGCTGCGATGTTGATCTTCCTGTTTTTTCATTTGATTCTGCACCAAATTTTGGCTATCCTTTGAGAATTGGAGAACTATTTATTGATGCTCGATGTGATATTTCATTACTTTATCATCCATATTATCTTTCATTCAATCCTTCAAACCATCTAACTTAGCCTCCATTTCTGCTTTTAAACCATCTATGTCATCTTTGGTTGCTCTTTGTAAGATTGAAATTTGTTGCACTTGGTACCGTAATTTTGATATATCATAATGAAATTATTCCTCTTCATGCGTCATAGTAGGGATTTATGAAGGCTTAATGGGTGTGTAATTATTTTTTGGAGGAATTAGATAAATCAATACTGATATCTATGCTTCAATATGCCCTTAGAATCACTTCAAGTTGATTTTTCAAACAAATGGTATGCAAACTTGTTTTAAAAATACACACATTTTTATTTCTTTTTAGGAGGTCTATATTAAACCTGATGTATCTCTGGAATTTCAGATCACCGAGATTTTATCTTTGGTCCTTTAAGAGTTCTCTGAATCTTCTTTCCAATGCCATAGGTTTGGCTTGATTTTGATTCTTCAAGGCAAAGTTATGCCTAATCTTAATTATGGACTGGTTCAGTAGAGTGAAATTTTATGGCATGCCACCTGTCATGGTTTCCTCCTTTGGCTCTGAAATTAATAAAAATTAAACTATAGTCCATTTAATTTCAACCAATTTTTATAGAATTCTAATCTGATGCTCAATGAGAGAGTTATTATTATTTTCCCAAGGTCACTTATTTGAGATGAAATTAGGGAGTCACGCCCTTGATCGTGAATAAATCAAGTTAGCTCTTCTCTGAGAGATCAGGGGGGAAGTGTTAAATACCCTCAATATGATATATGGAGGATATATCTATCAATTCTTCTATGATGACATCAAAACTGTGTTCAAAAACCACTTTATGGAAGTCGAGAAGAAGGCTAGGGCTAGTCAAGGCTTTTTCAGTACCTCTTCCTCCACAAAATCCATAAAAAATGAGATAGGGAACATGTTGGAGTATTTCAAGAGTGAAATGTTGCATACCTTTTCATTGAAAATGGATACCATGCAGATCAAGAGGAAGCAAGAGGAACCAGAGAGAGCCCTATCTATTTTCTTCCCTAGATGCACTAGGAGACATCTTATGAATGAATGCCTAATGAATTTCATAGAAGTTTGCTCAGTCTATGAGGAAAACCATGAAACATACAAATTCCCTTCTTTATCAGGCCTAAAAGTTGTATACCAGGGGGTAGAAGGCGGGCTAGAGAAACTCTTCTTCATCAATCAAAGGAGACCTCAAGGAACTTGACGATACCAATAGGGTATGAAATGTGCACTTTCTTCTTATTACAATTAAAATTGGAATGCACCTTTGAAACCTTGCTACTCTTCCACTCATACATCATGGCCCACACCTCCTTCTTGGCCTTATGATCCTCCATATCCTCCTCAACCTATCAACCATATTTTTCAACCATATCCTCCCCGGTCTCCTCAATGGAAAGCCCCATCATAAGGGTGGAGTCCTTCACTTAACCAACCTCCTGATTTACTGCCTCCACCCAAACCTCCACCACAACTCACTCAACCTAATAAACCTCATATTCTTGCTCAACCCAATTCGAACCCAAATAATAATTAGGCACAATAGGTCTATATTGGAGAGACATCTTATCCTACCTATGTTATGGAGATCCAGGAGATAAACCTTTGGTCTGGGAGAGTGCTTCCAGATAAACATCCACCTTCTCCACCTGAAGAGATTGAAGAGGAAAAGGAGGAGATTTCCCCTCAAGTAAATCCACCTCCTTTTCCTGAAAGATTGATCCACCCTAGCCAACATACCCCAGAAGAAATTGAACTTATAGGAGAATTGAATAATTTTTGTGTTAAGATACCTCTTCTCTAGGATATTAAGGATGTTCCCATATATTATAATCTTATCAATGAAAAATGTTTCAAAAATACTTGGGGAAATAAGAGAGACATCCCCACCATCAATGTTGTTGGACAATTATATGATTTGATGCTAGGGAGTGTGTTTTTTCCAAAATACCTAGACCCTGAAAGCCCAGTAGTGGATGTGAAAATTGATGGCATCATTATCCCTCAATACCCTAATTGATCTTTTGGCTGCCATAAATGTGGTGAATAAAGAAACTATGATAAATCTAAATCTCCAAGGGGCTTTAAGGAATACCACCACATTGTTACAACTTGCAAACAGATCCACAACAACTCTTGAGGGAGTTTTTAAGGTAGTCATGGTCTCCGTCGCCTCTTGGGATTATCCTACTTCTTTCCTAGTTCTCCATCGCAAAACCAAGTTTAATGGATACCCTCTTATCTTAGGAAGACATTGGTTAGCCACTGTTGATGCCAAAATTAGTTGTATGGTTGGGAACATGACCATCAAGAATGTGATATTGCATCCTCCTACTCAGCCTTTTATTAAACATGATATACCTTTGTGGCTAGAGGATGAGAAAGAAGATGAAGTGTAGCATACAACACCCTAACCAATATGTACCCTAGATGTTTTTCTAGAAAAGGGGCAACCTAATGAAGATCACCTCATTGACCATATCCTTCATAACCAACCCACCACTATCATTCCAGTTGATGACCTTGTGAGAGAATCTGGAAGTAGTCCTTGGATTGAATTATAATCAGTTGAATCAAGTCCTGAACATTTCAAACTTGTAGAG